>JAPYZF010000011.1:600000-1200000 GCA_030523045.1 Meteorus cinctellus | reverse complement strand
AAAGTCCCACGCTCCAACAATTAATTCTCCTCCTCATAATCTTCACTTTATCCAACATAAAAAAAAATCGCCAGAGAATTCTCCGTGTGATAAATAAACATTTTTCTCATCCAGCTCCAACTGTACTCGTACCGGAAAATAAATATCACTTGTTGTTCCGAGCGATAGAAAGAGAAGAAAAAAAACTCTACCACTATTTACCATTTTAGTGCTATTAAACTGTCGAAAAAGTAAAAAAGAAAAGGAAAATTAAACACAACTAATGAATGTCATACAAAAAATTTATACCCGTGAAAACTAAAGTGCATAGTAATTTCTCAAATACCATTTTCGCATAACACACGCGTGAAAATTGCAAGTAAAATAAAGTGAAACTTGAGAAAAAATAGGTAAAAAGATGAAAACAAAGTTAGAGAAGAGGCAAAAGTAGGAAAGAGTTCGACATGAAGGTCGATGAGAATCATTACCGGGACAAAGGGTGCGGCCAATCGTGAAGAGAAAACCCGTCAGGACGCTTCTTCGGCTTCTCTAAACTGTTCAACCATTCGTTGGAGTAAAGAGCTGAGACGCGAGCAGAGAAAGCATCTCTGACACGACAGCGACGACGGACTACTAAAGAGTACGTAGAGAAGGAACAGAAAACGAAGGAGAAGAAAAAACAGAGACGAGAAATTGAAGTAGCGTAGTGGTAGTGAAGTAGTAGAGTAGCAGTAGTATTGGTACTGGCATGGAAACGAAGAGTTGTGCGCGTAATGCCCAGAAAGAAAAGACAAGTATGTGTATGTATAGCGCGAGCAGGCACAACATGATAGTAGATACGTACTTGTGCATTCTCGTTCTATTCTACTGTTACTACTACTACTACTACTACTACTACTACTACTACTACTACTATTACTATTACTACTACTACAACTACTACTGTTACTACTATCACTACTACTACTGCAGCTATCACGGTTTGTGCCCCTTGGCGCTAATCCCGATGTTTCCATAGAGACGGTTGACATTACCGCACATTAACCACATCACCGAGTTTACTTTTGCTTTTTCCGTCGCAATATCCCATCGAGAAAATCATGCATAAACACAAAAACATTAGCAATAGAAAACCAAACAGTTTCGCAATTGGAAAGAACTGCCTAGTATTTTTCGCACGGCACTCAAACAGCCCCATAACAAAATGCAACAAAAACCAACTATATAGTTGACGACATCTTAATTTCTGTTAAATTTGTGATTGTACTTGAATTAATTCACAAATAATTTGCTTTATCGTCTACTCTTTTAATTATTTATTATGAAACTAAACTTGGTACTTTTTACTGTTATATTGATCACAAACCAATGATTTCCCATATAATAGATACAGTACAAGTGTGTCGATCGCAGTTAACTTGTGTGATATAGTGGTGGAGAAATTTCGCAACTACCTGAAACACGGAAACACGGACGGTCTACCTCTTTCACTCCTTCACACTGGAAACCCATGCGAACAATATTCACTCTGCTGTTTCGCCTAGACTGTATGCATATATATATACATAACAATATATAGATGAGCATATGGGGTAGCGCACGATCATGCAACGGGCGTGCTACTGTTGCACGCGCCAATAAAGTCTATCGACCCCGACATGCATCTACATATATAGATATACATATACAGTCGAAATGTAAGCATAACTAATTCAATTCCTACTCTAGAGAACCTTAGGAGTCTGTTATTATATATATATATATATTCGAAGTGACACTTGTCGTGATTGTATTCAACATTGTTGTATGATACACGGAAAATCCCTGCTAAATTAAGTCTTTTCCATTTAAAACGTTTTGACATTTTGAGAGGGAAGTCTTGATCGTTCAATGTAGTCATTGGCATTACCTGATGCAAACTTGTTTTTATTCTATGACTATCCACATAAATATGTTTGGTAATGCAGCATCATGAATACAAATCAACTCATTAGTGCATGAGTCTCACATCATGAAGTCCCAATGATTTTGTATCTGAATAAATTTCAAGAATAAGCATTTCATGGTGGGTAGTGAAGTTTAAGACTATAAGAAACCTTTCATTGTGTGTTCAATACGAAAAATCAAGTTTCGAACCATCATATGAATATGTATATGAAAATATATGAATATATGTATTTTCTCCATTTTTCCACTTCTTCGACAACATATAAAGTTTCATTCTGATGCATATTGGCTCTTGTTCGTTCATTCGTCTTCAGTATTTCGCTTCAGTAAATCGAGAGTTGTTCTTCAAGGTGAATCTTTCGCATCAGTGTGAAAATATATCTTTGCAACGATGAATAAAAGCTCGAAGAACAAAAGAGAAGTAGCAAGCATACAGTTGAAGAACAGAGTATCGTAGATTTGTTCCCCCGATATATAGATATGGCGAAAAAACATGTTCGTGTTAATCTGTAGTGTATATTACTCTAAAGTTTTTGTGTATAAAGACAGTCCATTCTCACCATGCAAAATATATACCGATACAAATAAATATTTCTTCAGAATTAAAATTATTCATACTAATTTTTGGTATTCAACTAACAGAAATTATCGTCCTATGCGGAGAAACTTTATATACAAATTCGATATAAATAGTTTCTTCCTGAATCTTTTATCGTATGTGTATCCCATATTACTGTATAGGTAGGCATGATTAATTGGAATTGTTGACCATACAGGGATATCCTGTATGTATGCAACCAAAAAGAAAACAACGAAGAAAATGTATTTCATATCCACAAGAAAAAAAAATAGCGTCAAAGATGTGCCAAGTCATTGTGTAAGAGATTAATCATCTGCAATCAAGACGAAGTGCCTTAGTCTTATCCTGAGGAGTTTGTGTACACCACGCGAGGGTGATAACTTACAAGAGACATAGCATTAAATATATGCATATATATATACATGCATGTATATAAAACATAGATTTAGTTACATATATAGAAGGGCGAAGCAACCGTCGAGATCCAGATCCATTTCGAAACCCGTTGGTGATTTACAATGTTTGCAACGAGACTGAGAAATGGTGGCAGACCGCAACCATACTATGAGCACTACGAAGACACTTCTCTACAATGCGATCCCGGAATTAAAAGTAAAAAATAAAAAAAAACCTCAAAGTTAAAATTGTGAAGATAACAAGTAGGAGATTGATTGAAATATATTCTTTAACATTCAGGAACGACTGGCAATGTATTCATTGAATGAGGTTATTCTTCATAAGGAAATAAAATTCCACTGATCTGGAAGAATTCATTTAACTGATTCGGAAATTTAATAGTAAACGGAAGATCTCAGTAGAGAGTGAAGAGTCATTTTCCACAACGACATTTCCAACACAAATAAATCATCGATGATTCACGGTGCGGAATTAGTTATAGCGACAGATGCATTGATCATGACATCTCAGTCGACTTCATTAACGACTATGCAGAAACCAAGATCGATCGGTACATTATATTGCTATATACATACATATATATATATATAGCGACTGTATACATGATGTAGACCGACTACGGTAGATGAACTCGCGCTTGTCGATGCCGTTTTGATATTCCTATCTTATCTGAACAAATTTACAACGTCGTGTGGGGGCGCCAGCATCGGTAAGATAAACTTCCGGTGGAACGACACACCCGTATTTGATGCTATATTCCACACTAACCTATATATACGCATACAAATATATAATCTACTATGCTTTCACCCACACTCTACTCATTTTCATCGATGCTGATTGGCTCTACCTTATAGAATACGTCAGACTTTCAAAGACCCCAAGTGCACGTCTGTGATCGTTCGTATCTTCTCTTCACTTTTGCAATTTTTACTTTATAGGAATATAGATATCTATATATGTACCATGAAGACGACGACTAAATGATGACATTATCGGTGAGGTAACCGCTTAACCGCGTTCACGGACTTCCCCTGGCGATAACAACCGGAAGTTGGAAGCCGTTGAGACGAGTTCCAGCTTTTGGCTGGAGCTTGTCGTCCTCTTCAATAATATAACCATACATATATATATATATATATATATTCTTGTATCTATACATATATATGCACGTATGTTCATAAATTGATGGATATAATGTGTCGATGCAGAGTTGGGGGTCGTTTGAGGTCCTAACGATCATGAGTATCAAGTCGATCCAGTAAGAAACGCCGGAGGTATTTTTTGTAAGTATTCTAATGATTATATATATATATATATATTCGCAGAGCCAAATAATAGAACTTCCCTTTTTACCATCTATCAACTGTGAACAAGAAATCAACAGGAATTGTCTGACAACCGAAGAAGTTTTTGATTTTATTATATTCGTTTATGTCTGCTTCATATGAATCAATATCTAGTTGGGTTTGATAATGTGTCTATTTTCTTTTATAATATCAGTTCATAGTATTTATACGAATTCGTGGCGAGAAGATCTAGATCAGTAGTCGGTAAAATATTCAACAAAATTTCTGTTGTATTTGATGCTATTCCCACTGCTATCAACCATAATTTCGATATGTCTGGAATATTCGCACATGATATACTACATTGAAGTGTTCATAAAATTGCAGACTAGACATCAATTGCCAAACTTTTTCACCAAAATGTGAAGACGCAGAACTTTGATTTTATATTTTTTAGTGTTGAATGTTCTCTTGGAATTCGCATACAGAATATGAAAGGAATCGCCGCCTGGGTTGAAAACATATTTCATCTACTAAAATTGTTTTATGCAGCAGAATTTATCAATGGCAAAACATGGCTGTTGCATGAAATTATAAAGAATTCATCGCAGAAATGATTAAGAGCACATAAATTGGAATATCAGTTCATTTATGAAGCCCCGAGTTATTCGAATAAGCTTGTCTTGTCCAACTTTCTCTCATATACTCGCGCCTTTGATATTCATATGGAGAGTGAAAGTGACACATCTCTGGGGTTAAGTGAAGACAAAAAACGAAGAAATACTTTAAGTATATAAAAGAGATACGCTTTGGAGTTCCCTCGTATGATCAAAACTGAGATCGAGATGGCAAATCGTCGGGGTGGTTCAGCTCACTATCTTTTATCTCGACCGCGACGCTTTTTTCATTATTTTTTTTTTCATGAGCTTTCATCCACCGCCTCTTACTCGAGCGGCCAGAAAATTAATCACGCGACTCTGCGGCGCTCGTCAAGCGCACGCGGACATGATTGCCTCCCCGGATATATGTATATAGACGTACTGCATATGAACGGAAAAATGAAAGGAAAAGAAAACAATGGGAATGTGGCTTGACAAAAAATCAACTCTGAGACGAAATAAATAAACAAAAATAGTAAACAATGGTGGAGTCAATTTTTTGTCATCTCATTGTTTTTATCTTTATTTCCATTCTTAGGTTCTTTCATTCCTATTTTTTCATATTGTTTTCTTGGGAGTTCTTACTACAGAAAAATGTAGTAAATTAATGGCGCACGCGAGATTGTGAGAAACGTGATGATTCGTTTCTGTTTTTCTTCGAATTCGCTACACATACAACGTCGTTGATTCGTTCCATTATCTACATTTTTTTCCCAGTCGTTCTTTCGTTTTTTTTTCCCCTATCATCTCACTCTGTTTCAAATTTGCGCAAGTCACGCAGCAAGAGAATACATTCGAGTTCACATATATGTGGGCATCCCCACGAGTGAAGAGAAAAATGGGGAAATAAAAAAATGTAAGAAAAATAGGAAAACGAAAGCATAATTTATAACGTCACAACAGCATAAATAATCTATCAAAACTTTCGTGTTTATAAAGCATATTCCTTCTATTTTGTTTTAACATATTATCCTTACTTTTATCCATTTTCTGTTTATTTTCTTTTGTTTTTCTTCTTTGACGATTCCTTCTTTATACAGAATGAAAAAGTTACATGAAATTTTCATAAAACCATATCGAGTACAACAAAACAACGTCCTTCAAAAGACAGCAAAACTTTTTCATTCCCATATTACCAAAGTGAAGCAAAAATAAAAGAACTTGCACACCCAACGAGTGTGGAATTTGTTTGCGTCGTGGCTCATGTTGAAGAATATATAACAGCCAGGAGCACATACACTCTGGTGTTGTTTGTTAAAATTTTCATTCTTGTCCAAGGTGTTCTAAATAAATGTATATACACATCATATGTGATACAATGGCCTACCGACGAATCTCGAAAAAAAATACATGAAGAATAATTTACAACACATTAATGAATGTATTTCATACCAAGAGTACTGAAAACGACAATTAATTGCCCATTGTTCATCTGAACTGATTATTGAAAAAAAGGATCTGTCTATGATGATACTGGCGTTAGCAACATGTAACCTACTCATAAACTCCAACTAGCTCTATTGTCGCAGGTTTGTCAACCATGCAGAAAAAAAAGAATCATTAAGTGTCAGTTAATTTTGTCTCTGGAAATGTCCTCGTCATCATCGTCATCGTTATTGTGAATTGCACTATCATGTTTGCACCGAGAAAAGAAAAAAAAATCTCAAATTACTGTGCACAGCACAACTCCATTGAACACAATATAACATACGGGAACAAAGGTTGCACCTTCTCATCTCGCTTTCTTCTTTTTTTTTACCCCAAATCTGAATCTCATTCCCAACCTCGAGTGGAGACAAATTTATTTGAGACAATAATTGCGAGTGAAAACAGGACGTGGATAAAGAATCTCTTCATTTCACTTTTCGCCAAGAAAGGGGAAATAATGAAAAATGAAGAATAATATAAAATGAAGACTTGATTCTCTCTCTAATTTCGTTAGGCAGGTGTTATACGTGAAGACGAGTGACACAAAACGGAATAGAAGTGGATGTTTCAATAAATAATGAAAGCTCGAAGACGCGCGAGTAATAGCGTTAATTTTCGTAATTTTCTCTTCGTTCCCACACATCCACTTTCATGTAGACACATACATTTATATGCATATATAATGTTGACCAGTATATATTATCAGAATATTTTATCGCTGACAAATGGTAATCCATTCGTTATGTGACTGTGACCGTTCTCGAGGAATAGAAAGATGGAAAAAAAAAGAAAAGAATGGAGAGAAAATGATCCGCCTCCACGCACCCATATACACCCACTATATAGATCCTCTAAAAATATATTTTCGACGTAGTTTGTCCCAGCTATTCGTCGTTGAACCATTCCGTCTGCGTGTTATGGATAGTATAACTCGCTCGTTTCTTTATGAGTATACATCTAAGATCGATCGTGGTGATTCCGGTTCTCGCGTTTCAGGCAGTCGCCAACATCCCAAAGAATTCCATTCTTACTAAGAGTGTACTCTGGAGGGAAAAGTGGCTTCTTTAACAAGAGTATGAAAGAAAGATAGTGAAAAAAAAGGAAAGAGTGAAGAATAAGTGGTACAATGTTTTCGCGTCAACAGAATACCCAAGAGATCCTTCTTTCTCACGTCAACTGACATATATGTGTACGTTATTACACCCGTCTCATTAAAAAATGACACCAAGGTCTCGCTAATTTATTTTTCATCCTACATTTTCTCGTCACCCTAATGCACAAAAATATTCTGACCATGAATTTTAATGTGTTGTTCAACTTAAGAGTAATAATTCATACTCTACGATGAAAGGAAGATTGAAGATTTTCGGCAAGGAGTAGGCATGACCTCCACATTTCATCACGTTCCTGAATCATGTGCATCATCAAACAAGATACATAGATCTAATTTATTGTCAAATCGGAAGTTTAATCCAAACATGGAGTAACGATTTTTAATCCAATATTGAACTGACTATATGCGAGCAGTCAAAGTATTAGTCAGAAAAACAAATTGTCATTCATTCGATGTCGCGTTTTCGAATTAGAACACGTTTATAGTACCGAGAGATTTGTTCACGTAAGCAAACATGCCAGCCGCGCTGCAAGTGGCCAGTTTATCATCGATAACCATTTCACTCAACACCTATAAATAACTTTTATCATTTCCCGAACCCAACATCGCAAAAGTAACATAGAGATTCTCCTCAATTTTCCACTTCGAACTTCAGAAAGTGCTTGATTCTTTTCCGTTTTATCATCACGTAATGGAAAATGGGAAGAAAAAATTCACTACATGATCGATTAATCCTAACACCTCATTTAGCTTTCTTTCATGCACCTATGTACAGTGCCACCAATGAAATGATCTGCCAACGGAAAGTACAGGGAGTTAAGAGGGATTTTAGCGAGAGTGCAAGGCAAAGGGAGAAGGAATGGAGATGTATTGTATACATATAAAGGACGCTAATGATCGTGCTGGTGCCAAGTGTACTCCTAAACAAATATAAATCGTCTTTGTTTGTACTTTTACTCTAATCTCAACAGGAACTCACCCACGTATACGGTCTTGTTATCCACTAGTCTTAAATTTTGCTCTACACTACCACCACTACTATCATTATCATCATCACAATCCTCATCACCGTTAAAACCTTTTTTCACAGAATGTCATAGTTCACCCGATTGAATTCACCCAATAATTATTCGACCACAGAGAAAGATGAGAATCACAATGGGAAATTTTGGAAGTCTCATTCTCGACATGTCTTCAATCTTCTCTAGATCTGTACTATATATCCATATGTAAATGTGTATTTATAAAGGCATTTGTATGTATGAGTTTACATATTTGCTTGGTATAGACTCGGGGCAATCATGTGGGTATATAGTGACAAAGCAGTAGACGTGCTGATGCTTCCGAATGAGAATGAACGTGTGGTATTATCTTTGACGAAATTGATCGGGCCAATGTGAGGTTGATCCGATTGTTCTGTGTGTATGTGTGTGAGAATGCCATGTTTCCTTGTACGTTTATTCCAATATTCAGATACATTCATACATGTGAATACGATAGGGGAAAAAACAATACAAATAATCTACTGACATGTACGGTGCAACACACGTCGAGCAATGTCGCACAGCAAATTGGACAATTTCGTTGAGATTGCTCATACATGTATTCGCGGTAGTTATGTGTGACACTACGACCTATAATATTGTTCTCATATATATATATGCATACATATATACGATTGAAGAGAAATTAATTTTTGAACTTCATAAAAGTAAAATATATCAAAATTTTATTGAGGAAGAAAATGTTTCAATAGAACTTTGTCAATTAAAAACAGTTACATCTCCAATACTCAATCGGTTCAACCACGATGCTGTTTTCAGCGTTCATCATGCTACGGTCAATAAATAGAATGAAAAAACAAGAGAATCGATAAAAATGTGATATTCGTACACAGAAAAATCGCTGTACGACAAGTATCACATAAAACACTTTTTTCTAACGGAAATATTTTGGAACAAAAATAGGATGATATAGGTTAATGGTGATTCCCTGTACAGGGCGCAACACTCCGGGACTCCTCTCACCACCAAACCTCTTTTCGTCCACTTTATATATATATATATATGTATGTATTCATGTACATGTATATATATATATATATATATATATCTATATACGATCGGATAGGTTATACAGATGTCATTCGTTCAAGTCGCGTCGGGGGATTGCGACGAGATTCGAGTGGAAGCAATTTGCCGCAGAGTCGCCGCGCAAAATTCTTTTCTCCCTCTATTTTTCTCTCGACTCGTGCACGTTCTCATTTCTGTTCATGTAGTGCTCTCTGGTCACCTTGGAATCTGTAAAGAGTCGCTTACGAGTTCACGACTTCTTTATAGACCCACATACATATTCACGTAGATATATACCAATACACACAATGCTGGAACTCTATCGGAAGCTTCGTTAAATTCTTGGATGGATAGAGATATATTGGTGTCAGCATAGAAAATGGACCTCATACTGTTGACCAATTTCAATACTCTCCACCTCATTTACTTGATCAATAGAAATTATATGAGAATGAAAATGAATATAAATATGAGTAATATATCAACTATCATATTCTTCGCATGCATTCTATTTGCCATTATATTATAAAATGAAACTATACAGAATCATTGCAGTAAATCAACAATACATTGTGTTTTAAATTATAAACACGAAATTAAACTTGATGCAGGTGTATATAAAAGGAAGCTATCACACAAAATTTATGTTGTCGAAATACATTAGGGTATGTGTAGCAGTATTATCGCCTGTGGCATGTGTATGCAATAAATGTCATATGCAAACACAATTAAAATCAGCCAATCACGAAATAATTCCGATGCATTGTGTTACGTTTGTATGCATTGTCTACGTGTATATAGTTGTCGAGCGCTTCAAAATTCATTCGCTTTTGCACACGTACCAATATACGTGAGCTATAATATGGATATGTATGTGCATGTTTCAAAGACAGTGGTGTCTTCTCAATATGTAGGCATTGAGACTTTGGAAAATTCATCACGCATTTGGATTCGACGATTTTCTGATCACACTTCTGCATTTCAACATTGATATGCGGCAAATATTTGAACGATAGTAAGGGAAAAGATCTGCAGTTGAGTGACCTGATTTCTTTTTTTATGCTTGACGATATTATGCGCATAGTGAGCAGCAAAACCACAGAATGTGTAACAAATTTCCATACATTCATCATAAGGAATATAGAACACTTGGGATATCCATGACAGAAAAATATTGAAAGACATTTTTGTAAGTGTGGAATGAACAGGACACGTTATAACCTTGTTCAATCAAATACGAAATTATTCGGGAAAAATTTTGGAACTTCCTAGCCTCACAACGTCAAAATTCAGGACGACTTGCCTACTCTTCGCATCACTATCATATAGAGAAAGAACCGCCGACCTATATCTAAGGATGCAAAAATTTTGCTTCTAAAAAATTAAAATGCTAAGGCCACGTTGAAACTCAAACAGAATATGGATATGTAATATAGTCTCATGCCGCTAAATCCTCAAACAATTATTCACGGATAGTTGGCGCAGGATGAACTGACTGAGACGTGATCACCTTTAATCCGAGTTTTCTTTTTTTTCATTAATTGTAAATGATATTTTGAAACTATATGATGCTATGTGGAATTTTACGTGGCAAATTTCATCACATTACACAGAATCCCGTCATTGATTATTAAAGGTGAATACACACAAGAGCGGATGATGTAGCCATTCTCTGTTGGACGAGTTGCGAAAAAAAGTATAAACCCGGATTAGTTCGCAGCTAACGATAATGCCATTACGGAAATCCATCCAAATGCCTTAATCAATTGAACTAATCAGATATCTGACATCAGCCAGTTCAACACATAACTATATTTACCACCAACTATTTACTCATCCAATATTATATACAGTGTACAAAGTATCTCTATCGTTTGACTTTCCACAAGGAATATATCGGAATGATATTACTACAACTAGAAACATCCCTCTCAGATAGATAAATATATATAAAAAAAACCCACGGCAATTAACGAAATTATCCCCTTATCGAATTTTTCAAGATCAAATATTTCAAATACCATTTATGAGAACATTTCCTCCGAGATGTAATTTAAGATCAATTTTCCCACGGGGAACTTCTCGATCACATGTATGATATATATGTACACACTTTGGTGGGTGAGTGTAAGTGCGTTTGTTCTAATATCGGAGTAATTGCAATGAAGGAGATACACCTGGAGGTTGCACAAGCAGTAGCCTTTTAGAGAAAGATTTCACTGCAGTGTCCTTAATCGATTGTCACGGGAATGAGGCAAGTTGGCAAAGTCGGACGTGATGGTGAGAGCAAGTTGGACAATCTCGTCGACACTTCTGTGTTCATCTATATGAACCATATATATATACAATCTCGTAGGAAGTTTCAACGAAACTCCAAGGGTAAATTGTGTACACATAGGCTGGAACGGTGTCCCCAACTAGATATTTGCTCACTAGTTCCAACTTGCTTTCACCCATAAATATATATTCGTGAATAAAATGTATATACCTGTGGTGAAGATTCTTGTGTTTAGTTACTTCTTATTGGCACCTGCAACACACCAACACATATACAATTGATTATTGTGAATCGATTGAATTCAATAAAAGTTCGTTTCATTCATATTTGAATTTGTTCAGCTTCTACCAAATAGTTCCATCAATACATTCTTCATCAAACTTTTCTATGCCTATTCGCTGCAATTTGAAAGCTCGGAAAGGAAAACACCTCTCAAATGATTCCTATCACTTCGTCCATTGTTCCTTCTTATACTTTTTCTTAGGCTAAACAAATTAGATAAATTTGTGATTTGAGTTGACTACCACACGAACAGATTACGTAATGAGTGACATGGCGAGACGAGGAGTCAAGATATATAATTACGAAACTCATTAATGCTGTCACGAAAACTGAAACTAACCACTAGACGCGATGCTATCTGCCTAAATATGTACATGTGAACACATACGTATACATCCACATATTTCGTATGTATTTATATGTGTTTAACCATTTGCTACCACACAGTTTTGACTGACTTCGTTGCAGATGTTGCCTAGCTACTGTCGCTTACCTATATTGCAATTAAATTCACGCAATGCCATATGAGAACTAACGTTCCTATGTTGAAATTGTTAAACAAGGAACAATTTTATCATACGGCACGTTTGTATCCAGTTAAAACTTGCACGAATAAGTGTTTAGCTAATTATTTTTTGTTTTTATTGCGATTCAACAATTTTTAACTTGTATCATTATTAATAATATTAGTAATTTATCAAATTCCATTTGCTTAATGAGATCGGAACTTATGCAATCAAATAACCCAACTACATTCAGTAAATAGAGCACAATCCTGCAAGCATTACAGAGAAAAAATTATAATTATTGATGGTCCTGAACTAAAATGATGTGAATGAATCCAACAAGTACGAAGAATCAGTTTTATATTCCTACATAATGATAATTGGGTACTCTTCATTTCTGTTTCTATCATTGTTACAAATCTCGATTCACAGCGCGTGGCATAACCAATGATTGTAGTAATATATCAAGCACATACGAATTGCAATTAGCCACAATGATAAATCGACTTGTCATTGAACAAGACAATTGATGTTTGCCATGTATATGTACATTTATATCTACATATATATTCAATTGGTTGGGCCACAACGCGTGTAACACGTTGTCGCGTAGTGTATCTCTCTAACCGCGCTATACCCATCGTGTTGCTTTCCGTGTTCTGAATCGCTCGATATTGTCCAAACTTCTCTATCAATATATATATATATATGGATATTTTACGCACGTGATCGGAGTTGTAGACGGGCGAGCAAGTCATATTCTATAATTATATTTCGCGTTGATTGTCGAACAATTATTGTAACGAGATTGATGTAACTAGAGAAGTGAGTGGAATCGTATATGTAAATGAAAATAATGAGCAGCTAGTGACATGGCTCAGTACCAAAATTCACTCAGTGACGCAAATACAAGTATTTCACTGGCAAAAAGTACACCCGCTCTGTATTTTCTTTCATGTTGTTAGAAATTTTTAAATCTATTGGAATAAATGGAGATTTAGTTTCTGGAAATTTCCAAAGTTCAATATTAACCCACTAATTACATATGAAAGATTTTCTTATGTATGCCATTTCAAGACCACATCGTACATATGATGAGCACTTGGAAAGGTTGACTGCGATATACAAACCGATCAATAAATGCCAGTGAACGTGGTTTTTCGGACACGCGAGAAAAATTGGAATTCAGAATCTACCTATCGAGATTCATTTCTGGTTGATGTCAATTTGTTGAAAAATTCCAATTGTTATAGAACAATTGTTATTTGTGTTTGACTTTCACTTTCGAATAACAACCGTGCATGGAACTCTCTCTTAAAAGTGTACTATGGAGAAAAAATGAATGCATATTAACCGAATTAAAATGGATTTCACTAAATAGTCCCAGTTTAAAGATCTCAGTGAACTCAAACTCAACTGGATTGCAGTACTCTTTTCATGTACATATTAGAACGGAAATTATTCAGCATCTTCAACCCACACGTTGTTAAATAAACATTGTATACACATGCATATATGTATAACTTTTGTAATTATTAAAACATTAGGTGATTTTGTTTCCATGCAGTGTCCAGTAAAGTAAGGGAAGAGAAAAGGAGAGAAGAATCACTTCCGTCATATATTAAAGCATGAAAGGCATATATGAAGACGTAGAAGCGTGCTCGGCCCCCAAGAGGGTAAATGTTATTTTCGGTGTACGTAAAACGAGGAAAACCAAGAATGCCGGAGTCGGCTCTCGGCAAGAGTTTACCCAAGACTGTAGTGTATATACGGAATGCATAAATAAATATACACCATAACGATTTCAAAACTATGGATGAATAAATTATTGTGATTTTTTGTTGCTTTTATGCAACGGAGACAGAGCGTTAGTTGGATTTTTTTTTTAATTCACGAATGTAAACAGTCACGAAAAGAATTGTTGATAAATTTACAGATTGAACAATCTCTCGATATCCTCGCAGATATTATGTTAATATTTCGATTCGTTATTATATTTAATAATGTGATCAAGTCTCATTCTTCCGACGTTGTATCTCCTCAGTACACTCATAATTTCGTTTATTACCATAGAACATTCAACGATGTAATTTTACTCCAGTCTTATGGCAGAGTATATGTATATGAATTTTTATATAAAAGAGATTATTTAAATATTCATGAAACAGAAGAGGATTGTATAGTCTGAAAATCCTTTCGCGTTAGTGGTAGACAAAAAACAGCATAAAAGTAACAATGAAAAGTCAGATTATTAGCACTTTCGTTTCTTAAATTCTCATAATTTTATTGAAGAATTATGAATTAAGAAAGATATATCGATATAATGGATATGAAAGATGATTATGAGGTCAGATAAATCTAAATAATCTATCGAAAAGTTTTTATGTACTTATTCCTTCTAAAGTGAAATGACAATACAGAAAAGTCATTTTTCAATTCTGTTCACAATATAAAGAGAAAATGATGGTGCGTTATTATTTGAATGGGAAACTAAAGACCTATAACGATTTTTCATGCATTTTATTCAATTGTAAATATATATAATGGAAAGAAAGAATTATAGCTAATGGATGGAAAAAATAAGAAGGGATCACTTGTCTGTGTATACTTGGGATCTCCCTTGCCCGACCAACCAACCCATTTGCGAAGTTTCATGCTTCCCCTTTGCCACACTCCATACGGCCAATAGAAATGTGCCACCCCTCGTAACCTCCATCTACCCTTTCTTCTTGTTCGTTTTTTTCACGGTACACATAGATTTCCATGGGCCCTCCTATATGGTATTAAAGAATGCTGTCAGCAAATTGGTGTTACCAAAAGGCATCATCATATTTGTCTTTCCTTCCGCTCCCTCCTTCATTTGCTGTTTTTTTCTCTCATATGAAATTTCAGAATGTTCCAAGTCGTTCGTATATGAAATATCGCCTCGTGTCTCTTGTCAAGATACTTCTGACAATTCTTTTTTGACTTCATGGGTTCACAGACAATTCAATTTTAAAAGGATGTTGTGAGAAAAATTTTGTGTGACATAAAAAGTTTATTGCCTTCCTTTTTTTTTATATCTCCATTTTGAAATTGAGAACAGTCTTCCAACTTCCCCTTGTCCTTTTCTTTTTTCTTCTATTTGATATCAGTATTTAATTTTCTAGTGGAAGAGAAAATAAATTCTCTCCTCATGAAATATCACAATATTTTTCTTATTTTTTCTACCTTTTTATATCTCTCGTTGGGATATCAGAACATACATTTTTTATGAAATATAAAAAAATGTTACATGTCAGTGCGGAAGCAGAGAAAAAAAAAGAAAGATTCATACATGTGTACACGGCGAAGGTGTGTCAGAGGAGTTAAACACGAGTAGAGTCCGTCCATCTCTCACACACTGTAGTGCTACACACTCACAACTCTTTCACGTTCCTTTTATCGACGTAAAAACTTTGGCTGGGAGTTCGCGGCTCATCTTATCCCACCACAGTAGAATAAATGGGATACGATGCGAAGAAAAAAAAAAAAACTTCAGGCGCAACACAAACCACGAGCGAGTGAAATAGCGAATGAGGGAACTCTATAGCGACCACAGTGAAAGAAATAAAGACGGGGAGAGAAACGTGTTCATTGAGATATCACCACCAATTCCGCTTAACCCTGCTTCAACTTTTTCCCCACAACTTTTCATTCCATCGCACAACCAGATAAAATTGTTTGAAAAAAAAAGAAGGTAACCCCATATAAAATTGAAACAGAGAGAGAAAAAACGAATAAAAACGTAATAAAAGTGAATGAAATGAAATAAAACATTCATGTCCACATATGATCCTGCAAGGTATATACGAGCGTGAGAAATTCGGAACATTGAAGACATAAGCTGGGTCAAATGTGGCTTAAGTAGAATAAGCGAGAACCGGTCAGACGCGCCGACAATCAAGCGTAATATGCAAGCAGGAAAACACCCTTGTGACATTTATCTCACGGACTCACTAGATCTCACTGTGATATTGGGGGAAAATCAAGAGGAGGAAAGAACAGTAAAAGAGAGTAGGCGTGTGGGGGAAGAGTATGAGCGTGAGCATAAACATATGTGAGAAAATGAGAATAGAAGCAGAGAACAAGAGGGTGATCGCGTGTGTATAAACGATAACCACGAATATCAACTGTGCGGTCGATTCTAAGCCATAAGCATCGGGGGAATGAGAGAGACAAGGATAGCAACAGCCCATATATATACATAAACATATTATAGGAATACATGTGAGTATGGTTGTAGTGTAGAAGGGATGAAAGCACAGTACTCATCCGGTTGGGTCGCTTGTAGAATGGTTAAGCAGCCAGTTAGACAAGAGAGGTTGAAATATGTGTATGTTTAGTGTGCAATATATATGTATGTATATAATATTTCTATATACATTCACTAAAATTCAAACGAAATATAACTGTTGCGCTATGCGTATTCATAACAGTTCAATTTTTAATTGATATTATACACAAATGAATCAGAGAACACAATAGTGCTGTGATAAATTATATTCACTATCTCGAATTTTCAAATTGTATTGGAATTTTGCATTCGGTATATATGAATTTATTTTTATCATTTTGATTTGTATCATCTAAAAATGTCCATTTGTATCTATTAGATTCAATTCAAGCCCCGATGCATTACGATAACTTTAAAGTTTCCTATTCTATGATAGACATGCAAGACTATACGGAAAAAGGATATGTCGATAAGGATATCCAAAGGCTGGTATCCAAAGGTATTCATGAAAGGAGGAGCAACATTCTTGAGAATGTTGAAAAACCGATTCTTTGTAGCTTGAAATTGATTTTTTCAAAACAACAATAACGAGCGATTTTTTCTTTTTTTTTAATAATAATACAAAAGATATTGAATTGCAATACGGAAGATATTATCTGACTTTACTACTTGTTCAGACAAAATATTATCATTCAGCAGGTTGAAGTGGCGGTGAGTTTTCGCTTCTCAATTATTTTCATACTTTACGGTTTTCATTCTACCGACAGTAATTAATTAAATCGAATTTTGTTATTATTTCGAATTTATAAGAGTCCATAAGTGAACGGTCATAGAAAGTGGTAATTCATTGAGGAGAAATATGTGCATCGAATAGGAAACCCATGAAAACATATATATCAAACAATGAAAAGTGCACATAGCACTGATTTGAATTTACACAATACAATCATTCATTTATGTCAAAATTGAAAAGAAAAATCGTGCAGGAAATTTTTATTTCATTATTATGTATGAATATTTATATACAGATGTATGTGTACATGTGAAAGTGCGGTTGAATGAAAGATTTGATTATGAAAAAGTCGGTGACAGAATAGTATTTAAATTGATAAAGTTCAAGCAGTTGGTATGGAACGAACGTGGCGGTCGCTGTGTACTGTATAAAATAATAAAAAAGAGAGAGAAAAAAAAACAGAATACAACATACACAGTCACACACCCTACAGTACGGAAGCTCCCCATCTATTCAACGCCGAGTACAATTGGAGGGTGTTTTTTTTTTTTCATTTTTCCGTTTTTTTCGTTGCTCTTACCCTTCGTGAAATATTTACCCTAGCAAAATATCCGCAAAATGGGGTGGGGAATTTTTGTTTCATTCTTTTTTTTCCATTTTCACTTTGATGTGGGAATGAATGGTTGACTAATTATAATTACGAAGGTGACGAATGAGCGAGTAACACGTAGGACAATAAAATAACATCCGAATGAAGTAAAGATAAATACGGAAGAAAAGCAAAGAATGAAATGATTAAACTCTATAAATATGAGTGCGGATCATAACTCTTGATTGAACGCTCGCGTGTACACCAGACGATTCATATTTATAACGACTACAAATATATACATATGTATATACAAACTCACCCCAGTGGACTCGCGACGGTAGTGTATCGTATTGCAGGAATGCCTTAGGGCTGCTAGTGCGTGAGGATGGCGGTTAACCTTAAATCCCAACTTCAAAGTGATGACAGTTGACCAAAAGGCGTGGCGACATTATTAACAAAAGTTAAATATAAAATCGCGCACACGCGAAAATACAATGGTTTAATCTCAAGATATATGAAGAGACAAAATATATTTGAGTAATAGAAATTCGCGCGCAAGGAATTAATTCTTGAGGGAAAATGAAAAATTTATCAATTAAATAAAATGCAATTCATGTAATAAAAACTAATACATATTTTTCGAAATCAATTTTGTATTTTTGTTATTCTTCCTCGCGACGAGAAGTCTCTAGTGATTGTGGGACAGTTGATATGACCCGGTAACCCCGAGTAACAGTATGCACGCCGAATATCAAGATTGTATAATATACACTCCATATAATGTGGCTATGTTGGATCGTCACGCGCGCGCTGTCATACAACTTTTCGTATGACAATAGCTTTGACAATGTCGACAGTTGAGACAGCGAGAGTCCACAATGAGAATGACGACGGCGACTAAGATGTTCGCACAGTGAAGGTGGAGGAAGAACGACACGACTCGCGATGCGGAAGGGTAGGCAGCTCTTGCGCCACCGCCGACGCCCTCGCGTTACACTCCTAAAAGGGTGGGCGCCGAGGTATAACGCGCCGCCGCCAGAGTCACGTGCCAAGCACGCAAACTCCGTTCTAGTCCTGGTGAAAATGGTCCATTCCCCAAAACACACACAGTTTACCTCGATTCTACTATTTAACCAACGCGCAAATCATCGAGTGCGTTTTATACCACAGACTATTTTTCTTCTTTTTCTTCCAATATTAGAACACAATCGCGAGACAGTACACATTTCATGGATATACTACTCTGATAATATTCTAATTGCTTTCCAGTAATATTCCAATTCTAATCTGTATAACGGAACTTGAGGAAATTTGCTAATTTGATATTATATCGAACAAAACCACAAGCTAACCAAATTAAAACTATCCATCCTCGTGAAACCTATTCGATGAACTGAGGAACTGGTATAGTATGACACACAAGAAAATGAATAATTCAATCGAATCCTCAATAATCCCCGTAAAAATGTGTCTATAAATATTTTCCATCATCATTCCCATCAAATCCAAATATGATCAGCGATAAAAGATTCGGAAGGAACGAATGCCATCCGCAGTCCTTTTACTTTCAAAGTTATTATTTTGTTCTCAGACGGAGAGTGAAATTTACGCGAAGCCATAACGTTTTGCAAATCGATTTCGATTCTATGGGTTATGCTCTCGTGATATGATAAATCTGTAGATGCTAGTTGAGTGAGACCACGCTGAGATGTATTTCCGTGCGAATTCCATCATCTCACCAAAGCCATCTACCGCGTTCCATTCAGGAACGACAATCTAACCATTGGAATCCTACTTTTCTTTTTGTTTCAAAATCCAATAAGCCACTCCCCACTGACACCCACGTATAGATTTATTCGTCGTCATACATATACGAATAAATATATGACATATATGAATCTTCGGAGCAATTCTTCGAAGCGGATTTCCAGAAGATTGCGAATCAGACCCAAGAGGCTAGTCGAAACCATATGTATTCAGGATACAGTATACTAAATGGAAAACTTTTAATTCTACACATCATTCCGACTGGGGTTATAGACAATGTGTGAATCACATTATCTAATCAAATGTGTGCACAACGTAAATGAAATAATGCAGCACAAAAAGAAAATAAAACTACTGAAATCCCAAAATATACGAATGAGATAATGAAAGGAAGAAGAATAAGAGTATGGGAAAAACAATGGGCATGATAATAAAGGGGAAGTCTTTGCCGCTTCAAGAACAAAGAAAGAATTGACGGCATCAGGCATATTGAGAACAACCACCTGGTATAAGCAAAAATGATCCCTGAAAGGAAATTGTCCGGGGGAATTCATTCTGTTGAGACTTGATATTGCTATGTAGAGTAAGACAGACGGAACAACTAAGTTTTGTCCCGAGATCAGAAGATGTGGGTTGAAAAAAATATTGGAACTCGCAAGAAAATTTCATCCTTGGCAAATTTTCATATTCATTAATTTCCTGAATTGTATTTTACTTCGTTTATTGTTCGGTATCCCATACCGCACTCCTAATATTTTCTCCTTTCATTACTCCAGTGAAATGAAATTTTTACCAAATATTCATTCAGATGTTCTACACAGAACCTCCGTTTAATCATTCTCGATGTTGGAAATTTGACGTATTGAATCGCCACAAAAATAGCACCATGACAAAGAATGAAGATAAAATGTAAATAAATATATGAATGAATTTATAATTAATCTTCGATAAAAGAATTTCCTATTCGAAGTTAGTGAGTTCTTATATGGCAACCTGTCAAAAAATTCTTTCTCATTTGTTGACAGAGCATCCGAATGCAAAACAATCACGATCGCAAGTGATCTACAACTTTTGCATACCGATAAACAATACTCAATACATAACTGGAAAGCATCACCGGATTGCGCGCGTTCATGACGGTTTCATGAAGTCCCACTTGGACAGTTCCTTGGCTCTTTTAGAGAAATAAAATGGAGAGGCCAGAAAATATAGCAAAAGAGAGTGGGAACAGGTTACAGATTAACTTTCCCTCTACTCTTGAGGGGTTTTCTCTTGGTATATTCCGCGGGAAAATTGCGCCAAGTTGGTATATCACTACATGGTCATTCCTTTTTCAGCAATAGAGAGAACAAAATAAGTGAAAAAAACCATCAACACATACCAACAACAAAAGTCATCGCAAAACCATTGGAGCTTTCCATCACCGTCAGAAATTGTTGATTCAGTGATGTTTTAGTTCTGTACACGCATCTGCTGACCTGCAACGCATACTCTTCGTGAAAATAAAATCAGTGGCGTGCATCTGAAACAAAAAAAAAGCGACGTGAATGAATAAATGAAGAAGAATGGGAGCAAAAAACGAGACATTTCCTTATATAGGTATATGTATATATATATATATATATATATATATATATATATATATATATAATGCATGGCACATCAGTAGTAATGTGAATTTTTCAGATATGTCAAAGGTAATTTGTCGATCGTTCTTTTAGTCCGTGGACTGTGATAGAGCCATGCAGCTATTCACTTGAAACTTGTTAAACTCGTTGAAATAAGAACTTTCGCAATCACTCCATGAAATGCAGTGACTGTGAAATTTTTTTCCTCACTCCTTCATTATTTTCATTAATACTCTTACTTCATTTTGTTTTTTTTTGTAGTTTCCTCCTTTTCAACATGAGAAAGATATTTGATTAATTCATGGTTCAGCCGATTGGAGACTGCTCTGAACAATTGTCAATATTGAATTTCAATAAATTAATTTTCTCTGTTGTCAAATCGAAATTTTGATGATGAAGAAGTAATACGAGCGAAAGTATTGTATACTCTTTGTGATTTATGAAGTAAATATTTGCCGTGAGGAATAGCAAGTTACACATTTTTAATATTTGAAAGCATATTTGAGGAATGCCCAGCAATGTCTCGGAAGAAAACTCTTAGGAAAAATTCCGCTTAACTTGCAAGTATGTTGTAAAGCTTATATCTGCCATGCTTCTCTTCTCCTCCCAGTTCTGCACCTTCTTCTTTAATATTTTTCTTTACCTGCCACTTCCCCTTCGGATAGATTTCCTCACTCCCAGCTTGTCCACTTTTTGGACGGTTCAGGAAAGTAGCAAGGAAATAAAGTGAGGTAAAAGAAGAGCACAAAGTTTTCGACTCGATAATGCTGGAGAATGGAAATGACGGGAAAAAAAAGGCAATGAGCCATGATGTGTATGCATAAGGAATAATGAAGCAGGAGAATTCTCAAGACTATAAAAGGAATACACTGTCATAAAGAATATTCTCTTTGAACAGAATTTTTTTCTCGCACTCCAAATTAAAATAAATTTTATGGTTCATTCCAGTTGTAGCATCATGAAAATCTGCCAACGTCAAAAAAAAATCTATGGAACACTGAAAGCATCCTAAAGTTATGAAAATTTCGACTTCACCCTTGTTTTGAAAATTTTTTTTCATTGTGAAGCAAGTTGAGCAATGAGTAAATTCATTCGATATCATTTTTGTATGTGGCTTACAAATCACATGATATGACGAATCAAACACGAACCGAAATGTAAATTCGGCATAATAATAAAATTATTAATATAATGTGAAAGTGAAAACCACCACAATGGAATATTGATATACATAAAATGAAATGGAAAAATGTCAAGAGAAGAATTAAATTGCTTGCTGTTTTGTAATTTTTGAGCAACACTAAAAAGAGTGCCTGGTGTCTCCGAGATCTCACTTACATGTCAGAGAATGACAAGTAAGAAAAGATGACGGAAGTTATGAAGTGCATATTAGCATCAACACAATGAACACAGTGTCAAATTTGACGTGGCAAAGTGAGGGCTTAAACTCTTGATATTCGATGAGAGAATTTGAAGTACGAGCTCTGAGAATGGTATATCGATCGTGAATAAATAAGTTTGCTGTTATGTGGTATCAAAGAAAAACATTATTATCTACATTATTATCATTAACGAAAGGATATGATTCGAAGACGCTTGATGAGATAAATTATTGATGTGTATAATCGGAAGATGAAAAACACTATGTGCACAACATTATCGATTAATTTTCTTCAATATTTGAAATAAATTACACAAATTCTTCCCATTCATCCCATACGACTCTCATAATTTTCTTAATTATTTACTTCTACTTTACTTTTTTATTACTTTTTTTGTTTCATTTCATTTCAGTGTGAAATGGAAGACTTAGGCGTGCGACCACCAGCCGTTTCCAAGGCGACTCCACCAATGATCAAACAAACTCCATCAACAATTCTGCCGCCCCATTGTTCTCAAATAAATGTAAAACAAAAGTTGATCTACTTGCACGAAAACACGTAACAACTTTGATATTTTATCTGTTTTCATTCCATTGTTGATTGGAAGAATAATTAAATAATTCAAAGAATGAAGAAGATTTACGACCATTCAATGGATTCCAAAAACAACGCAAGCTCATTTAAACGAATATATTCCCCCTTATCTGAATATATTTCATTCGCCCTCGAATCTTGCTCCCATGCACTGGCTATTCATCATCGGAGCTTGATAAATTTAGATCATCATATCAATTGTGATAAAAGGTACCAAATTTTTTGATAAGTAATTGGCACTACTGTATGAAGAAATTCTGGAAAATGTGAATAATGGAATTCAATCTTTTTGCGTAGCGAATATTTAAATCGATTGGAAACAGTGAAAAAACTGCAGACAGATAGGTTAACACCTTCAAATGAATACGCAAAACCCAAGTATAATCATATATATATGTGTATATAAACAATTTCTTTTCTAGTAGTATGGTCGTTCGAAAACTATTGGACAATGTGGAAAACGAGATGAAAGAAAATGGATCATTCAGTGCATTAATTGAACTGATAGAGAAGAGTGCTCTGAAAGAAAAAGAAGAAAATGATATCATGGTTAATTACAAAGAGGTGGAAAGAACATTGTCGAGTTCCCGAAAAACTCTTGAAGATGAGCAAGTTTCTCACAATCATGAGATAGATGCTTTAAAAGCCGAGCTCATTAATCTGAAGGTAACGAATAAAGTGAAATGTGTAACACAATTGAAATGTTATTACCCGTCGATTTCATATTTCTCTTCGTCCCTCACTATCCTACTTCGCTTTTTCTTTTCTTTTCGATTCTCATGAGGATTATTCGCCCAATCGTCAATAGTACACGAAGAAAAAGCTTGAGTTGAAGGCTGACGTGGCAATGAGATATACGAGTGCTTGGGAAACAGCACAGTGCGAGCAAAGCTCCTTGCGATGCAGCATCATTCTCAAAGGTCTCAATACCTATCTACACGATTGTTTAATCTGTGAAAAAAACGAGTATCGTGTTGCCAGAGATATTAGAACTTTCCTCGAGCAAAACATAGCCGTAAGTTCATTGTCATCGCCAGAAAGGGGATAGACATATAAATGCTGAAATTTTTTCATTGCACCAATCTGTCGTATGTCATCGTATAGATACGTTATTTACATGAGTCCAATCAATTATCTAGTTAATAACATATTTCGCTCTTTCTATTTTATTCCCTTTTGTAGTTCAATGAACAAGCGACATCGCATTGGCGTGAACGTTACGATCGTGAAATGCAATTGTATGGAGTAAAAAATAACGAACTGCGCAAAAACATAGAATCGAAACGGAATACATTGGAGATACTCGGAGGCAAGGTATGTTTTTGACGTTAACAGACCGTACTCCTCACATTTCCACACCACCCACGCGATCATGTATATGTATTTATATATATATATAACCCTAGATCAAAACTTCAACGCAGTTGCCCGACGAAAATCCCACGTAGAAATCGATTAAATGCCCCGTCAAGCCGCACTTCGGTATTCTAATAATTCTACAACTCATGCAATATTCATCAAACCCAGATAAAGAATGAAAAGAAAAGTGAAAAAAATCTTTTCAGATATTGCATGTCATCAATTTTGCATACGAATTTTTCTCTTAATTGTTCTGTTATTCGTTCGTTCATTGATTTATGAACATGAAATAAGTTTCCTATAGTTATCATCATCAGGTTTATAATTTGTATCCAAACATGTAGAGTGTTAGCTCGAAAGTTTACATTTGGCGCGAATGCAACATTACGTTTTCATTGAATACCCATCGTCCTTCGAGTATATAATTGCTCCCCATCGGACTTAATTGATTCTTCCGAAATTTCTGATTCACCGATGGAACATATATATTCATTTCTATAGACGAATGAAGCCATTACATAAAAACATAATTATCAGCCTGAGAACAATTTTCCAATGCAGTTTAACGATATCTTTCATCCGAGATTGAATGAATTGGGCCGTACAGAAAAGAAAAATCAAATTATTTCTCATATTTGAATAAAAAATAATTAAAAGAAGTTCGAAGAGAATTTACCTTTCTGAACAGCGTCAAATGTAAAGTTTCAATGGAATATCCGAACAATGGAAATTATAAACTTTCGTATGTCTATTCCAGTATAAAGTGAGGCAAAACTTCATTGACGATTATCTGAGAGAAAAAGAAGTGGCCAGATTATACAAAAATCGAGAACAGTATCGATGTAAATGTGCGGTTAAAATCCAATCATGGTGGCGAGGAGTTATGGTACGACGAAAATTGGGACCATATCGAACAGATGAAAAAAAGAAGAAGCGTGCGGCAAAAACTAAAAAATAATTCTATTCTCCATATTGGTGACCATTTATATGTAGAAGATCTCCCGAATCAAACATGAAGCAATTATATTGACTTTGAATATTATATTTGGAAATTTGATCCAGCTGATTTATAAAACGTCACTTCATTATCACATGTCTATTTCATTCAATCACCACCATATAATATTTGAATTGATTCAATTGAGATCAAAAGGACAATCGATTGATATCCATCTGAAATTCATCGCATTGTTTCACTGATAGCGAATGCCCAGTTATCTCAACGATTCTGGGTCAAATGGAGAACGAAAAGAGCGAGGGCAGAGCAGCAGCGGGTGGTGAACATAGAGGGTGGTTTTGCTTGGAACTATGGTAGTGGAAATATATGAACAGTGAAGTGAAGGATAGAGTGAGGAAGCAAGTAAGTGAGAGAGAGGATGACTATATACTGGCATTGCAATTTCCCGTGCACACCACACTGGAACGGACTAGGTCGCCCGACCTGCTGAACGGGAGATTGGGTCGAGTGGTGTACGCTTAGTATGGGATAACAGATGTTCTAGGATATCGGTTAATTTAAGGGCAATGTACTTCTCTCTTTATCTCATTCTCATTCTATCCCTTAAATAGTCACCACACACATTGCTCTGAACCACTCATAAAATTTTGGTTTCCAATCTCATTGCATCCATTGTAAACAGAACGATCATATATATATTTCAAGAACACGACAATAAAGAAACTTGGAGAACTAATTTTCTGTATTTCATGTCGAGACATGAAATAGCCATTAATCAAAAGATGCATATGACGTAATTCAATCCATACATTTATAAAATTAAACAGAATTATTATTCAGAAAGTATGCATTTACCTGTTTATACATGGGGTGCATTTCATATTTGAAAAATGTCGTTTCCAATATTATTTTTTGGAGAAGACACAGTAATCATTGCCCAATCACCCGGTATATTGAATTACCAACCTAACCTCACCATTTGTAGTTGAGTGTAAGCTCGAGGCATGGCGCTGCAATCAGCGCTTTCCACGCACTTTCGTCAGTTATAACCCTAACCAACAAATATCACGAAATTATACTGGAATAAACCAAAAAAGAAGGAAAATAACATTCATACACTTACATCAATTCAATAATTGTTGCAGTACATCTAGTATTCATTGAAGATAAAATTCGAATTATTCGTAATACGCATGCGGATGGCGCGAACGTGACGCCATTTTCTCAAATATTTTTCGCCAAGATCATAAATCGTGAAAGGTTGTGTAGTACATGAATGAATATATTCCTGTCGACGTGTGTCGACTTAATTGGTGCCGTAGAATTAGTTTACACGTTTTTATCATGTATTTGATGTGAGTACATTTGTTCAATGCAAAGTGAACCACTTATATATAGATGATTATTGGGGTTAAAATGTCCGAGCCTATGGCAAGGTACTTCCGTTCAATGGACAGGAACAGGAAGTTCATCTCGCACATTCGGTGGGCAAAATAAAAACATCCTGTGCAAATGAAATTTTTGAATAATATACATACATACATGCATATACGTACATACATATGATTATTATGAAAGGAAACCAAAATGAATAACAACATTGGCATTCGATGATTATTCCATAGATGATATAGCCCATGTTCTTATACACATTGGTCATTTGTTTATCCTGTCAGAAAGTCAGAGAGCTATAACCACTAAACACTACTTGACAATATTCAAATAAAAAATCATGAAAATATCAATGGAAGTAAAATTAAAAAAGAATAGAAATCGATGATGAATTCTTCTTTTTTGCAGGGTACTTATTAGCTGGATGTGATAAAGACGTAGAATCATGCAATCTGAGACACTGTGCAGCAATGATATTGAGGGACTCAATGCTGATTCATTTATTCCCGTAAGTATATGATGGACAATGAGGGGAGGGGTGGGAAATGATATAAATATTGTGATTCTATTGAGAAATGTCGTATTTCTATCTGTATCAATATTTTTCATACTTCTCAACTCTTGAATTTACCATAAATTGATCTAAAAAAGAAACCCTGTAGCATA
Source organism: Meteorus cinctellus (assembly GCA_030523045.1). Classification (NCBI taxonomy): domain Eukaryota; kingdom Metazoa; phylum Arthropoda; class Insecta; order Hymenoptera; family Braconidae; genus Meteorus; species Meteorus cinctellus. The sequence continues at coordinate 1,172,123 of JAPYZF010000011.1, read as the reverse complement.
CACTAACCCTCGTAAGAACAATTTGAAAATAGGTGGAATTCCTTTATTGTGGTGCTACACAACAATCACATTCACAGGACTTATCACTAGTAGAACTAGGAAAACAACTGTTATTGGCGGCAAAAAATGGCCAGACTGAAGTCATACGTGATCTTATGCGCAGAGGTGCACCATTTTCCAGCGATTGTGTATGTATCTGTTTCATTCAATAGTATAAAATAATTTCAAATCTAACAGAACAGCCTCTGGCCTTACGGATAAAGTCGAATATCAATTGTTCTCAAAAATAATTGGAATTGTTTTTCCATGAAAGTTCATTGTCCCGAAACTATAATACATCACTTAGCTTGTCGTCTCAAACATTATTCACTATCACAATTAAATATGACAATATATTTTTCATTGTAGTTGGGTACTACGGCGTTGCATCTCGCTGCACAAAATAATCAATTAGATACAGCAACAGTTTTACTTGAATCAGGAGTCTCACGTGATGCCAGAACAAAAGTTGATAGAACGCCCCTTCATATGGCTGCATATGAGGGTCATCACGAAATGGCACTTTTACTGTTGAGTTATGGTGTTGATGTTGATAGTAGAGATATGGTAAACAGAATTACATATTCGATTGGATGGTAAATTTTTTTTTCCATCAAACATACACACTAAATATATTTTTTAGCTCAAAATGACACCATTACACTGGGCTGTTGAGCGCGAACACATTGAAGTGATAGATGTACTTTTGGAACATGGTGCTGATGCCAATGCAATGAGTAAATTTGATAAAACACCAGTAAGTCTTGCATTGGAGCATAATCGTCTTGATTTTGTTGATATGTTGCAACAAAAAAGGGAGATATTGAATGTACAAGTGCAACATCAAAATCCAATGGTTTCAGCGGAAATTAAAGAGGCGACACAAAGTTTAATGCAAATAGAATCTGAGAGACAGCAAGAACAGCATCAGTTGGAATTGCAGCAGCAGCAACAGCAGTTGCATCATCAAATACAACAGCAAAAACGAAAGATAGCACAAGGTAAACAACGAATTGTTCATTTTTAACTTCATTCATAAATGAAATGAGAGGTTTTTCTTTGTTCGTTGAAGTTCAAATCCCGAAAAAACAAAAAGTAGTATTTCAACCATTTCAAGTGTCTACTGCGAGCGACGAGGAAAGAGAAAAAGATGAGGAAATAACTGAAAGGATAAATAGCATTGAACATAGTACTTTTAGAAAGCATAAAGATATGGGAGGATTCAATAGCTTAGAGCAACCATTGAGGTTATTACAAGCTCATGGCATTACAATGATTCCCGTAGATAATGATTCGAGTATTGTAGAGAATGCTATGGAAAGTGGAAGAACGGTAGTTCTTACAGGTAATGGAAAACATGCTCCCATCATTTCACATTATAAATGCATGCGAACTTTCGCACACTTCTGACTGACTCATTTTTCCGACTCGTATCATTTTTTTTTCTTTGTTTCAGAAGCCGGCAAACTTGCTTTAAACTTGACGAGGACACAGTCAATCGGTGTCAAGGGTCTGCAAGTTGGCTCACGCAAAGGAGCCCCTAGAAAAGTAATCGCAATAAGAGCTGACCAGATATTGGGTCAAAATCCACCAGTTCTCACACCAAGAGGTCCAAATATATTGAAAAGGCACAATATTGTTGAAAATAAATCAGGGAAACTTATTTTTGCACCAATGAGCAATAATACAACTGTCACATCAAAAAAAAGTGGCATGAATTCAGCGAAGGTAAAAAATATGAAAGGAAGAGTACAAAAACTCCAATTGATATATTAATCGAATCGTTTTTATTTCAGAAAAAAGGTTCAGCCCAATCAAGGAATCAAAATCCAGTGATATTACATTTAGATGATGATATTGAAGAAGTCACGGAAGATGATAATCTATCGGAAGAATATTTTGATCCACCAGCGAAAGATAATGCGACTCTCGGTCAACAATTGATGGCAGCACGTCGAGCGCTTGTTCAATGTCGAAAAGAATTGCGAATGAAAGACGAAGAGATTGATATGTACAAACAGACGATTGAAAAATTATCTCAACACAGGTACACGGAGAGTAACTAGAAATAATTCATCGAATAAATTATTTTTATTGGCGACAGATTCAATGCAGTTATGAATATGAAAAAAGAACAAATTCGCGGAGACAAAAGAATACACTAAACAAAATTGTTGTGAATTTGCGACTAATTCAAGTGGATGAACTTGTTTTCTAACGTATTGGAAACGTGAAATACCTCTTCAAAGGCTATCAAATGTATATATACAAACCAATTATTTAGTAGTTCAATGAATCGATGCGCATCCTTTTGTTTTTCAATGTCAGATAAGATAAAAATTAGAATGTTCGTATAGGCTGAACTCAGTTTGAACATTTTTAGGAGAATCATAGGAATAAAACAAAATGCATAACTGTTGTGAAATATTGAGAACCACAAAAAGTTAGAAACCGAAACCACATGTACAAAGTGCCAATCGAACATTTATTATACGCAAAAAGATGTATGTATATAAACATGGTATCGGTTTTCCATTGGCAATTTTGATACTAAATGAATGCCTCTTACAGTCAATCCGAACGATTGAATGTCACAAATTTTGTGAACACTTCTACGTCTCAACAAAGTGTGCTTTGTTGACTCGTATCTACTAGAACCTAAATGATTTGTGTCGTTTTAATACAGAGGAGTCCAACACTTTGTACAGATATGAACGTAGTTTTATTAACTTTATATCAATGAGGAAATAAGAAAATAGACTTTAAATACATTGTTGGAACGATAACAGGAATTGCTCTATGAAAATTGAATGCAAAATTGTTATTTTTCTATGTGATGAAAAAGAAGGAACATCAATCTGTGAATGGATATTATATCAGTTGAATACATATATTTCCCATTCCTGAATAAAACATGAAATTCTGTTGGATTATTATACAGGAACTCTATTCTACACAAAGCGTACGCCTTACGTATGCAGACAGAAAATTAGTCTGCACTACCGGAAATTGTGAAAAATGAATCTATTTTACATCCATATCAATAGGGTTTGGTTAATAGCTGTTCAATTTTCTCATTCCCCTCTATAAACAAATATGAAGACTTTAATAAATTTGGATCTTTTCTATCTTACTCTTATAATTCATATGATGAGTGAGTCCTTTTATTTTCCTATATTGGGTACCATTTATGCATTTGAAGTACAATCCTTCTTTCTAGAAAGTTGCAAACATGAGAAAAAAATCGATTGCTTTACTTCATTGATCAGATTTCAATATTGATTCATTTACGTATATTTAAAACAGATAATCGGAGGAAACAATTTCTCGACGATCGATCTTTGATATGGACGGTATATTGCGGTATAGTCTAAATGGTCATAGTACGGTTGAGCACCATGATCGCTCGTTTTCCTCGCTCGATAACTCGCGGAAGCCCAAACTCACATGAAAGTGTTGAGGGGCGAGCATTGAGCGAATGAACGTGTCAGGAACTCAGGAGTAAGAGAAAGACAGGGGAGAGAGCAAGAGAAGAAAATAAATGGCGGTGCGGTGCGTCGTGTCGTCTCGGTAAACCTCGACTCGCATCGGATGCGTCGCGTCGACTCACAGTTGCTCTCAGTGCTCACAGCTAACAAAATAGAGGAAAGCCTTGCTCGCTCTCTTCGTTGCTTCTGACCTCCTCTACGTGTTGGCTGTCGGAGTGAACACACTTTCGGCTATAAGCTCATAGGCCATCTCTCTTGGTATATATTCCACAGACTACACAGATAATCCTTCGATGGGACACCACTCAACCAGGTTGAGAACCCCAATGTTTCGTAGGCACACAACGGAGTCAAAGGCGATGTCCAGCTCTGTGAGAGGGGGCCAACAATTGTCGTGTTTTTTGCGCCTCTACATTTTATCGTTTATTTAATATACAACAAGAGAATTATACGGCGAATAAACTGCAATATAAAGTCATCTATATGTGCATTTGTGTATATGTGTTTTGTCTCAAAGACTGTGGTGGATACGTCGCAGATAATTACATGCATATATACACGCAACAGAAAAAAAAAACGAAAAAACCCCAAAGAATAAACCAACATTACATGTATAATAACGTTTATTCACAAGAAGCGACGCGAATAGCGCGAATTAGGTGGTATACTGTTGGCGGGAGAGCGACAAAGAAGAAGAGAGATAGAAAGAGTAAATAGGAAAGTGTATGGATAGAAGTGGTGGGATACTAATAGAGAAAAAAGTGAAAAAGAAAAAAAAACACGAAGAAGTGGTATGTCAAAGTTAGGTTGACAAAGTGAAGCAGAAGGTGACATTAAGGGGGGAAAAGGGTAGAGGTGTGGTGACGGTGGTGGTGGTGGTGAGTTTATTCGTATTATGGGCTACGAATGAAAAGGGTGAAAAAGTGGGCAAGCGTCCAGTGCAAACAGCCACAATCCGCCGGCGAACGGCGTCGTCTCATTTGTGAGCGTCTCTCCCGCGTGTTGATTTTTATGTGTAGTTGTGATTGTGGAGGATACGTCCGACTGCCTCCAACAAAACAGAAGTACCAACATGAGTCGCCAGGCCGCTTAGTGTAGTATATATAAAACGGGGCGCGAGGGAATGAGCGCACGAGTGTAGAGAGAGAGAAAGAGAGCGAGAGCGAGTATACGGCTGCCTCAAAGGCGGTAGAAAAATGGCGTCTGATAACGAAGCCTTCTGCGTTAGTGACCCAAATTTTGCTGTGATTTGTTCGTTTCTGGAGTGTTTTGGTAAATCATGTGGAATTGATTATCCAGACATTGCAACGCTACAAAAAATGTTGGAGGATACACATGAGGGTAAGCCACAACGTGTAATAATATTAAATGGTGCGAGTACACTCGCTCTCTTCATCATCATGAAAATGTACACCCTTTTTCTTTACACATACACGTTACCAAACACTGTGTATTATCACAGATTCACTGTTGTGTGTCGTATGTTGTGAGTCTGTATACATTTGTGCGTATGGTATTTTGCTAAAATTACGTCGATGTAAATTCACTTTTTTGCCGCTCAAACTTTGGTGAGTTTGTGTATATGCAAACGACGCTGCACCCTGGCGGCGAGTATCATTTTTTTCCCATATTTTTTTAATTTTATTTACTTATCTATTTTTTAATCCTATTTTAATCAAAATATTGTATATTTTTATTTCCTCATGCACATTGACCAACTTCTCTTTTCATGGTTCTTGCTGATCCAATTGAGTCACCATGATGATCGCTTTTTTGTTCATATCTCATATCAGATTTTCGATTCAGTTTCTATGTGTACGAATTCATTGAGTGTATGTCGCTATAGAAATATCCTTTTTGATAAACTGATGATTATAAATGGCTTTTATTGTTGTCGGTATCATTTACTGCATATAAGTTTTTCATACACATCCTATATTCGGTTCTACGTTTTTCGGTTAATTCTATTTAGATGACGACCTCGTGAAGCACACACTTTCCAGTAAAGATTATATTTGCTAACAAATCAGCCATGTATTATTTTGTTGATACTTGATTGTTGATCTCAATACTTTCTGGGGAAACAAATCATGTTAAGAATTTGCAATAGTGAAACATGCATGCATGATTATAACAGCACATGGTATGAGAGAGTGAATCCGAAAAGGGAAACATGAATGGCAGAACTCAAAGAAGCACCATATTCCAAAGGGTGTAATGAATATTAACATTACTATTTACTTATGGCAAATTTATTTCTGATCTTCTGATCATAACTATTTGAGGTTTATCTTTATAATATTTTAAGCTTCCATGATAGATAAAAACCGTAAAAAAGAAATTAATATTGCAACGAGGAATTTGTTTTTCTCTCATTTTAGTGCCACAGCCATTAGTCGATCTCCATATCAAATTATTACGGAAGACGAGAAAAAGTGTATCATCAGAGAAATGGGAACGGGCATTGGTCAAATTTTGTCACACGTACTCAAACCAGGATGGTTGGGAACTCGAAAGATTTGGATATAAAAAAGCTCGTATTGGGGTCAAACTACGCTTACTTAAGGTATTAGAGACACACTCCTATTTATGGGAAAACCTGTAGAGAACACATCTTATTGAATTCATTTGACATTTATTGTGCAATTGAATGTTCAAGAACCCGTACAATTGAGTAAACTGATTCGTTCACTGATACGTTTTTACAGGTGCTTCTAGAATCGCAATTTGATTTGAATCAAAAATTTAAAAATGAAGTCAACAAATTGGCAGCTAAAGAACTACGAGTCGAGCCATTAGGACGTGATAAAACGGGTTTGTCATATTGGTTCCAATTAGATGAAGGTTGTAACATAAGAGTTTATCGAGAAGATTTAGATGAGGAAAGTTGGGAATTAGTCGCCACGTAAGTTTACCATATTCAATTCGCTCATCAGAGCACATAATTCATCGAACTTATTAATTTCTAATAGGAAAATCTGCAATTAATCATTTTCCTTCGCCCTCTAGTGATCGTGAAGGTGTGGTGAACCTTATAAATACATTATCAGATGGTGAAATTTGTGCGATACCAATAAATGAAGACAGTAACAGTTTGGAAATTTCTGAAAAACCGATTATCGATACGGGTCAAGTATCTACATCGTCTCTAAGTCTGGATGACGATGGTGGTGATTGTATCGCACACGCGAATGGAGATGCACAAAATTCCAAAAATCAAATACAATTGAACAATAAAAGTATCAACGATGAAGTTATAGAAAAATCATCAAATAAAAAAAGTAGTAAGAAAATTACAAATGAACGTGACAATAGTGATGGGGAGAGTGCAGATGAAGAAGAGGAGGAGGATGAAGATGAAGATGATGATGAAGATGAAGATGAAGATGAAGATGCTGAGGATAAGGAGGAATTGAGTAACGATGACGATCAAATATCAAAACAAAATACCGAGGATGATGACGAAGAGGATGAAGATGATGAGGATGAATCACAAGATACCGAAGGTGATATTGAAGAACCGATAACGGTTACGGCAGTAGCAACTGCAGTGGTATCAAAAGCACCAGTGCATTCACTCAAAAAACAAATAAAAGATGGAGATTGCATGAAACGTAATTCAGTTGTTTGTCATGAAATGAATAATGTTGAGGGAGTGACCACCAAAACTTCTGTTATAAAACCAATTATCGCTGAGCCTATGCCAGTAAAATCTATTGAAACACCGGTAATAACAACATCACCTTTGAAATTAGTAAATATTGCGGAGCTCAAGCATACGACAAACGATCGAGTGTCGGACATGACAATACCAACCCCCATATCGATAATCAAAACAACGTCCATCGAAGATTCAATGAGTTCCACATCAAAAAAGCATGAAAAAATATCAACCAAGAATTTCTCACCATTCAACGAATCTATTATGAGTCACAGTAAATTTCCAATAAAGCCAATAGATCAATTAGCCGCAAATTTAGTGAGAATGCAATCCGAGAAATTAGAAAAGCCTAGTGCTTCCAAATTATTGGAAAAAATCGCGGAAAACTTAGCGAGATCAAGTAGTGCGCACGGATCGTCGGTGATGAATAGCGATGATGATAAAATCTTACCTGATTTCAGTGTCAGAAATCAACCCGAAAAATTGAATTTAATCGGAAATGTGAGAAACTCGCGTGGTATCGATTTATCAACGTCACCACGCGGATGGGAAAGCACCAATGATCACAATAGACCGATGGATTTTTCTGGTATCGATCTTTCTAGTCGCAAAGCAACAACAACAGCAGTAAAACCTACAGATTTACCATCTCTCGTTTATCGGACTCAAGAATTTCAGTATCGTGAAATGGATTTGAGTACGCGAAAAGTAACTAAAACTGAACTACCAAATTTGCCTTATGATTCGCGTACAGCTATATTACGCAATCATACAATGGTAACAGATTTGAGTAAGCGGCAAATGCCGTTCGTCAATTATGATATGCCATCTGTTGCTGCTGCCGCTGCTTATCATGGTGGTGCAAGAATACCTGGCAAAGAGGAACATAGGTTAGCCAATTACACCATATTGCCCGATCCTAGTAAACTTGCATCAATGCGCAGCGTCGCAGTAAAAAGAACGTTAGAAGGTGCTGACGAACCACAGCAAGAGATGCTGAAGAGAATACGTGCGGATTTGATGCGCAATGCAATAGACAAGAAACCATCGATGGTTGGTGGGATGCGCCGAAACGACGTTGGTCCTGCTATTGAAGAACCGCTCATGATGGTGCATGGTGAAGGATCAGGCAGTGACTGTGATGCCGGGAATACCGGGATAGGTGAAGCTATTGAAGAGCCTGTGGTATTTTTTTATGGTGAAGGCAATGGTCGCGATTGTGACACGGGTAATCCTGGTGATGAAACTTCAACCAACAATAATGATAGCAACGAATCAAAAGATCAGGGATCCAGTGAAATATCTGGCACTCTTTCACAAACTAAAGCTACTGGACACGATGACACGAATACTGAGAAAAATGCACAATTGCAAACGACATCACATGTTACAAGTGATATTTTGAATCCGGTGCAAAAAGATACTGATGACACTGATAGCAGTTCAACAACTACTGCAACGAGTAATTGCCAAGTGTCAGATATTGCTACAACGTCTGAGTGTACGAAAATAAAATTTAAACCAAGTCTTGGTGTACAAGTAATAGCAAAAACGAGTGGTCCACCAATAAAACGTTTCTCACGGTGGGATGTCGGTGCTCCAGAGGAAAAGCGCGAATGTGACAGCAGTATCATATCCAACGAGAAAGACATATCAATGGAAACGGGCATTAATTACGAGCCGGAAAATACATCAGAATCTACATCAATTCTTCCATCAGCAACAACCAAATTAGGAATGGATACAATTACTAGTACGACCAATAATAGTCAGTCGCCGAACGCTACGGTTTCGACGATATTCACCGACAAGAATGAAGCTCTCACCAATACTGAATATCAATGTGACTCATCGTCAGTAGAACCTATGGAACCTATGGAAGTTGAGTCGACGGTACCGGAAAAAGGACCTGAATTATCGGAAGATTCAAAAAACCACACGACGACATCCTACGATGACACAAGCTCCGAGACGCCGAGATTTTTTTTCGGACCCAACTGTGTTTCCTACACTCCAACGACGGTCGCTAAAGGAAGTCTACAGCCAGATGCTACTTCATCATCATCATCATCGCCCTCGATAATACGTTCGGCCACACTCGATGCTGATAATAATACATGTATGGCTGTTAATAACAATTCGATAAAAAATTCTGACGTTCCCACTGCATTATCTGAACCTATTTTGGCGGAAGCCGATGGTGGTCATAGCGAAAAAGAGAACTGCGACAAAGATGAAGTTACAGGCGTAGCGCCAACGCTGTCTGAAAGCATGAGCATCCCCATTGATGAAGAACCAGGTGTTGGTGAGAATGATCGGGAAGTCACTAGTGATTCGGAACTCATGATTGGAGTTGAAGAAGAGGAAGAAAAGGAGAAGGAAGTTAACAAACTAATAAAAAATGTCGATGAGGATCGACCAAGTACAACAGTTACGAATGAAGTACCGGAATCCCCAATGGTATCATCAAACTATCCAGAAAATGTTCGGAGTGAAGGTGAGAGCGCCGATACATCGGCTCTATTAGATGTCAAAACTCATGACGACACTGTTACAAACTCGGAGTGCAAGGGAGTAGAAAAGCTTAAAATTAATTCTCCAGAAGTCTGTGCTATCATGGAATCAACATCATTAACGAACGAAGTTTGTTCGACATCGATAACAGAAGATAAAACAGAAGATGGATCAGTCGAGACGAATGATGAAATAATAAATTCGAGCAGCATCGAAGTGCCACTGAAAATAGAATCGACGAATGATTCGAGAGCTACTCATGAAGAAGACAACTCCAAAGAAGAATCAGAAGAAACAGCGGCGCAATCAACTGTCGATGAGGTCACGGTGAAGGTGGAGAGTGTAATCATTGATTCAAGTCAAACTGACCAGGAACAAAAAGTAGAATCGTCAGTTGAGGATGTACCTCTGCATGTTGTGGTGGGACAAAATTCGGGGACAGATGAAAAGACTGAGGGGGTGCATCAGCCTTGCGATACATCAGAAATAGTATCTATCAATGAACCCGTATCGGCTCAAAGTTCGTCGGCCGAAGCCGCGCCATTAACTGATGCTGACTCTAGTAATGAAAAATGCTCGGAAATGATGAGGACTCCGAGCGGAGTGGAATTCGAAAATGACGAGCTACGAAAAGTTGATTCCACTGATACATTTTGCGATGATTTGTCCGATAATCAGAGTAACTCGGTCGATCAAGACTCTAATGAGCCGATGGTTATTGATGAAAGAACCTCAGATTCTACGGAGTCAACAAAAGACTCACCGATACAAAAACTCGAGAGATCCAGTAGTTCTGTGAATGAATTCCCAGATTCAAATATGTCAGAAAGGAATAAAGTTGTTAACGAATCCACTCCTAACATCACGAACGAGTGTTCAACTTCACCCTCTGTAGTCGTTGCACCCAGTGCTGTGTCTCCGAAGGATGCAAAACCTGACGAAAGGTTAGATAAGATATCCGATAAAATAAATGAAGAAGAAAATAGGTTGACGACTGAAACTATTCCATCAATCGATGAGAAATCCGAATTAGTTGTTTCGACGATTGATGAACAACTAAGTAAATCGAGTGAGCATTCATCTGCTGACGATTCGATATTTACCCCAAGTTCATCAAAGCCTTCGTTGATAAGTCAAGCATCATTAGTTGCTAATTATGATAGTAATGAATCAAATGACACGTGCGTCGATGATGTATTCGACACGGAGAGCGGGATGGGTGCAGATTCACAAGAGTACGGAGAATCAAATGTAATTGGCAGTATGCGCGTTACCCAGGCTTCAACAGAATATCCAGATGAGACCAATGTCGCAGACACAGAACCTTCAACGAGTATCGAAAAAACTCCAGCGTCCGGCATAAAAATTGCAGAACGCCAGCTATCTGATGGAGTTACAAGTGAAGATGACGGTCATATATCAAATAAAGTAGAAAGGGTGGCAGGAAAAGCTGTTGTCGAAATAATGGAAACACCAATAGTTGAAGAGAAATCGATGGGGGAATCAGTTGAATCCATGAATATATTACCAGTCGAAGACTTCGTAATGAAACAAGCCAACGAAGAGTCTTGTGACGCGGGTAAAATCGAAGAAATTTCAGACGTAAAACATGAAGACACAGAGAACGTTCCGGTGCAAACAGCTTCTGAAATAACTGAAAGAGGGATCCAAGAAGCTACGAGAACAGATTCAAACGAATCGCAAGTTTCTGAGCCCCCGGAGAATGCAGCCGAACCGGAACCCTCACTTGCAATGAATTCACAAGAAAATGCGCGAGCAGAAGACCCGAATAAATTCAGTTCTGAACGTACTCCAGAGGGAACGACGGAAGACGTTGGTTTATACGGGAGTAAATATTCCAGATCGAATTCACTCGCTTATACCGATGAAGATGATGATGACGGGGATCTTCCAATAATTCAAATATCAAAACGAGCTAAGACCGACATACAAGAATTGAATCAAAATGATCTCGATGAATCCTCGTGCGTGAAAGTGCAATCCGAAAAAGAATTATCATTGAATGAGACTCATGAATGTGGACAGCAAGCGTCATCACCAATAGTTGCATCGGAGACGAAGAGTGAAGACTACATGAAAACTTTACAAATTGCTGAAAAGAACGAGACCAATATTCCGGACAATACTTCACGTGTTTCATTTGTTGAAGCATACATTGAAACAAAAATTGCAGAAGATGCCTGTGAAAATCTTGGGAGTATAAGTGTGAAGGAATCATTGGAGAAGTCTGAGCACAAGTTGAATCTCAATGTTATACCAACCATTACTGAATCCGTCCAAGAGGACAATATAACAGAGTCTTCAGTCCACGTAAAACCCGAAATAAAAATAGAAACGAATAAACAGTTCCATAATGCAATAGAATCGGAGAATCTTCTACATTTAGAATCGAAAACTACAGAAATGGATTATATCAAAGATAAACCACATACATTGATGAATGATATGAAATCTACTACAGATGAAGAACCCATTGAAATCATCGACAAGACATTGGGTCCAGCAATTGAAAGCATCATTGCATTTACTTCGCCAGTCTTGCAACCGGTGGAAAAAGGAGAAATCGGCGTCAAAAGTGAGAAAAATAGCCACGAATGTTCGAATAATCTCCCGGAATCAAGGCACAGTGAAAGTGAACATTCACAAGATACAATCGTAATAACTGATTTATCGAATGCGAAGCCAGTTGAAGAGCATGATGATTATTCTGACGATTCAATGAGTGTGGATAATGAATGCATGTTCGAGTCAACGGAAAATAATGTTGATCCTTTGTTGATTGTGAATGATGACGTGACTGAAGAAAGAATGGATTTAGAGAACACCGACACGAAATTGAATGTACGTGTTAAATCGATAGATGAAATCCAATATGAAGGATGGAAACTTGATTCAACTGAAGCTGTGATACCAACGCCAAAAATTTCGCGGAAACGTCGTAATAGTGCACATGAATCGAATTCGGAAGATTGTGTTTCAAAACAAAGTGAAAATTTGGAGGAAATGACTGGTGGTAAGAGGATGAAGTTGCGTGGAAAACGGACGCCTGATATGACATTGCGTAAATCCGTGGAGGATAGTAGAGTTGAGGGTGTGAGCTCGGAAGACGAAGCACCAACAGTCACCGAATCGATTTTACCAGCATCATCGAATCTAATACCGCCAATTGATGCAGTAAAGAAAGAAATGGTAGAAACCACGACTGTTAATCAATTCAAACCGAAAAATAAGGCAAAAGGAGGAAGGAGAAGAAGAGGTTTTAGATCTAAACGTCGTGCATCGCGTCATAAAAAGTCAGATGCATCATCATCAGTCACTGAAACACCCATCCTTACTGCAGATAGTACGCCAATTGATGATGCGTCAGAATCCACACCTACTGCTAGAAAAAAGAGGAAGAAACGGAAAATGGTATTGGGTTTGGAAATTGGTATTGACATTGCTCTACCTGATTCACAATCAACTGGTGGGGTATTGGATGAAACGCCAGTACGACAATCACGAAGAATAGCGCAAATAAAAATAAAAGAGCAAGCAGATCGTCGGCGAATTGAGGAGGAGGCATTGGGTGAGATGAAAGAAAAAAAAGATCGTGATGTCGCGGAAAAGAAAAAAAGAAAAAAGATGAAAAATGAGAGTGATGATGATCCACCGGTGAAATTAGAGATAAGGGAAGAAAAAGAACTCAAATCAAAGAAGAAACGTAAGAAGAGGAGAAAGGAGGCGAAATTCAATGAAGCAAAACCATGGCAAAGTTCATCCGGTTCGAGTACTGAAGTTGAAGACCAAAATGATGAGGACTTGGATGAAGAAGATATTGAAAGTGAAGAATCGCTATTATTCAAAAGTGATCATGAATTTTCACCGGAAAGTGATCTTGAAAAAGATGCGGAAATTGAGCCATTGCGACGTGCGCGTACTGCACAAAAATCACAAAATGATATTGAAGAAGCAGAAGATGAATATGCATGTCAAAAATGTGGCAAGGCAGATCACCCTGAGTGGATTCTATTATGTGACACATGTGACAAAGGTTGGCATTGTTCATGTTTACGACCAGCTCTCATGTTAATCCCGGAGGGTGATTGGTTTTGTCCACCGTGCCAACATACTTTATTGGTAAACAAACTACGCGATAGTTTGAAAACATATGATCAGATGGCGAAACGTCATGAAAATGAAATTTTACGAAAGAAACGATTGGCTTTTGTTGGGATTAGTTTAGATAATGTTTTGCAAAAAAATGACGTGAATCGGCACCATAAACCAGCCAGATTATCAAGTCGCGATGATGATGACTCTGATGAAGATAATGATGGTGATCGTGATGATGATGATGATGAAGATGATGATGATAATGACGATGCTGTATCAAATGGCGGATCATCTTCGTCTTCGGAATCATCTGGCTCGGGAAGTTCTGAATCGGGTACAAGCAGTGATGAAAGTGAACCCGCTTATCAATTGCGTGAGAGACGTTGCGCTAACACTTATAAATTTAATGAATATGATGATATGATCAATGCTGCAATTCAAGATGAAGTTGAAGCAGTTCAAGGTGCTGGCAATCAAGGGCGTGGGAAAGATATTTCAACCATCGTGAATGCTGAAAAAGACGAGACGCAAGTTGAGACGTTTGATAAACGAATCGATGAAGAACATGATGACGAAAAACTATCGGAAAAAGAAAGCGACAAAGATTTGTCAAAAGATGCCGAAATGACTGACAATGAAGAACATTCAAGATCATTGTCGAGCAAGAAATTATTATCGCGAAAGAAACATCGAAAATTAAACAGTTTAGATATTAGTAGTGAAGACGATCCTGATAGCGATGAAGATTTCAAAGGATCAAGTAGTGAGGAAGATGAAGATTATGAGGATCAATTGTTATCCTCAGATGACGATTCATTCACGGAGTCGAGGCGGCGTGGTAAGAAAAATTCGCGACCAGTACGAAGATCAACTAGAGCAGCCCGTAAAACGCGATACGATGAAGATTTTATAAACGATGACAGCGACGACAGCGATCGGCCAAAGCGGAAAAAATCAAAATCGACGTGGGATGAATCGGAAAGTGATGAAAGTGATAATTCATGGCGTTCACGTAAGAAGAAAAGTAGACCATCGGCTATGCCGCGAGTCCGCACTTCGGCTAAAAGTAAATCAAAAAAGAAGAAGAAGCGGAAACGTATTATTGAACCCGATAATCAAAGCGATAATGAAAATGAGGAAGAAGAAGGCGCCCTGGAGGTACCGATCAGAAAGACTGAGGAAGAAGCAAAGGTAGATGAAATTGACATTCTTCAAGCGCCTGAGCCCGTGGAAAAATCTATTAGAATTCCTACAGTCGAACAACCTATATCAATACCAATACCAACACCGTCAGAAACACCCACAAACGTTGATGAAAGCAATATTGCAATTGATGAAGAGATGCACGAAGAAGAGAAACCCCATGAAATTCCATTGGGAAAAGAACCTAAACTTGAATTTGCCTCGTATGAAACGCTACCGACACCGATAGCTGCTGAAGAAGACGTAGAGAAGAAAAAAGAGCGTACACCGAGGCAGAGAAAGACCCCGACAATGCGGCGGAAAATTATTTATGGAGGTTTATCTGATGATAGACTGCAACAAGAGGACGAACCACTTGGAAGACGTACACGAGGGCGAAAAATCAATTATCAAGTTGATACAATAATGTCAGACAGCGAAGAGGTGATTGTTTTCAAATTTTATATAAGTTTTTGATAATACAATTTCTGTTTATTCATAGGTATGTTCTCTGTGTTTCTTTATTGATGATTTGGTATTGATTTTCTTCAGGAGCTCAAAAAGGCATTGAGGAAGACAGAAGATAGCGAGGATGAATTCGTTGTGCATGAAGGAGATGATGTCCACGATGAAGGTGATAAAGATTCCGACTCAGGTTTGCATAGTTAAATATTGAAACTACTGCAAATCATGTCTCCTTCTTTTTTTTATATGAGAAAAATAATAAGTATGTTTTTGATGATTATATAGGTGATATCTATTCACCAAAGAAAGATGCGCCTAGAGGCAGATATAAATCACCAAAAAATCGTCGAACGAGAAAGAGTCCGGGTGGAAAGAGTATGACAGACAACGGTGAACCGAAACAGAGGAAGAAACCGGGCCCAAAACCAGGCAGCAAAAATAAACCGCGACAACCAAAGAGTATGATGTCTTCATTAGAAGGTAGATTCCCGGATAAATTTGAATAATATAAAAGGAAATTGATGCCATCCTCACGGTAAATTAATGATCTACTTCGTTTTTCTTACTAGGTGGTGTAATAGCTGATGTGACAGAAGGTTCATTGGCCAGTCTTGGTACAAGCGAATTGGCTGAACTTGACGATGAACAACTCGAACAAATGATGATGGAAGACGAAGAGTATGGTAGACGTCAACTTGAATTAGCTGCAATTGAAATAGCGAAGAATAAGAAAAAAGAAGAACGTGAAGCGAAAAAATTGGAGAAAGCACGTTTGAAAGCACTAGAAATTCTCGCTGCTGAACAACAACGTGATCCTAATGCGCACGAGGGTACAGACGGTGAGGCACCAAAAAAGAAAAAACGTGGACGTCGGAGTAAGGCTGAAATACTCGCTGACCAGATGCGCCGAGATGGCGCACCCCATTTGGGTGGTAGTTTGACACCTTCGCCGAATATTCCAACCATTGTTTCGCCTCCACTCACAATTATGAACCCGGTCGTACCAAACATGCAAGTTATAATGATGCCAACTGACATTGTTGAACGACCACCACCAACTGAAGGTCAGATGCCATTGATCAGTGGACCAGATGGACATCTATTCAATCCTGACGGTACGCCGATGAAGCCGAAAAGACGTGGCCGGGGTAAGGGTAAGAAAACTCTTGCGCTGGAGGCAGCTCGAGCCGCTGAGGCAGCCGCTAAAGCCGCGGCTGAAGCGGGAGGCTTAGGTTTGACGGGTGCTGAAATGAATTCGGATTTAAAACATGATGATATTCCCAATGTGCTTCCTACTCCAGGTAGCAGCACCTCGGGATCAGCACCATCTACGCCGCCAGCTATTGCAGTTACGTCACAGGGTCTACCACCGCCATCACAATCAACGAATCCGCAGTCAGTTTATCCACAATTGCCACCTAGTCAGCAGTCATCGGTGATTACTCGAATGCTTCAATCACAACCGGTATCGACAGCTCCACAATCATTCGCCGCTGCTGCTGCAGCAATGGGTCAAAAATATTTTGGGGTACCAAATGCTACAAATCAAATGATGGGTGGACCCCGTCAAACATATGACATGACGCCGCGCGGTAGGATACCATCGCCATATAATTCCCGACAACCAGGTCAACCTCCACCGATGCCACCACATTTTGCAGCAGTAAGATCGGGTACGCCACCAATGAGAATGCGTGTGCCGGGTCCGACTCAATTGTATCACACCTCACATCATCCAATGGATCCATCGCCTTCTGGTGGTGGACCAATATCCATTAGCAGTCGTGACCGCGCATCGCCATTAGGGCCTGGCCCAGCGATGATTCCACCTGCAGCGGGCAGTCCATTAGCAAAAGGTGGGCCAACTCCACCACCATACGTTCGTGGCGGCCCACCGTTATCTCGTTTTTCGGACAATCCACAACTTGGTTCTAGACATCAACTACCACCGTTTACGAGTGCTTCGCCAGCCAATCACAGTTTGCAGCAGCCGTCACCACCACCCAATCGTCCACCTGGAAATTTTTCACCATACCATCCGCAACCACCTCCAAATTATCACTACGGCGCCTATCCACCGCCGGCACCTATGCCAACTGCTGATGATGCAGCAGCTTACCAGGGCTCACCATATTCAGCAGAACATTTCTCAACACCCACAGAAAATCCACCGCCAATTCAACCGCCCGCACCACAATCGTCACAACCACAAGTGCCGCCACCTCCACCTCCTTTGCCGCCCCCACCAACGCAACAACATCCAACACCTCACCCAAATGAGCCCGTGCATGGTCCCGGTAAACAGTATGATGAGGAAGGAACTGGTGAATTTGGCGGCCTAGTATCTTACTTTAGCAGCCAGCGAGAGGATGATCTTGACTCGTAGCATGCGTGAGTTCTTGGCCAACCTTAAACAGTATGACGCAAAGACAGTTGAAATCGTATCGCGTAAATTTTTCAGTGAACTCGGAAAATATAAACAAAACAAAACATGAAGAGAACACATATAATAATACAATAATAAATTATAATTATTCTTCCTGAATAATAACTAAGTATTTCATATCACTCAGTGCAATGTGAAAAACAATGTGTGTTATAGCGTCAATTGAGAATAATTGTGTTAAATGAATTTATAATTTCAATATGTTGACAAATGATGAAAAGATTGAACATAGTTTAAACAAAAGATTAGGGAATAAGTGTGAAGTTGACAGTGGTGCGTTATTGATTGCTATAGCACTGATACGATTCTGCGAGTTCAAGATTGGCCAAGTACCTGGTTTCAGATGTAATGTCTTCTTTTTTTGTTATTTTTTTTGTCCTATAATTTGAATCAGTTTGCCGACAGGCATCATTTATGTGTTTAGTTCATTGAGAATAGACAAGTGATTGTGGGCCAGGCGCAATAAGGAAATCGTTGCTAGCAATTATGAAATAAATAATGCGGAAGAAAAAAGTATGAGAGAAAAGGCGATGCGATAAAATTCATCCAGTCTTCTTTTTATTTATAGTCATGCCACAAAGAAACAAGACAATTGTCGAAAGATGATGATGGCTTATGAGAGAGTGTGGAAAGAATCGAACAAAGAAAAAGGTTTATAATTGGTAATAGAATGAATAATACTGAGGAAACATGGTTGGTGTTGAAACGCCAATGTTACATGTACATATGTAAATACAAATGATTCACTTAGATTCTTTATTACATGTATTATATAAATACACAGTCATATTGAAGAAAAGAAGGAAAATACATTGATTTAGTGCAACGGGCACAAATGTAATATTTAGAAGTAAATGAGCGAAACAAAAAAAAGGAAAAAATTTTATTTCCTCTTGAATGGTGACAACATGGCATCTCTGCATCATGATGAGTTAAGGCAAAAAAATGGTATGGAGACAACAACTATTACTATTAATAATAACTATTTATAAAAATGAAGAAAAAAAATAAGAATTTATAATATCATTATATTGTATTTTACAAATTTTACTTGATAATTATTCTGTATTGAAGATCATATGAAAAATATATATAAATATATATATATATGATTACATGGCCTCGAGGAAAATGAGTTGATGGAAATCAATGAATCCAAATGTTCGAGAAAGATACTCCAGTCCTCATTCAATCTATGAGTGGCAGATCTTATCTAGTGAAAAAAAGAAAAGGACGGTGAAAAAAAGAAGAATCATGAAAATTATGCGCAAAAGAGTCGAGAGATTATTATACAATCAATGGTGATCCAAGATATGAGTAAATAATAATTGATTTTGAAATCTTGTCCAGGAGAAACGTTTTATTTCTTCAATGATCCCAAAATGGGATGCAATGTCCCCTATATATACCGTGCGACTCATCTTCTTAGAGTGCCGGAGGCAAAACCCGATTGAAAAAACGTGGTATTGCGCGGTAAAATCATATATTATCTGTTTAGTTCTTACACGTACATGCATACCTAAATATTAATAGAAGTTACACAGATAAACGAAAAAATCGATATTACAATATCTTAGGATTAGCAGCTTGGGATAGTTTTTTCTTCTTCCTTTTACTTGAATGATTTACGAACAAATATAAAAAAAAAAATAATGGAAATACATATGCAAAAACACACAATGTGATTATTGTTTACGTTCTATTATTTTATTATTTTTACACCTATAAAATATATATTTCGATTGACCGTATGTATAATCGATGTACCATCCCTGGTCTTCTCTAAATTTACTATCGAGTGTTTTCAGGCCAAGATTGCGCTTCAGGTTGTCTCATTCGCAATTCTGACATCTGTGCTCCCATGATTTCATTGGTTTTCATACATAGAAAAAGAAATAATCCGATTATACATTTATGTATTCATCTTCCTTATTTCTGTTAATTTTCTATTTTGAATGAACGTTGAATGGCTCTCAGAAGAACTCTTTTGGTAGAACTAAATGCAACACTTGTTGCAAACAGCTTTTCAATCACAAATTAAAATTAAGAATAATGAAACGTAGGAAATAACAATGTATCTTTTTATACTAAAAGAAAGAAGGAAAGAAGGAATGACAATGATGCCTTTCCTGTATTTATATATTCCTGAAGCGCAAGATATCTCATATGTGTAGTTAATTCACGAATGCATAGAAAACGAGAGTTCAATTGCCCATGATCCTGTTTTCTTTTTCTTTTTGTCCTTTTTTTTTCCACGTCTTGAACAAACGCTATTATATTACATGTTGTAGCCTATTTACACAAAAAACATTTTATAATAACAAAAGTCCACCTATTGAATATTATCAGCAATCTTTTATATTCCTCCCGCTACTAAACCTCAGATTGGGGTCACAATCCCGAATAGCCAAAATTACGAATGAACTGGCATTATCGCACCAGATGAGTAAAAATTTCATGTACTGCATTTCACTCTTGTTGGAGAAGCTCTTTTTCGAATTCTAAAGTTCCATATATGTTGTCATACTCGACGGTGTAGCGTCATCTAAGAGTTGAATTCCGGAACTGTTTTATCGTCTGATACGATGAGAACAGTTGACTCGTGATTTTGAAATTAACCTTCAGGATTTCGACCCCAATATGAGATCTCTCTTCAGTCGATCGCAGGGATAGAGTAATTCCAAACTCAGCATTAATATTGACGATAGAGCTACCTGCTGGTTGGGGTTATTACTTGAAATTTTGGAGTCAGGTTGCCCATGATTGCCCCGTTATTTAAATGATAACAGGTATTTAATGAACGCACCGTTAATTATATCGAATCGAATATATGATGGGGAGAATTCTTCGAACAACTACGTAAAAATGTTATAAATACCAAATGATTTCCAGATATTTGATGTGTATATTCAATGTACAAACCACAATGAATTTATGTGTTTGTATATATATATATATATATATAGATCTTTGATTCAGCCATTAGAACGTCGGACAGCCTCTAATTTGAATAAACGATGATTGGGAGTAGCAGTTTCGGCGGCCAGATTCAATTTCCATTCGTTCAACTGAGAGAAAAAACAGTATCATAAGATATATCGCAATTCATTACCGGACGAATGATAATTGCAACACAAAAATCGCCAATACATATAATGCTTGAAGATTTGCACATCATTTCGAAGTCAGTGGTGGTTCTTCAATTCAGTCGGCAAACAAGGTCCCATCAAAGTGGTGAGAAAATCTTTTCACATTTATTTTCATGTATCATATGCGACTGTACCGTCGATGACATGAATGTACATGATCAACACTTTGTCTTCATATTTCTAGCATCAAATATATTGGTTGAACAGAAACATTTATAAGAATTATATTTTGACAACACTTGGATGAATTGAAGAATATACTTGGTGTACTATCAAGTTAAACAATTTCACATAATTATTCATATCCTCGTTGAATAATATAATTGTTGGTGTAAAAACAATAGTGACTTTTTACCCAGCCGGGCGAGAAAATAATTTGTGATCAGGAATATTTGTAGTAATATAAAGTTTATTCGTTGGGAATACATTAACGAATGATGCAATAAGGATTATCCGTATAAAATTACGGAATAAAATAATAAATGGCCTTGTTATTCACGAGTATGTGGGACTCAACGATGTTCCTGAGTACTCTAACCCCAAAGTTTTACGTCGCTTTAACTGGAACATCATCATTAATCTCTGGATTGATTCTTATTTTTGAATGGTGGTATTTTCGGAAATATGGTACGTCGTTCATCGAACAAGTATCATTGAATCATATATCACCATGGATTGGTGGTGGTGAAAATACGTCTGAAAACAACAATTCGAATATAAATGGTACAAATACATCAAGTCAACAAAGTGTTCCAGAGTGTAAAGTATGGAGGAATCCAATAAATTTATTCAGAGGTGCGGAATACCAAAGATTTTATTGGGCAACAAACAAAGAGCCTCTAACATATTATGATATGAATTTGTCCGCGCAGGATCATCAAACTTTTTTTACATGTGAGGGTGATACAGGTAAAGCAGAATATGAAATAATGCAAACAGCATGGCGTGAGAGAAATCCGGTTGTCAGAATCAAAGCTGCACATAGCGCATTGGAACACAATTCTGACTGTGCACCAGCGTATATTTTGCTCGCTGAAGAAGAAGCTACGACAATATTAGAGGCAGAAAAGATATT
The DNA here is from genome assembly GCA_030523045.1 of Meteorus cinctellus. Classification (NCBI taxonomy): domain Eukaryota; kingdom Metazoa; phylum Arthropoda; class Insecta; order Hymenoptera; family Braconidae; genus Meteorus; species Meteorus cinctellus. Next base: position 1,149,988 of record JAPYZF010000011.1, on the reverse strand, counting down.
GAAACAGGCGCTTAAAGTAGCCGAAAATAATTACAGAAAATCACAAAGTACTCAACATCAAGGGACAATAGCTGAAGCAATACACCGGCGTGATACAAATGTTCTGATTTACATCAAAAGACGATTAGCTATGTGCGCTAGAAAATTAGGAAAATTAAAAGAAGCGGTGAAGATGTTTCGTGATCTCACGAAAGAAGTGCCACCAATTATGAATGTATTGAATATACACGAGAATCTCATTGAAGCATTGTTAGAGATGCAAGCATATGCTGATGTACAGGCAGTATTAGCGAAATATGATGATATAAGTCTACCAAAGTCCGCGACAATATGTTACACAGCTGCATTATTGAAAGCAAGATTGGTAGCTGATAAATTCTCCCCTGATATTGCGAGCAAAAGAGGATTGACAACAGCAGAGATGTCAGCTGTTGAGGCAATTCATCGAGCAGTAGAATTCAATCCACACGTTCCCAAATATCTATTGGAAATGAAACCGTTGATACTGCCACCAGAACATGTATTAAAACGTGGTGATTCTGAAGCAATAGCATATGCATTCTTCCATTTACCGCACTGGAAACAAATGGAAGGTGCACTAAATTTATTACATTGTACATGGGAAGGAACATTCAGAATGTTGCCATATCCATTAGAGCGTGGGCATCTATTCTATCCATATCCAACGTGTACAGAGTGCGCTGATCGTGAACTTTTACCAGCATTTCATGATGTTAGCGTTTATCCAAAAAAAGAATTGCCATTTTTTATCCTGTTCACCGCTGGTCTGTGCTCATTCACCGCATTATTGGCACTTTTAACACATCAATATCCCGACACAATGGGGGTCGTTGCCAGGGCTATGTTGGCATGGCTTTCTCTTCCATTCTATTACGTATTAGATAAATTAGAAGCTATATTACCATCAAACTTATTACAACAGCTTTCTAGAATATAAGAACATTTTTTCGACAATTGATCTCACTAGTTCAAATTTCATGTGATATATTCGTCAATGTAACGCTATAATTGCGTTTCTATTACTATCATTATTTAAAAATTTTTTTTTTTTGTTCCAACGAACATGAATCTCGTACTGACTTCCTATTTCCGTTAAGGACTGATTTTTGAGAATTAATATTACATTATTATTACTACCATTTTTATTATTACTATTATTATATGTACTTATAGTATATCTTTTCTGTTCACTGGATATATATAGTGTTTGCCACGGATGAATAGTGTGACTACTATGACAATGTACAAATAAAGGAAGGCCGCATCATAAACGTTCAAATTGTTGCTTTATTTTTCGATGATCGTCCATTACGATCCGTCCGTGTGACGTGCTTATGAATGTCTCTTTATACATCATAGCCATCCTGTGTATGTATCCAAAGTTCCAAAAATCTTGCGAGGTTATTCGGTTGTTAGCAATCAATTGCATAAATTTGAATTATCCGCGCGCTTTAGGGCAAATACTCAGACTGTCCGAAACAACCAATCCAGTGATTGCTGTACTTCAATGGATAGGAAGCGATTGGATAACTCCTTCCTACCCCAATTTGGTGAAAACTACGGCTATAATAATAATAATAATAATAATAATAATAATAATAATAATAATAATAATAGTCATGTAGTAATAGAAGACGTAGTACGGTAGTAGTAGTAGTAGTAGTGGTACATAGTAGTATGCAAAGATGATGAGAGCTGACGATGGAGGCGCGGAGACGAGAGCGCGAGCAAATTGGGTTATGCGGCGTTGAAAGAGTGTGGGGTAAATCTCCAACCCGAATTGAAGCGTGAGTATGATATTTCAATGCCAGTTCCATGGATCAAATAATTTGTATTTGAAACATTTGAATAACACTACTGTTATATCCCGAGTGAATAATATGTCAGCTTAACCTCCAATATGAATCCTTTATTTATGTTGTTTATATTCGGACATAAAACTTACGGCAATATTTTCTCAATACAGTTCTGACGAAGATGACGAAGTTACTAATAAACGGAGAGATCACTCACCCACCGATGGTCGAAAGAGGAAAAAAAAGGAAAAGAAAAAGGTAAAATTGGACCAAATATATGTCCATCACGGTGTGTCGTTTCAATATTCTTTCTGATATTTACATTAGTTATGAGATAATATTTCGGAGTCAAGTTTCGTATTTGAATGTACACATAAACACAGTTAAAAAGCAAAGAGAGACCTATTAAATGTTAGACGAGCAAGGAGAGTCAGAAATTTTCACTCTCAATATTGTACTATATTGTTGCAATAATTTATCTTTGATTTGCAGAAAAGCAAAAAGTTGAAGAAAGAAAAAAAAAGTAAGAAAGAGAAGAAGAAACGAAAGAAGCGTAAAAAGAAACATTCAGACAGCAGTTCGAGTGAAGAATCATCGGATGACGAGAAGGTTGAATGGGTAGAAAAAAGTGAACTATCAACAAAAAGTAGGAAGAGGAAAAGTTCTTCATCAGACGACAGTGGTGATGATGGAACAATAGGGCCTGTACAAAAGCAACATGTGACATTATCTGCTAAAGATTTTGGAATTGCACTGTTACCTGGTGAAGGTGCTGCAATGGCCGCTTATATTGCTGAAGGCAAACGAATACCGCGTCGTGGTGAAATCGGTCTCACTTCAGATGAAATAGCATCTTATGAATCAGTTGGGTACGTTATGAGTGGTAGTAGACATCGCCGTATGGAAGCTGTACGTATTCGAAAAGAAAATCAAATTTATTCAGCTGATGAGAAACGAGCGTTGGCAATGTTCAGTAAAGAAGAGCGACAAAAACGAGAGAATTTAATTCTGGGACAGTTTAGAGAAATGGTCCATAATAAACTTGCTCAGGAGCAGAACAAATAGTTAATCATTGTATATATTTATTTATTTGTTCATCGATTCATTTGTAATACTAAATCTTTTATAGTAACAATCAATTTCTTATTAGATGGAGTATTTTTATATTCCCATACTAATTACTTGTGTTTATTTTCCCATTCTGACCATCCACCAGCATAATTGAATGCGCTGTAACAATAAGAATTGAATGTTAATAAAGAATTATTAATCCTCCACTTATTATCAAAATATATCCAATTCACTTGTTATATCCCAATTTTTGCAATTCTTGTTGCACTGTAGCGCTCCGCATGCCTGATCTACAACTCAGAATGATTTTTGTGTCTTTATTGGGCTTTGGTTTTCCAAATTCCTTTTGGAATTGCTCTTCAGACATATTCAACATATTGATGACAGTTCCCACTAAACATGGATAATAATGTAAAGTCAATTGATCGTGAAATTCCAACGTCGATGTAAAACAATTTCAATGACCCACGGTCGCAAGCATACTTGGTATGTGAATACTTCCAGGCAATTTGCCGGTCTCATCGATTTCTTTCTGCTCTCGTACATCAATTATCAAAACACTGTCATCTTTTTGTGCCTGCAATAATCCTTCATAATAAATAGTAAATGGCTTTTGATCACCACTTCCATCCATGTTATTTGCACAATCAGAAGAAAATTTTGCGATATCAAAAAATTTCACTGACACATTCGCTAAAAACATATCAATACTCTGTAAATTTCTTGTTTATATGTTAAGCATGCATGTTATTGAATAAAGCAAATTCAATATTATGATAGAAGATGAAAAATCTGAACAATAGTGGGTGTGATGTGCGGAAAAGTAATAAGCATGAAATTTACTTTGTATGCTTGATAATAATGGAAATTTTCCATCAGATATAGTCATCATGACACTAAATGATTTGTCTAAATGCATGGTGATACATTTCTTGGATGATTGCAGTGATGGAACCCGACGAAAGCTCCGAATGCTCGAATTAATTAGCATATTAAAAATTTCGTTTGGACAATATATGTATACTATACTTTATTCCATCAAATGTTGATCGATTTGTTGGCGAACCAAAACAGCTGTTCAAAAATTGATCAAGTATGAAAATAATAACACTAGTCCGAGATATTCGATCACAATGACAATCAGTGTGAATGATGTGTAGAACAATTTGAGAGATTCTATACCCCTAGCATCGAAATAACCACATACGTAGACATACCACACTACTTGGTTTCAATACTCTACAGCGGCAGCGCTTGTATGAGAACGGGAAAAAAAATAGTTTCGTATATAGCCAGATTTTTTTTCTTGTTCATGGCAATTGTAAATTCAGATGGTCGTAAGGCAATCAATGGTATAACATGATGGACGTATCATAGTGACTCTGGCATTGCACAAAAAAATGTAAATAACATGTAATAGAAAATCCAAAGTTAGCTCTGGATTATTTATTTTTCGTTCATTGTGATCAATATTATCTACGCGATCATCAAATGCTTCGCCCGATATGCCTACAAATGATACTTGCGGGATTGAATATGTTGGATATTACAATCTTTCGATGTTCCTACTGAGAAAATTTTTAGGTTAGAGTGGTGTTTTTAGGGAATGCCATTGAGAATATCATAATAAATTCATTGCTTATGTGTTCATCCGAGCGTCCAAATTTATCTCCCTGAACAAAATAAAGTTTATCTTGGACGCGCAGACGCGAGTGTGTGTGTACGTGTGTGCACGGTCAGAAGAAAAAAAGACTAGTGGTCGTGACTCGTAGTGCCCCCTTTTTGCGTAGGTCGCCTCCTGACGAGGAATGCGCGAACCAATAATTTTTATTTCTTCGTGTACGACGAAGCTAAAGTTGTACTAATTTATTAAAATAGTCACAATTTTTCATGTGTTTTCTTGAGATTCTCGTTGCTGTAAGTAAGTTAATTGATAACTGATATGAAATGTGTGTTGATTGATGTTTTGTGTTGATCCTTACACTGTTGAATAAAGTCCTCATAAGCCTAACAACAATGCCCTTTTGTTTGTTTGTATAACTTGTTGAGAGACTTCGGATGTTTCAAAAATACTGATCTTACTCGGAAAGTCAACACTTTTTCTCTGCGGTACTCGGACTCGTTTCTTCTTCTTCTCGTTTCGTAATGCGTAACACGCGAATTGATTTTCGTTTCACCGAAATTTTGTTGTTAACATATCCAACTGCGTACGTGAGTTAATGTTGAATTTTGTCAATTGTACATCTATGAATAATTGAGATTCCATAGTGTTGACACCTCTCTGTCAGACTCCTGTACCCTCTCACTCTTCTCACTATTTTATAGCATATATATATATAACTGTCCCTATCATTTTTGTTTATTCTTTTATGTGATAATTATTGGAGGATATCATCGTATCTATTTTCTCATAAAATGATTCATGTGAATGTGAACGGAGTGATTGTGGAGAAAATGGAAGAAAGGAGTGAAAAATATAAATGAATTCTCCATGTTGCAATCACACTTTTAAATGTTGCAATTGAATATTCTCCATGTGCTATATTCTGTCTTTTATATAAGTACGCCAACCAACAAGGTGCGTGTACATATGTGAAAACATTAATTGATTTAAATACTTGGGAAATAAGAAAAGTTTCAGTATATGGCACTTGGAAAAAGTAATTATGATTGTTCTATTTCTATATAAGGAAGAAGTAATTGATCACCAATTCAGTCATTCTCAACTGAATTTTCTACGATGATAATTTTTTAGTATAGTCAATTGATCTAAGGAAACAGAAGTATAAATCGCGACGTTAATCTGTCATATTCTGTACTACCAACTAGAGGATTTGAAGAGATAATTGTAGTTGCAATTGAGGAATCGTGATCTGAAAAATGCGATTACGTACATGAGATTGTGAATATGAACAAAAATAATAATATGGTTTAAATTCAGATGAGATTTCATTTTCCAGTGCAAATTCTTCCGATTGATTGCCCAATTAAAGAGATGAAGATTTCGGGCTGTGTTCACAAGTGGCATGATTCTGATGTAGAAGCTAGCGAAATATCCATGCAATTTTGGTTGTTCATATAATCACAATAATAACTAGAGTAAACCAATCATGAATGTTCTTATGTATGTAATGAGAAAAATATGGAAAGATATTTATTCCGCAGATAGAAGAAAAACTGGGATACCCAAATGAGCTTGTAAAATGAGTTCTATTCAACAGCCTGGTAGATTTTTGCCGTTCACTAATAACAACAACAATATTCAACGTAAGCAATTAATCTCACAAGGTAAAATATAGTATTTCTATTAATCTTCAACATAATCGTATCTGTTTGCATCTCACAACTTTCTGTTAATCATGAAACAATCCACAGCGGGTTTACCACAGAGTTTGAGTGGGAGTGATACAGACGTATCAACGTCGAACGAAAATTTGAGTAATGAAGAGCGATATGTTATAAGGCATACTGCACGACAAGAACCACAGGGTCAAGAAAATCAACAGCAGAGCCCATCACGATCATCAAGTCACAAAGAAAATATACCAAATATTCAAGTTAGTAGAACGACATAAAATGACATGAGAGATTATTAATATGGACGCATTAATTTATAAAAATATTCTCATGCGGTTTCACAGGGCAACCTGCTTAATCGAAATAGTCTGAAGGAAAGTTTGAATGGTTCGAATAGGAACAGTTTAAAAGAAAGTTTGAATGGTTCGAATCGCAACAGTCTCAAAGACAGCATCAATGGATCGAATAGAAATAGTCTGAAGGACAATTTAAGCAATAGAACAAGTGTAGGCTCAAATCGTAGTAGTCTTGACATATCAACGAGCTCTTACAACACTCTTATTATACATAATGCTAATGATGAAAATGGCTGGTCACCATCTGGAAGGTTATCGTCTAGTATTGTCCGTGAACATGGTGACGTTGGTTATTTATATTGCGAAAGTGGTGGTAAAGGCCACTCTAATAGTCCAACAATGCAATCATTATCCAGTCTTCCCCATGACGAACGATTTTATGAACAAGCGAATAATAGTGGGTGCCAAGAAATCAACGATATTCCTGATGATTACCTGAATCAATCCCAGGTATTTTTTCCTCTCCTATTTTCTATTGCATATTATATAATGCTTCTTAAATTCTATTTGAATGTATGAATTCGACCGGTTTATTATGTTTTCTCATTCTAATAGGTGCTGAAACATCTGGCGAAAGAAGTCAAACCGTCGTATTCAAAAATTTCAAACGGCGGCAACAATCTAGACCTAAGGGTCCGAGATAATGATCGAAGCAAACAGGAAAATGCTGATAATTTCAATGATCGATCACCTTCATCATATAACCCAACATTGTTACCATTGAAGAGCAAGTACAGATTATTAGGACCAACAGAGAAACCAACCTTATCAAGGTCGCAACCAGATTTATCAAAAATTGGTAAATTAGATATGGTTGGCTATGATTCTCCCGCGGTATCACCACGGTAATTAATTGACGTAACAAATAATCACTTGACATTCATATTCTTACTCGATTTCACGTTTTGAATAATCGATTCATTCGAGTGATTTCAGGCCACAAACTAAAGGCCGGGAGAAAATCGAAACAGCTGCGGGCGAAATTTGGCCGCCATCCGAAATGGTCCAGATCGTAATACAAGAAAATAGTGCCTTAAAACTTGAACTTGAGCGATGCTACAATAAAGTTGCCAAATCACAAAAGTTGGAGCAAGAAATATCGAAAGTTCATCGAGCGCATGAAGAACTAGCTGCATCTTGCGAAAGACGCGAAAAATTAGAGCGTGTTGCCCGTCTCAGGCTTTCGAATGACTGTCGTCGGTTGACTGAATTAAATCGGGCATTGAGAGACCAAATTGAACTGTTATCTTCACGATCGGACAATCCTTCCATTGTCGAGTCGATGCGTAAAGAACTAACACAACGAGAATTATTAATTGGACAATTAATAACGCAAAGTTAGTCATAAATTATAGAATTGTTCTCTAAGGCGAGACGAATGAAAAAAAAAAGGTTGCATAACGTTACGTGTTTTCATTTTAGATAAAGAGTTGGCTGCAGCCAAGGAACGACAGGAAATTGAATTAGCTGCACAGCGAGCGACATTACAAGAGCAACGGACTCATATTGACATTCTGGATACAGCATTGACAAATGCACAAGGAAATGTCGTGCGTTTAGAGGAAGAAGTATGTGGAGTATAGCATCAACTTAATGTATTTAGTTCGCCTTGTTTCAATACAATTCTGTTAATTCTCAAAAATTTCATGTTCGCCCTCTCTAGAGTCGTAAAAAACAAGTTTACGTTGAACGCGTTGGTCAATTGCAACGTGCTTTATCATCTCTCCAAGCGTCAAGCGACAGACGTGAAGAAACTGAGCGACAATTGCGCGGGCAATTAGAACGTGAGTTGCGTGAAGGCGGTAATGGTGGTGCTAATGGCAATGAAAATTCAATAAATGGTGAGACAACTACCGAATTAAAGAGACGATTGCGCGAGCGTGACGAAAAAATTATGTCTCTTGAGGGTGACGTCACAAAATGGGAGCAGCGTTATCTTGAAGAGAGTGCGTTACGTCAAGCAGCTATCGATGCTGCGAGTCTTCCTAAGTAGGCTTTCATTCGATTCTTAAGACTTTAGGCGCGTTATGCGAGAGAAAAAATTCTTAACGTACAATTTATTGGTTTGTCTTGGAACAAAAGGGATGCTAAGATAGCAGCGTTGGAAAAGACTAGTCAAGATGCTGAGAAATTGATTGCTGAAGCGCGATCAGAGAAAATGCGGCACATGGATGAAGTACATGCGGCTCAGAAAAAATTAGCTGACCTTGAATCTCGGTAAATAAAATTTCAGGATGGTGTGCATATTGTGGATGAAATGGTTTATATTGGCGCTTGATTGATGGCGCGTACTCATAAATTTCTGTTTGTTTTTGGTTACTTTCTCTATTCAGAATGAAAGATCTCGAGTCAAAGCTTGCGGAACGAGACGCGATGATCCGTGTATTACAAAAGCATACTTATGATAAAGAAACAAGCAGTAGCAGTGGTGTAGGCAGTTATCCTGTAGCACACTCATCACATTCAAGTACATCGGCTGACCACACTGGTTTAACAAGCACACCCGAACTCGGTATGTTTCTTTTATAGTTCGTTTAAGGATTTTGACTTCCTTTTTCTCCATCTCATTCATGAGGAGTTTCGGGTTAATTGCGGATGAATATTGATATGATTATATTGGGAAGAAAAGATTCCCGACATTATCAATATCAGAAGTGAAATAAATTTTGCAATTGAATTTGTATTTGTATTTTTTCTTCTCATAAATAGTTTCACGTATGTCATCAGTGAGCAGTGTGTTGGGTGGCGGCGGTGGATATGGTAGTACTGGAACTTATGGCGTTACAGACAGCTATAAATACAGAAAACCCGGTAGCTTTGAACAAACAAACAAGAGTCTTGATGATCAACTCAAAGAACTAGATTCCCAACTCCTAAGTAAGGTAGGCAGAATTTCCACGGTGTAGTGTGTTAAATTGGAGTTTTATCATTCATCATATTTCAATTTATAATGTGCTCTCGACCTTTACTCTACAAGGATTCTTCCATTTTTCCATCAAAAGTCAAATTTTTCAATTTGCATCATTTCCATCATTTTATGTTGCATATTCATACGTAACAATTGAAGTATATTTGTTCAATTTTGGATAGAAGTATTGTCTAGGAAAAAAAGTTGAATTAATGATGAATTTGTCGAGTACGCGAATTTTCGTGCCTTTTTTTTTTGCTATGGTTATTAGAATTTCCAGCTGATGAGTAAAAGTAATCGGTCATGATTTATCGAAAAAGGTATCGTACTACCGCATATGTGTGCAATTAATTTTAAAGATGGTTTTATGATTTTTTGAGAGCAGTCGAACATTGTCACAAGATTTTGGTATCAGAAAATTATGTGTTCAAAAATTGGATTTTATATTATATGATAAATATGCATATCAATGTATATCTGTTTATTTTTTCTTTGCCTTTTGTATACTTCTCTCAATGTAATGCTGCTCTCCACGTGTTTATATAATGCTTAATTTTTCGTCACCCCCATAACTGACTGTGTGCACATGGCGTAACATGATTTAGGATTTTTTGATTTAATATCTTGTTTTTTATTCATTACATTAAATTTTTCATCGATAAAGACTCTGAAATTACTGTTGTAGGCAGAAAACAGATTATAATTTTTTTAACATGTCTGCTGCATGTTCCATCGAGTTCACATTCCTTTTCACCCCCAATCTACAAATGATAGTTGCAGCATAGGTAATCGCAGTTTTTTTGATAACATTATCGGATACAGTGGACCTTTGGCCGCAGAAGTCATATATTTAAGGTTTACTCTGATAGTTGCAATGACATTTTATCATAGGAACATATTGAGTTATCAAAGTGGAAGAGAGTGTGAGGGGGTGGTGAAAAGCGATCTACATCATATTCAATCTATTCTGGCGGGTTTTTCATCGTGATGTAAACTGTTCTACTATTTTGGGAGAATCAAATTTCATTTTGCTCACATTCCATCCATTCACAATTCACATTTAATTTTTTATATAACTCAACTGATGTTATTATAATTAATCATTGAAGAAGAAATATATGTATATATATATTAGCGTTAGATCTGACGACCTGATTTGCCGTGCCTAATAAGTTTTTATTTTAATGAGTGATCCAAAATACTAATTCCTTGAACAATCCAAAGACATGTAATTTCTCTGATTCCTATTCCTCATAAATCATTTTGAGTGCGCATGAGCTGTTGTGGCGAGCACTAACCCAATTTATCCAAATATCCTACGGCCTCCTCGTTCCAACGCAAGGCGTTTTTCTCTCTTTTTCAGCGGGCACTTTGCTGTTTTCCAGGATTCTCTAATCCAGGCACTGCGTCGCGAAAGGGAAAAATATCCAAGCCACTATTGGCGGGTGTAGATAGCACAGGTTGTTCTAGTACAGCATCAAGCAAAAGCCGCTTATTGGATGACTCACCTGGTGATACAACAACAGTTGGAATGATGGAATTTGCAACAGCTACTACGCGAATGAAAGGAACAACGTCCCGTTTGTCAGATGGCAAACCTGAGGATATGATGTTATTGGAAAAACAGGGAAGGAGTTCGCAAAGACAAAGAATGCAAGAAGGCGAAACGAGAAGAGCTGGTAGTTTACCTCCAAGTTCATTGCCACGTCCACCGAGATCATTAAAATCAACGACAAATTCACGATATTGTCGATTGAGTGATACGGAAACTCGAAAGAAATCGGAACCGGGTCCGGTCATTGAAAACGCGATAAAAACGCGGGATTCAGGCAATTGTACACTTGAATATGGACGATTTGACGTTAAGAGCCATCAAGTTCGGAAGAAATCATTAGTCGCGGAGAATTTTAATCAGAATAACTCTATAAAGAAAACATCAAGCGGCGATTATGAGCGATTAGGTGAATCTGAACGTAAAAAACATGTTATGTGTGGCGATGTCAAACACAGAGAGACACAAGGTCGTTCATTGATACCACCGCCATCACGTCGTATTGGCGATTATGGTAGACTAAGTGATGGTGATGCCAAGACGTCATCGAGGAAGCAAGCAGGAATCTCGCGTGGTTTGAGCATTGGAAGTACCGTGAGTACTAAAAGTAGTGGTGGTGCTCGAGATTCTGGTGGTACAGCAAGCAGTGAGGCATCAACATCATCACTTCCACCAACAAAAGCAAGGTCAATACCACGACCCAGCAATTATCGTATTCAATTTTGAGTTGCGTAATTCGCTAACTCCTCATGGAAATATGATGCAGAATGTATTACTAAGAAGGACAAACCAAATAGAAAGAGAGAATGAAGAGAAAGCGATGGGAATGCGAAACAAATAATATTGGAGAATAAAGGGGGAGGAAGAGAGAATATTTTTGATGAATTAAAAATATGTTTGCGATTTCGAGATATCACTCTCGATGCCCTGGTCACTTTCGTGATTTCATCTCCATAGTATCTTGTTGCTCGTATTCTTGCGGTGAATTCGACAGCAAGAGACGGTAAAATGAATGATCTGTAAGTCGCCATAATAATAATTATCAGCACATAATCATAGTATTATTCAATACTACATTGAGATACATTACGATAGAATGTTTTCACCAAAAGTGCTCCATTTCAGGCCCATCACAAAGCCATAATAAGCTTCCATTCGACGAAATATGATATAGAAATTAGTGCGAACTAGTCATTACCAAAGTAATAAACTTTCTCTCGTGCGCAAAATGAAAACCGAATGATGTTTTCAATAAGAGGAGAAAGATGAATGTATGTACCTCAGAGCCATACAACGTTCAGTTATATGACTGAATACTGGCTGGTACTGAGGTGCAAATGGGATGAAGGAATAAAGCAATTTTTTTTTTTCCCCTCTCGAAGAGGAGTTTCATTTATGAGTTTTTGTTCATTAAAATGGTGAGAGTGCCTTCGATACGAATCATCTTATAGACTTGGTCAGTAGTGAGATGCCTTTTCAAGTTTAAAAAAATAATTGCCATTATATACATATTTGGTATCAATGACTATGAAGCAATAGTAAAAATTTCATGAACAATGATCTTGATCACATAGTGTAGGATAATTACAAGACTGACAAAATTAATACTGATTTAAAGGGTACAACGAAAATAAAAAAAATCAACAATCATATTTTATCCCGGTACAAATTTGTGAATTCAGAAAAATGCCGATTCCCATTTTAACAACGAGAATCATCCAACATGCTCCACTAGATTTGGAGAAAATTATGATAATAAAATAATAATACAATTTTCTTATCATTTATACGGGATGAAAGTGAAGAAAAAAAAAGTCGACGTGGTAAAGTGACGAGATTGACACGCCAAAGGTCGATGTTCTTTTCCTTACGACGTGTTGCATATATGTTCTTTCCAGATTGAGATACGAATATACATCATATATACAAAAGACTAGTATCCTAACAATGAATATTTATTTGAGCTTGTATTAATTACAATCTAACGTGCGATAGTATCGGATCAATGGCGAATTCGATGTGCTATAAAACAGCGTGCAGGATGGTAACTTTAAGAGCTGTAAACTTTTTTGTTAACTAATTATTGGATTGTGATGTAGTATAGCGTAGATGAAATTAGGCTATAATTTGTTACTTTTTTTCCATCCTTTTCTCTGTTAATGTACAACAATTGTATGTGGGTGGAATGAATCTAGAATAGAATTCGTAGTTGGAATGGAATCTGTGACTGCATACAAGGTGATGTTTTGTTGATAATCTTGCATTAACTCATGGATTCTTCTTACATTCAACTGGGCTGTTTGAAATTATATTGAATTCTCAATGCACAGTTCTCGTACTACAATATCGTGATACTATTTTTGCTGTTTCCAAAACTGAAATGAATTAACGAGTTACCTTTATATTTTGTTTTCTTTCGCTGTTTATTGACCGTGCAAGAACACCAAATTCTAGAATCACCAAAGATGTGTTTATATATGCTCCATTGATTTTACGTCGTGACCAAATATTTCAATGAGAATATTTTTTTGCGTCTCACGCGTATGTAGTTCTTGAAGCGATGAAGGTCAAGTTAAATTACATGAAGTTCAATTCGGGAGTGTTGAACGATTGCTCTCTATTTTTGATACAGCCATTTAACTAATCACTTCTTCTTATTTATCTTTTTTTTTTTATTGACAGCTCATGTTCATGTATTCATCAAATGAATTTTAAATATTATCGAACGGAAATAATTTTTCAACTGTCAGCTTTGCCAATGACTGATGATTGGGTTTGTGAGGAAAGAAGTAATATGTCAGTCCGAAACTGCGACAAGTACTAAATAACTTATACTTATAAGGATAATTTAAGAGAAGTAACCAGGCTCAGACAATAGATGGTAAGCCAAATGTTACATGGATATCTTTCGTGAAATGCGCTCCAGTTTTGAAAGTATATATGATAGCTTTACTAACCGAGAAAAAAAACCTTAGAAAAATATCAATGTATCGTTTTGTGGAATGAAAGCTTTCAATGCGTAAGAAGAGGAACGAGGGAATGATGTTGATAATATTTTCCTGTAAAAGAATTGTATGAAATACAAAGAAAAAGCCTGTTGTGGAAATATTTTTAATTAATACATTAAAACCGAAATGGGGCGTATACTTTTCTTTATAAAACAATATCCAATAGTGCGAACCGCAATGATTTGCCATATTCATTTTTTTTCTAATTTCAACACGGCACCAACTTTATTCGAGGCATGGTTTTTGGTCTCAGTACCAGATCCATCAATATACAGATTTCATGTGCTAAATCTACAGGCTCAAGGTAAAAATTGTGTACTAAATGTCCGATGATAGTCTTAAGTTCCATCATACCAAATTTCTGTCCAATACAATTGCGTGGTCCGGCACTGAAAGGAATATATGAGAACGGATGACGCCCCTGAATCCTTTCAGGTAAAAATCTGTCAGGATCATAGCGAAGGGGATCTGGCCAGAAATTCGGATCCCGGTGTAAATCATATATATGTATACTCGCTAGTACTCCAGCAGGTATCGTATAATTCTCTGAGAATAGGAGAAAAGTTACACAATTGTTAATCTACGGTCATGTGTCAAATCGTAGAGAAGTAAGAGACAAATACTCAATTGTAGTTCGTGGGTAATTTCCCGAGAAATGAAAGGTACACTCGGATATAATCTTAGGGCCTCCTTGATGCACCGCTCGAGATAAGGAAGCTGCTGCAATTCCGTGATTCCCATGTAACCTTCACACTTCTTCAATACCTCATTGACTTCATCCCGGACACGTTGCTGCGTGCAGATGAATCAATTGCATAAATTGACATTGATATTATTCAATCGAAGCGAGAGACATAACTTTCCGTGAATAAGTCATCTACCTGAATATCAGTGTGCTCAGCTAAGAGCAGGAGTGTAAAACAAATACCCATTGCAGTTGTATCATGTCCCTGAAAAACAAATCTGTTCATTCGGTAATTTTTATGCTATCGAACTTAGGTGTTATCCAACGAATATTGTGGAATAAACTAATAATGAAGAATGGAAATTGCTCATACTTCAAACATAAAAGTGTCTACTTCCTCCCAAATACCGGCGTTGTTGATATATCCATTTTTCTGCGCTGCAATGAGGAGGTCAAGCATCGCTAATTTCTTCGTTGATGGTCTATACTGTATCTTTGTGTCATCATTATTTTCATCAAATCTCTCGAGATGAATACCTTTTGTATCTTCATGATACTTTTGTCTTTCACCGATAATCTGAAATTTTTGCTATTTGTAACATTTATATTCACGAGATCCATTTAATACTGTGTTTATATCCAATACTCACTTTTCTTGAAAAACCTCGAATAACATCCAAACATCGTTTTTGCAATCGTCCTGCTGACGTTAAAAAAAATATTCGATCGGGATGTATCCAAGGATGCAAAATTCTACACAATTCCAATTAATCAATATTTGAAGAGTGACTGTGTTTATTCATGTTGGATTTACATACCTATGAATGATCACATGTCCTAAGTCATGCACGGATTTTCTGTAGGTTTTCAAAAATTCTTCACACGACGATTCCATACTTGACAGTGATGTGCCCATTGCCGTTTCTTCGAAAATTCCATAATTCATTTACTGTAAATCAATTATGCACAAGTTTGGAATTTACTATCTTACCGCATATAGTATTTAGTGTGTATTTCGAGATAAAGGACACCAGATCCACGGTGACAGGACCATTCGCAGAATTTAATTCTTGTACCATACGATGGCCTTCCTGATTGAATGTGTCGGCAAACTCTCGTAGCACATTGAAGTGAAATGCGGGCGTGAGAATTTTTCGTCGATGTTGCCATTTCTGATCTATAAAATACCATAACATAATTTATATACTTGTCCATGTTTTTTTTCTTCTTTAAATTGTTCATTATATTAAAATTGTCATTTTGGACTAACTTGTACTAGTGAGGAGTCCAGTTCCAAACCAATCATGCAGAAAATCGTATATGTAACCTTTCGAGATATTTTTTGGACTCGATAATAAAATCTGTGGGGAAAACTCATCGATACAGCTTATTTATCGAAAATGCGGTGACATTTCACTAAGTCGATGGAGATCGGATAGAATAACATGATATTATGTCAAATAGTTTACCTCGGCATCATCCGGATGGCGAATGTTGATCATGTTGATAAGTACACCAGTTAATTTATAAATCGGATAGTATCTGTTTGCCAGTGATCGAAAAGTATTCCACCCGTGTTCTAAACATATAAAAACAGTACATTAAGCAATCAATAATTTGAAAACTGAGTAAATTTACCTGGAGATCCTACGAACTGTTGAATATTTCCAATAACTGGTACAGTCGGTGGGCCCGGAATTTTGCTCAAGTAAGGGTTCATTCGTCGCTTATATTTTACGATTGGTGCCACTATAGCTGTTAAAAGTATCAACACAAGTGCAATCACAATCATAGATGTTACAGACATTCTGATCTCAGTTTAAGATTCAGACAATATTAGACTTTTAATTGTGACCACTGAAATTCAACTGCAGCTTATTCCTTAATGAACTCAATTTTACTCAATACATTTGTACGCCAGATAACACAGTAGAGACGCGAAAAAATTATGATAGCCTCAAAGTGTTGTGAAATAGATTGTACCATTTAATATGAAAACAAAGTCCATAGATATATTGGAATAATTCAACGACGAACATTTGAAAGTTGATTACTAACAATTTATCGAAAAGTCACGAAAACCGGGATAATTATACTGATAAGATTACCGCGGACAAAAACTCATTGGCATAGATGGGAAATCGTTGGGATAATGAATAAAATGAATGTGAATTTTATTTACGACTTTCGTATCTAGAGCTCTACCAAGAGTTATCGGTCAATAATGGAACACAGTTTATTTATCAATACGTATTCGTTTATTCAATCATTTAATAAAAATCTGGAAGGATACATCACACAACTTTGAATTCTCCTGGATTATACGCAGACAGTGCAGGATCCTATTCTGATCTCTACTGTTAACGTGGCACGAATTTAACTCTGGCCGTATTTTTGGGTCTTAAAACCAGATCAGACACAATAGTGATCTCATGTGCCAAGTCTATAGGCTCGAGATAAAAGTTATGTATTAAATGTCCGATCATTGATTTTAATTCCATCATAGCGAATTTTTGACCGATGCAATTGCGTGGTCCTGCACTGAACGGAATATACGAATAAGGATGGCGTGATTGAACCCGTTGTGGTATGAATCGGTCAGGGTCATATCTAAGTGGATCTGGCCAAAAGTTTGGATCTCGATGTAAATCATATATTTGTAAATTTACCATTACGCCAGCTGGGATAATGTGATCCTCTGAAATCGCCATATTATCGAAATTATTATACCTCAATAGTTGTGCGGGTGATATTTCATGATTAGATTGATAAATACTCAATTGGATATCCTGCGTAAGTTGCCGAGAAATAAAAGGTACACTCGGATATAATCTTAGGGCCTCCTTGATGCACCGCTCGAGATAAGGAAGCTGCTGCAATTCCGCAATTCCCATGTAGCCTTCGCATTTCTTCATCATTTCATCGACCTCATCGCGAACACGTTGCTGTATGATGAAGAATCAATTTTATTAATTGGTAATAGGCATAACTCTTCATAGATGAGCCATTTACCTGAACATCAGTGTGCTCGGCCAAAAGTAGGAGTGTGAAACAGATGCCCATTGCAGTTGTGTCATGACCCTGAAAAATACTACATCATTAAGTGCATATATTAAGCTTGAGAATTTACTGGTATTTGCCCTATATTTCATACTTCAAATATTGTAAAAAGAATGAGATTCAAGATAGTGGTGACAAAACGCTTTTACTTCAAACATGAATGTATCGACTTCCTCCCAAATACCGTTGTCATCGATATGCCCATTTTCTTTCGCTGCGATGAGAAGATCAAGCATCGCTAATTTTTTCTTTGATGGCCTAATTGTTTCTTCTGCTTTTCTATCATCTTCTTTGAAGCGTTCGAGATGAATGCCTTTTGTATCGGCATGATATTTCTGTCTACCATTTATTATCTGTAGCAAATACCAATAGTAAATGTATTTATTCAATTACGTGGTATCATTTGATGTTCACCTTTTCTGAGAAACCCCGAACAACTTGTAGACATTGTTTTTGTAAACGTCCCAGATGACTCAATGAATATATGAGATTGTGATGTAGCCAAGGGCGCATCATTCTTATCAATTCCCGATAATTAAAGCTGAATAAAAATACTTCCGTCTACTTCATTAGATTTGATATACGCACCTTCGAATGATAACCTCCCCTAACTCATGGACTGACTTTCGGTAACATTTTGAAAAATATTCTTGTGACAATTCTGTCTTCGCAAGCGATGTACCCATTGCAGTTTCTTCATTAATTAAAAATCTTCATGAGCCCAAATTGATTTCGATGGTACATATTATTGAAGAATTCATTCGCTCACCACATATAGTATTCAGTGTGTAATTTGTAATCAATGGTATGAGATCTTTGGTGACAACTCCATTCTCGGCATTCAAGTCATGCACCATTCGATGACTCTCCTGTTCAAATATGTCAGTGAATTCTTGTAGAACATTGAAATGAAAAGCTGGCGTTAATATTTTCCTTCTTTGTCGCCACTTGTGATCTGCAAATTTTTGTTTGAGATCATTCACGAAAAAATAAGTTAATAGTGTCTTTTCTCACGCAAATTTTGTGTATTTTACCCAAAACCACTACCCCGAAACTTTCCTAATTCTTTCCCCATGTATATTCCAACAATTTAGAATTCCTGATTACATCGATAATTCAATTTTGTACCCACCTGTACTGGTGAGGAGTCCAGTTCCGAACCAATCATGGAGAAAATGGTATACTATGCTTTTCGTAATATTTTTCGGATGTGATAACAAAACCTGTTCAAATATTCGAGAATTATTTCAAATAACGCGAATCACTCATCATTGCCTTATACCATCTGGCATGATAAATGAAATATCTATTTTTTATACTAAGTTATTTACTTCGGCATCATCCGGATGTTGAATATTCACCAAACCATAAAATAAGCTCCATAATTTATATCTAGGATAATATTCGTTGCCCAATGTCCGGAATTTATTCCATAGAAATTCTACATTCGTGAAAAATGCTTTATGAATTGATATATGAATGAACAATGTAGAAATTGTACCTGGTGATCCTACGAATTGATGTACATTCCCAAAAATTGGCAGGCCCGGTGGACCAGGAATTTTATTCAAACACTGACTCACCCGTTGCCTACTGCGAATGAAAGGGATAATCAAACATATTAGGAGTATCAATGAAAATATACTAGCAAGAAAAAATGTTGCCATTTGAATTATGGTTGTCAGTCGACAGACTCTTCCGAGCTGTTGTTATTACTAGTATATCGCTACTAAACCAGATTTCTTAAGTGGGCTGATTTGCGTCAAGTTTATCTCTCAACTTCGTGATTGTGCAATGGGAAGGGTGAAAGAAGGAATGATAGTCATATGATATTGCAGCATTGTATAACTCACGGTGCAAAGTTGAATTTTACATCTACAAGTGAAAAAAATCTTTAAAATGATAGTCATATATTGGAAAAGTTAAATTTATTGATGATCGATTGTATGTAAAACATTTACATCTTCTGTGTCTCTTAATTAATAATGAAATTGTGTATAAATTAATAACTATTTTTCTTGCCGTTCTTCAACGTGGCACGAATTTAACTCTGGCCGTGTGTTTAGGTCTTAATACTAAATCGGACATTATGAGTATTTCATGCGCCAAGTCTATAGGTTCGAGATAAAAATTATGTATCAAATGTCCAATCATTGTCTTCATCTCCATCATTGCGAATTTCTGGCCAATACAATTGCGTGGCCCTGCACTGAATGGAATATACGAGTAAGGATGACGTGATTGAATTCGTTCTGGTAAGAATCGGTCAGGGTCATATCTAAATGGATCTGGCCAAAAGTTTGGATCTCGATGTAAATCATATATGTGTACACTTGCTATTACGCCAGCAGGAATCGTATAATTTCCTGAAAAGAGCGAAGAAAATTCGTGAATAGATTGAATCATTAATGTCTCTAATGATAGTGTGATCTGTACGTAATAATAAATGATTCATACTCAATTTCAGGTCGTGCGTAATTTTACGAGAGATAAACGGTACACTCGGATATAATCGTAATCCTTCTTTGATGCAACGCTCGAGGTATGGAAGTTGCTGTAACTCTGTAATTCCCATATGGCCTCCACATGTTTTCAGCGCTTCATCGATTTCGTCTCGAACACGTTGCTGCACACAAGAATACCATTCAAGTATCAATGGGTGAATGGAGCATCAGATTGTTTTTTTTTGTTTTCTTTTTCATCGGGTAAAAATGAGAAATAAAAAAAAACAGTAATGTGAGTGTAATTTATTCACCTGAATATCAGTGTGCTCAGCAAGAAGCAAAAGCGTGAAGCAGATGGCCATTGCGGTTGTATCGTGACCCTGAAACATTATTTCCGCATGTGGTGACTTTGCAAAAATTCATAATCTATTTGAATTCCGTGTTTTGTGCGATATGAAAAACCAAATAGATTGTAGACGAAGAAAGAATGAGGAAAAAACATTGAATTGAAATGGTAATTTGTAATTCATACTTCAAACATGAAAGTGTCGACTTCCTCCCGAATACCGTTTTCGTCAATATGGCCTTTTTTCATTGCTGCGATTAGGAGATCAAGCATAGCTAATTTTTTCGTCGATGTTCGATAAGTTGTCTCTGTATCTTCATTACTTCCAATAAATCTTTCCAAATGAATGCCTCCCGTATCTTCATGATATTTTTGCCTTTCTCCAATGATCTAAGATATTTTCAATTAATAATACCAATCTTTATACAGTCTTATTTTATGATAAATATTTACTTTTTTCGAGAAACCCCGTACAACATTCAGACATTGTTTCTGTAATCTCCCTGCATTGGTCAATGAAAATATACGATAGGGATGAATCCATGGCCGCAACAATCTATTGAATTTTTATTGATGAGAATATAAGATAAGTATATTTGAATTATGCAACTCACTGACCTGTAAACCACTAAGTCTCCCAAATCGTGTACAGATTGCCGGTAGCTTTTCAGAAAATCGTCACGTGATGATTCCATACTTGAAAGTGATGTTCCCATTGCAGTTTCTATAATGATCCCAATTTCTTCATTTAATCAAATGAATTCTAAAACTTTACTCAGATCACCAACTAATTAGCTCACCACAGATCGCGTTCAATGTGTATTTTGTCATAAATGATACAAGATCTACAGTGGCTGGACCATTTTCGGAATTCAATTCTTCCACCATACGATTACTCTCTTGATCAAATATATCAGCGAACTCTCGAAGAACATTGAAATGAAATGCTGGTGTCAAAATTTTCCTCCGTTGTTGCCATTTACCGTCTACGAATTTTAACATTATATCATCAACATATGTTTGATATTTGTATTAATATTGTTTAATTCTCAACCAACTTGTACTGGTAAGGAGTCCAGTTCCAAACCATGCGTGCAGAAAGTTGTATATGACACTTTTCGTGATATTTTTCGGACTTGATAATAACACCTGTATTAATAATTATGAATTATATTTTTTGCTGTGAAACTTGGTTATTCCTAAATAAATAAATTAATTGTTTACTTCAGCATCATCTGGATGTCGAATATTGATCATGTCTTCAAATATGCCCAATACTCTATAAATTGGATAATAATCATCGGCCATACATCGAAGAGTACTCCACAATTGCTCTGTATTCATGAAAAAATAATACGATGAAAACAGAAAAAGGTATTCATGACAATTCGTATAATAGAATTTTTTCAAGAACTTAGCACTTCACAATTTCATACTGTGAGGGAGGATTTTTCAAACCTTCTTCTCATTTCATTAGAATACTCGCTCAAAGATAATTCAAAGTGCGACAATTACACGTTGGAGGACTATTGTCGAACTGTGATGACTAATTTAACTACAAAATATTCACCTCGTGTTCCCAAAAAGTCAATAACATTGCCGATTACTGGAAGAGCAGGTGGGCCCGGAATTTTATTCAGATGAACATGAACTCGTTGTCGCGAACAGATGAACGAAACTATGATATATATCATAATCAGCAACAGAATTGCAATGATAATAATAACAAATGCTGCCATTTTAGTTTGATTCACTGACGTTAGCAATTTGGAGACGTGCTTGCAGTGACAGATTGATCACAACTGTGAAAGATTTGACAGTTGTGATAACTTTATCTATTAACGTGGAAATTAATATGGATGAGAAAAAAACAATGATAACCTTTGTATATTACAATTAAGATAAGAATGCAATTAACATACGTATTTTAATCGATTCTGTCTTTATTAGTAGCGGCTTGGCAGCGATGCCAAAAACCGGTTGTAAAAATGTTCGTACAGACATAAATGTTAGTTTTTTCATTGAATAAGTTTAATAGGCTGATTATGATCAACTATCAAGGTCGTTCCCACATAGAATCACTTAACAATTGGTATAAATTTCACATGGACCGGATGTGCAGCCCTGAGGACAAGATCTGGTAGAATACGAACGTTGCTCGTGACTTCCAGTGGTTCGAGATGAAAATTCTGGAGAATTCCAGCAATCAATATTTTCAATTCGAGCATTGCAAACTTCTGTCCTGAAATTTTCAACATCATCGGTGAATATTTGATCGCCACAATATGTTGTATTGTAAAATTTCTACATGTTCCAAAACTGCGACATAAAATGTAATACCAATGCAATTGCGTGGACCACCACTGAACGGAATGTAGGAAAATGGGTGTCTGCCATCAATTCTTTCCGGTAAAAATCGATCAGGATCATAAATGTTGGGTCGTGACCAAAAATTTGGATCCCGATGAACGTCAAAAATTTGAACGTTCAAAATTGTTCCTTTAGGTAGAAAACAATGCTCTGCGGGAGAACAGATCAATGAAGGAAATGTCAATTGTTTCCAATTGATTACCATCAAATTATGATTATTGAACTACTCACTTAATTGTAAATCTTCGACAACTTTCCGTGAGATAGCGGGTACACTTGGATATAATCTCAAAGATTCTTTAATACAACGTTCGAGATAACTGAATTGTTGTACTTCATTGATAGTCATCTTGCCATTACTTTCTTTCAATACTGCATTGATTTCATCTCTTGCTCGTGACTTAGACGGAAAATTATAATTTTTTATTCTACCAACATTTTTAATTATTTATGTACATTCAGTTTACCTGTATGTCCTTGTGTTCAGCCAAAAGGAGAATTGTGAAGAAAATACTCATAGCCGTTGTATCGTGTCCCTGAAAATGTCCATTAACCGCAATTATTGTTAAATAAATTGCTGATCGATTCATTTGATTCCCCCCTTAGTTTTTGCCACTCACTTCGAAAACGAATGTATCAACCTCTTCTCTGATACCTTGATCATTCAGGCCAAGTCCACGTTTCGAAGCGGCAATGAGGAGGTCAAGGAAGGCCAATCGTCTCTTTTTGGCTAATTCACATAAAGAATATTTATACATTTTTTCCACAAGGCGCGATTTGGAATTACGATTAACGAGTAAATTATTATTTTACTTTTGCCAAACGTTTGTGATTGTGAACTGCCTGGCATAGTCACTGAGGCGTCTTCCAAATACTTTCCATTTGTTTCCGCGTGATATTGTTCCCGTTCTTTGATTATCTGCGGAAGTTTGATAAGAGTAAGCGCAGGGAAATAGACACACGAATTACATATTCAAGCGCCATTATATGTACTTTCGTAGTGAACGCGTGAAGTATCTTGAGAGCTTTCGATTGTTCACGACCTTTGGCTGTCAGGGAAAATATCCAATTATTTTTAAACCATGGACGCACCGATCTGTTATGAACAAATTAATATAATTAGAATAATCCACTAGTGAAATTCTCCGTAGAACTTACCTGTAATAAAAGATATTTCCGATATCGTAGACGGAGCGTTTGTAGTTGTCTTGTTCCGGATTATTTTCGTTGAGTGTTTTACCCATAGCCGTTTCTAAGGATGAGAATCAATTGTTCTTCGTTAAGCTTCTGAATTAATTGAATAATTATTGACTAACCCACCGCATATTGTATTGAGTGTGAAGTGAGAAACGAGCGGTAAGAGTTCTTTATCGACATCACCAGATTTAGATTCTTCCCTGAGGTTTGCAATGAGACGGTCTGTTTGTTCAATTATATTATTGCTGTATTCATGTAAACTGTTAAGATGGAATGCCGGTGTAATTATTTTCCGTCGCGATTTCCATTTGTCACCTGAGAAAAAATTACCTTTTATACCATTTTCTTGAATTTTCCTTCATCAGGTGAGGATAATCATAAAAGCATCATCGTTCTGATGTCATGAAAATTCTGCCACTATTCCATATTCGTTTGTTAAAAAATATGATTTTATAAACAAGAATCAATTTGTTAAAAGATTAGTTCTCTTCATTTCCTCAGTTCATGATTATAAAATATAAAAGCTACCAATCGGAATTCAATTTCGTGCATTTATATCTCTTGATTAACCGATTGACCACCAACTAAAGATAAGCTGTAAAAAATTGAAGGCGAAAAAAACGACTGTTAAGAACATGTGGTAGGTCAGCATGACACTGGCGTGTGGTTTAACTCAGCAAAAAGTAGATTTGTCATTTTAAGGTTGAGTGTATTCGATTGAATCACCATAATTCTTTCGTTACCTGTGCTGGTCAAAAGCCCGTCGTTCAACCACGGATGCAAAAAGTCGTAAAAAACACTCTTCGTAATGTGCTTATTGCTGCTCAACAAAATCTGATCATGACAATGACAACACAAGAATTAATTTATCTGCTTCATTTGAATTTATATTATTTCTTCGAATACTTTACCTCCACATCATCGGGATGTCGAATATTTACGATGGGCCAGTTGATAATCCAAAATTTCGAGACAGGGTAAAAATCTCTTCCCGAACGACGAAGATAATGCCACAGATCCTCTGATGTCGTAAAAGAAATTGATAGCAATTAATTTCGTGTATTTTTCTAATAACTTAATTCGATTTATCGATTCGATATTCACCAAGGTGTACTAATATATCAAAAGCATTTCCAACTATTGGATACCATCTGGGCCCAGGAATTTTGTCAATATACAGTCCCAGTTTCGTTCCATGCACAGAATAATGAAACAGAATCAATGCAAAAATGAAAGAGAGAAGAATAAGCGTTGATAATGTCTGTATATCCATAACGAACGAATTAGATCCACAAAGAACCAAAAAAGCACTAAACGTAATATTTATTTAATCCATGCTCGCACAGCTTTCAAATGAACTGTCGCGCAACGACTGTCAAGCGCCCACAATGTAATGTGCCAGTATTTTAATCTCCTTCTATCAATTCATTTAATCTTGCAGTCAACATTTATATAACTTTCATGCGTGTTGAAGAACAGCCCATCATGCTATGAACAACAGATTCCTTATAATAATACGATACATTTTGGCGTTGCGTGTTATAGGATATATTATTATCGGAATGAGTAGCAATTAAGTTGCTCCGTGATTGACATAACTCAATGAAAATACATGGGAGGTCTTTTTCAGCAGACAATTTAAATATTTATCTACATTGCAAAAACCCGGTGTGATCTAAGGAGTATTCCAATATCCACTATGGGAAGAGGATTACACTAAAGCATCGAGCCCGTACTTGTAAATGTTCTCGGTAATCATAGCTTGAAATTAGTTATGTACTCAATATACACGTTTACACAGTCGTCAACTTACTTGTTTGCAGATGACATAGCAAAATCGTGAAAGTGATTCTGTCTCTAGAATGATATGAAAAACAGGAAATCTATATGTTTCACACTCCATGCGATTTAATTTTCATTTTTTCCAAATTCTGGTTGAACCACGAAATTATATAAAGCAGTATTGGAATTAGTAATATTATGATGATTATTAGCATTCCTGCAATGAATCATCGTCACTTCATCAATCATAATTGTCAAGTTATCGAGAAACTGTCACGCATTCTTAATTTTAGAATTCATTACTTTTTGTGGTCTTCTTATCAATTCAGAATTGTTATCAATTGATAATTCTTTTATCAGCGCCAAGTCCACTGAGGGTACTGAATCTCTGGAGGTTTAGACTGAAAGTCATGTGAATTAAGTTCCATTTTAATTTAATTAATTAAATGTTAGTTAGAGTTAATCAACGAAAATAGTATGATCACTTTGATGATGATGATGATGAGCTTGTTATCATACATTTTGAATTTATTCTTGAGAATTCTCGCTTCGAAATTATATACCGGCACGTGCTGCCGTCTATGAAGCGACTTGTACCGCTCCGATAAATGATATACTGTAACGCAGGCTTGACGGTACTTTTGCTCTACCACGAGATGGCTAAAGTTCACTGAAATACTATTTTCAATATAAGTAAAATTTGTTCAACCAACGATAAACCAAAAGCAACAGGAATTTCCATTGCATTAGCTTAAATCATCCACGAAACTTTAAATCAAAGAAGACAATTCTCGTCCAAAGTTTCCCGATTTCTGGCAAATTGAATATATACGAATCTGTGGGAATGAAGATAAATTTCCCTCTTCAACAATAGTCAATGTGATTCATAAGTACAATGTTTGGATTGCTCATCATCATTCCACGCTCTGGTTTGCCCGGGTCACCTAGTTTTCCTGTAGTATGTGTTACGTAGTTTGCGAGAGTTGATCGCAATGGTCGTGGCCACTTTCCCACACCAATACACAAACAGAAACATCTTGTCGATTCTTTAACTATACATCGCATGTATCATCTCCCTTTATTTCCTCTCTTTTTCTTTTGACGCGTTAGTCGCTCGAGGGGTTATATAGCTGACGCGCGAAAGTTTCAACCTTGGACTCGATCCGAGAAATCGGAGATCCGGCTTGAATATATCTATATATACATATATATACATTCATATTCTATATAGTAAAGACGTGCGGAAGTACCCTCTCGAACGAGTTTTGATACTTCTCAGCATGACCAGACAGTTATACTCATAATATTTAATCACTTTTTCAATACTTTCATTTAATAATTTACGAGTTTTATACTGTTGACAGACTGAAAACTAGGTCGAAATTCATTCAATTTTCACGAAGGATGGAATTTTTTCATTGCGGGATAAAAATTCCTATATTGCAACCTAGGCTTTTGTCCATTTTTTTTTTATATAAAATTTCGGATAAAATGAATTTTTAATTGTGATTTCAATTTAAATATTCGGCTTCTTCACTCGAGAGAATAGTTCAGATGGATGAATCAAATTGTTGATGAAATCCAATTATTTAAAAAACTGATCATTTTGTAATCATCCCAATAAACGCATTCTTTCTAACATAACTCGTTCTATTCCACTTATGAATGATGAGTATCATTATAAAATAAACATGCAAAAGCTACACCTACATTGGCAAGTATCAACACAGTAAAGTTTGAATATGTCTTTTACTCTTCTTTATATGTAAATTGGATGACGTTCTAACATGAATATGAAATATATGCAATGAAGATGGAAATAAAAAATTAAATTCCATTGAATACGTGTTTTATTATGTCACTGAATAAATCATGATAATTGAATACCTGAACAATTACGTCATTAAATGAGTTCGACGGTCATTAGGTGGATATCGCTGATGACGTGTAAGCTCTGATGTATCCGTCACTTCTCTCTTCTACGTCTATACTCCACACTGCACTCACACATACACCGGCTGATCCTCATGCGATTGTTTCGAGGATTGTCAGAGATATTCCCAGTGAAACATGTATCATCCGCCCCATATAACTGTTTGACGCCGTCCAAGACAAATTCTGTTTGCAATGTCACGTGACTGTGTGTATCTAACGTGTCAGTCTTGATATATCATCGGATAGAACACTTTAATGCGTAATAAATTCAACTCATTGACTAATTATCTTGTGTTTTGGGTACGTATGGGGAAAACATTCAATCACAAATCAAAAAATCTTTTTATATTCATTCTCAAATTATTTCTGGCCTGAAACTGGATCAGATTTGAGTCATATCAAGTCCAAAAACTCTGATCCCAGATAAAAACTGTTTTTATATTCAGATCAAGTTTGGACTAACAGGAAATCAATACATGTCTGAAACAAGATGTGTATACATATGTTGAAAATTCTAATAATATTGAAATTCAAGAATATTTTCATTGCAATATATCACTTACATTTATTTATTTACGGAGTTGAATTAGTTTTTGATTTTTAGCGTCGATACTATTTGCATCGTATAGAATGAAAGCGTCTTGGAAATATCTACAGGATGAATAAAGCAGAAAAGAAACGGCGATAAACCATTTAGAAACAAATTCAATTGATCACATATATTTGAGGGTTTTTATTCTTTTAGTATCGAGGACAAAAACTTCCGTGATGTATAAAATGTTTAAAGGTACATATATATACATAAACAAAAGAAGATAATGAGAAAAAAATGGGACGAGAGTAAAGAGAGACGGATGAACCGACAGGACAGCAAAGTGCAGCGTGTCGTTGAATTTATTTCTTACCTGTCCGACTGTTTTTAAACTTTTTTTATGGGTAGCAGTCACGGTGGCGAATAAAAAGAGCATAGAAATAAAATGGGTATTGAAAAAGTATTGTGGCAGAGATATATATTATGGTATCTATACATAGAAAGAATGTCTTGATATACTCATCGTTGAGACGAGAGGAATCTAGCACGTACAAGTTACGTCTTATCTCGCCCGGTTGCCCTCTTTTGCTCTTAGCACCACGACGAAAGCGCACTCAACATTCAGTTATGAAGCGAGCATGGCGTGCAGGCGTCTCAGCGGATGTTGTGCCGATGAAAGTTGTGAAAGTTGACGGAACGGTTGCGCTCACGCGCATGCATGGGCCTTTAACTTTTAATCGGCCGTTCAATGATTGCCCCCAGCCAATATACCGTACGTTCAATAACTCTTATATGTTATATCGATCACATATTTATGAGATTCATTGTCGATTATACATGTGAATGGAGAGCAATGTTGCGGTACTTCAATAAATATCACGTGACTGCAACCAAATGGGCCTGTGTGCCATTTTACTGTTTTTTTTTTAAATTTTCAATACGCAAAAAGTGGTATCTGAATTTATATTCTTCGGTGTTGGAGGACAAGATAAACGTGAAGCCAGGAGTGATGGAAGTTTGGTTTGATTCAAATTATCGGGGCTTTCATAGCACCCTTATATGTTCAGGTGTTCTATTACGGTGAAATTTCAATATTCATAGAATAAATCGAAGACATGAAAATACATATTGAATATGGAAAGTGGAATTATTTATTGACTGAAACTTTATGTGGGAATGGTTAAGCTCACTGCAAGAAAAATTAACTTCTGTGGTGACTCTTACTTTTCTTCAACAAATATTTTTTCTTTGGCTACTTTTGTTTTGTTTTTATTGTTTTCCTTTCCATCATTTTCAATAGTTCTATCGCTGCACTTCTCATTGTACTGAATTAACGGCTGGATAAATGATATATTTGTGATGTTATGATTACCAAGGAAGGTTAACCATGAATATAATAGGACCCAGACCACATTATGTATATACGCATGTATATGTATATATAATCGTCACGCGGAGTTTGTATATACATAGTAATCGCTTTCACATCTCGTCTCACTCCCGCTCAGTTTGCATAACAGCTTATATATGCTTCGAGTTAGTAGCAATCTATGGATGCGTGTTTGCTGCCTTAGGAATTTCTCATCGATTTCTCTCTGCCTCCCTGTTCTCTTTTGTCCTTTATTCTCTCCACACTCCTTCACTCTATCCTATCTATATCTGCAACCCCTAGCTCAACAGTAAATCTTCATGTTCCATAGATCCGGAAGCTTCTATACACAAAATTCTTCCGAAATTATCTCGATAAAGAAAAAAAAGGAACACGAACAAGTAGAACTATGCCCTTTAACGCAGGTGGATAAATACAATCATTAAATCTTCTTCTGTTCATCAAAATACTTGAAGTTGAATCTTGAAATTTTTCTGGAGTTCATGATAAGACAGAATGAATCAGAAACAATATCAATGACTGTGAAAATCGCACGAAGTTTGACAGAAAAAGAACGTTAATCTTCGTATTCAAATAGTTTTTACTACATTTTACTCATATTGATGTGTTTTATCATAACTATTTACAATCATAATTCATTTTTTGATGACATGTGATTCATTTACTCCACGGATTTTATTAGTCCGCAGGGATTTTCTACCACGTTCATACGCAGTTCCCAAAAGTAGTGCTCATGGTATTTTTATAACATTGAAATACTATCGAGCGCTTTTTGAATTATATGGCTGAAGAATTTACATATGAGATGTTGTATCAGCTGAATATGCGATTGAAACTATGTATAGAGATTTCGCAACTTTGCTACACAATTTGCATAGCTACTCAATTCCAATCTCGTAAACTCCAAATTTTCACAAGGTCTCACAATTCGTATATGAATTCAGAATACAATTATTGCTAGTTCGAACACGAAAAAAAAATCATTCAACCTGGTAACAATATTTTCGGATGGATGATTGTTTTTTTTAGCGTGGCCAGATATGTAATATTCTTCATTGATAAAATGAGTAGAAATAATAACAACTTGATCTTATCTCTGCTCATATAGATTAACATTTAAATGAGGAAAAAAAGAAAAAACCAATCAGATATTATCTCAAGTATTCTAATAGCCGTATATGAATTTATTACTTTTACTCATTTTATCGTTATCGCATTTATTGTCACGAGCGAAAGTAAAAACCAACGAGGATGTATAAAAAAGGTAGAAGGAATCTGGAATGTATTTGGAAAAGCTTTCATCATCGTTGTCTGATGCGTAAAAGTATTTCTATTACCATATATGCGTCAAACCTGAAATTTGATGGACGATATAAAAATGAATTTGAGGTGGAAGAGAAGAATATAGACTATGTATTTTCGTATGCGAATACATACACACAAACATATATATATAAATTGCTTCCATATTTTACGATGAACATTGATGATGCATACGTCCCTGTATATATGGAACTAATCGATATTTGTGTATTACGAGGGCTGTAACCAGCATGTCTGTGTATTGCACTGTCGACCCATTGTCCACTCTTGGCATTTCTCATATACAATGAAACGAATGTACATATGTAGATGTATATACTTGAGTTTATGAGTATATTTGCGTGCAATTACACATGCTCAATTACTGCAGATAATTTTTTATGACAGGCACAAACATGATCTGCAAGTTCGTTTTTATTTCAGGTCTTGTGAATTTATGTATAGGTGCATTTATATTATACATATGTATATGTATAAAGAAAGTCAATGTATGTATATAAAGAAAGAATGAACTGAAGTCTCGTAAAACTCGTGCGAGGCCCCATCACCTGTAAAGTCGTTCAGCTTTTACGGTCGTAAACTGTCGCGTGCATGCACAATGCCATCTAGATTTTGTCCGTCGACAACAAGTTACTCATGGTTAATATCAACGACAGTTACACGCATCATATATATACACCTATGCAAGAAAATGTATATGCAAATACAATGTATGTATATGAATGGGTTTTATATCAACTCTGCGACCTCCATTAACTCTTTAAAAACACGTTTTTAATATTCTATTGTGGTTAATACGCTACCACGTATTCTACTCCTCTCTCTATTATCGGATTCTATTATTATTATTTTTTTTTCATTGAAATTACAATATCTGATCAACAATGTCTTTGGTGTTGCACAGGCTTTAATAGGTCTTTGATGATGGCATAGTTTTTGTTTCTCGAAAAATTGAGAAAGGGGTCACTGAGTATGTGCTCTCAAACTCTTGACGTATATCAATCTCAATTCTATATTACAATTTGATAATTCAATATTTCTGACCTATATTTTTTTTGTTAATTGGAGCGCTGTATTGTTTTTTCTGCTTATCCATCGTGCATCGAAATAATTGTTGAGAATTATGTTATAATTTTGATAAATGAAATGCGCAGCACATTATGACAGTGAAATTGATTAAAAAAAAATTGTACAAGACAAATCTTCAGCTTGTTGAAAATTCATTGGCGTCTACATACATAAATATATCTATAGATATATGAGTGAATTTTTTGTAGTGGCCACTCTGGAGAGTTGTGAAATACGAAAAAATGAGGAAAAGGGAGAGTGGATAAAATGAAAAATAAGTGTAAAAACAATAGGAAAAAGAAGCAGAAGAAGAAGAAGAAAAAGCATTTGTCATACAGTTTGTATATCTGCATTTGTGAAGAGTGTGGGTTAGTATTTGTGTATTTGTGCACGCGAAATCCCTTGGGGAATGTGACACAATGCGTGACGAAGGAGAGAAAAGGTAAAGAGAAAACAGCGGATGAGAAGAGGTTATAGTTTTAAGTGAAAGATAGAGTGAGGTGGAAAAATGCGGAAAAGGATAGTGTACGTACGTGGTGCGCGCGCGAAGGGTCGTGCAAGGAAATTGTGTAATTTATTCAGTGAGCCGGGAGAGATCGCGCCCAACGGGCTCTTCCCATGCATGGCGCAGCAGGGGAGCGGTGTGCGCGGGGCAACGAGGCCTTTCCTTGCGCTGTATGGATGCTAGGATGATGAGCCCATAGCGCTACATAGTTGTGAGGGAGACAGCGAAAGGACGGGAAACATTCATTCCGGAAATAAAACCTCTGCCATGCTGGGCGCGCGTGTGCATTCAGGACACATCAGTCTCAAATACAATAAATTTATTGAGGAGGTGAACAAAGCACATGGGTATTTTGTACACATATGTAATATCAAGTTTTGTATATTTGTGTAGGGGAGAATCGAGTTCGTTAGAAAAAGAATGCGATATTTTGTGCAAGCATCTGAAAAATTCATTCGAAAATAGAAATACCTCTTTCTTTTTTATTTTACAAAACGTTATCAATGTACGATGTATTGCATAGTGTCACATAAAACGAAATGTAATATTTGAATCGGAAAAATGAATCTTGAAAATTGCTCATTTTCTAACACTAGTCAAAGTCATTTATTTGTTGAATGGGGGCATTGCAGTTCAACTGTTGTGGAAATGTGGAAATTCAATGTCATAGGGTTCCAAGTATCTGAACAAAAAAAAAAAATAATAATAATAATGACAAAAACCCTAAAGAATACAAATAAAATGGATGCATTCACAAGAATGAACTGGCAAACGTCCACGTTTGTCGTCTACCTGCACAAAGTTAGAAGAAAAAAATAAGGTTGTAACAAGCTGTCGGTGGTGGTGGCGTTTTAGATGATGGTGGTGGCGGTTGATTCTCGCGGACGAGCAACGTGCTCGGTCGGTCGGTCGGTCACTGAACCGCCGCCTTCCAACTCTCCGAATACCATTCCAGTCCGTGTGTGTGCTGGTGGCAGCGGCGGCGACGGCGGCGCGCGAACGAATGAGCGACGGAGAACGATCGAGGGAGAGTACCGTTACGAGCCGCTGCTATACGGTCTGCTGGGAAAGCCATAGCGACACTCCGTTCGGAGAGAGGAAGCCTGCCGTCAGTATAAGGGAGAGAGAATGAAAAAGGAGAAAAATAAACAAATAAAGAGAATGAGAGATAGCCAACACTTGTGTTTAATACGATACGGGAGACTCAACTTTTCTTTCGTTCAACACGATCAAACATTTTTTTTTCTCCTCCCTTACCATTTATATATCACTCCAGTTTCAAAAAATTGAACCAATTCATTCAAACTATTTATCAATTAACAGAGTAGTAATTAATAGTTTATCAATTGATAATATCAGCAATATCTGAAAATCAAGTGTTTTTATATATTGATTCGGAATCACGCTTGAAATAAACGTTGACGTGCGAGCGTCCATTGTGACATCATGTGTATATATTGATGGCTAATAGATCTCATCGACGACAACTATATAGTTCCACCTGCAATTGACATGATTCACGAAGACCTGATATGTATACCAATATACATACATATATACACAAATGCAAACACATCTCATACATACACAACGACGCCGTCAGAGACACAGAGTCCGAGTAATCCTCATTGCTCTCACAGGCCTATCGATTTTCTATCATCTGTCCACGTCAGTGACGTTGCCATACACTGTTTTCTCCTTAATATATATATAGCTATATAGAATTTATACCTCGCATAATCATCGTCGCAAAATATTCTGTCACAACTCACGTGTATGTCCTCATGAAATATCCTAATGCCGGGTTACATAGTGTTCATGTTCTAACTTTTCATGTGAGAAAAATATACTGTTACATTGACCTAGATTGAAACAACTGTTAAATAAATAGTAAGACAATATATATGTATATATATGTTACATATACCAGTTAGTCGTAGATTCTATGGAATCGATTGGTAACAGCAATGATTTTTTTATGAATGGTGCGGGGACGAACATGTGAATATAAATGTATCGAAAAGGAAATATCACAGTAAATGTTTGGAAAAATGTATTTACGTCGGGAATGAGTAGATAAAACTAGAAAAAGTAGAAAACATTTCAATGGTTTTTTGTTTACCCGGTTAAGTTTTAGTTTTCAATTTCTTTCACATAAAAATATTTCCAATTCCAAGTAAATAAGTCAAAGAGAAATTAGTTTTCGCTGATTCCGTCGGAGCTTCTTTCTTCTTTATTTATGGCTTCAATATCTCTTTCTGCATTAACTAAAGTTGAAAAAAAAGAAAAGGCTTTTGTTAGGATGTCTTTAAGTACTTTAAAATGGCCGCCTTCCAGTAATTCAATTTTTTCTACATAATGTTAATTAATGTAGTGGGTATTCTATCTATCGAAATTCGAAATCATCCAAATTTCCCCAATGTGACTGATGTATTTTATAACCTGGTCACCAAATTAAACATCGACATAATAAAACTTCGGTCAGATATGAATACGCGATCACTTGAATTTGGGAGGTAACTATTTCTGCCGATAAAAAGTGATGTTATTCAATTGCATATGTACTAAATGGTGTAAGAATGTATCACGAAACAACCAATATATATAATGAAGATATTATTTTATTTGAGCATGTGGAACAGAGTAATTGGTACAGTAGATAAATTATATAGATATATTGTAAGTGTGGTACAGATAGGCGGGTTAGGGATAGAGGTGTTTCACAGGCTGGTGAGGACGTCGAATGATGACTACATGAGTATATATATACATATACATATATATATATATATGTATATGTATATATATATATATATATGAGTGAAGCCAAAGAGGGTGGTGACGGTGGTGGTGGTGGTGGTAGTGGTGGTGGTGGTGGTGTATGTATACAGGAGTTTCACGGGCTGGCGGCAAGCAAGGCTGACATCACTACTATACAGAGAATAACGTTGGGGGATGGACGCGGCTACCATGGCAACCGTGGCTGGGCCTCGCGTCGACTAAAATGTCTCGACGTGCGTTTTCCAATGGATTTCTCTCTGGTTGCTTCTCTTTTCGAGCACATTGCCATAGTAATCTGATCTTTATCTGAGACGAGTGATACTGCCGATGTGTGTCCTATATTTTTCAGCGTAATAATATTATATACTTACATGTGAAATATTTTATTCTGATTCAACTGTATATGTACATATTTTTCGTGAAAAGTCAGTTCAATAACGTCATTGTGCTATTATATTTCCTATGAGTTCATAGACTGCATACCCCATTCTACTTTGTTAAAGTTATTGATATATTCATATTCAACTCAGAATTGTATAAATGAATTTCACAACATTATCGTGCATGTTTTATTATGTACCATAACGGGTATATATTATTGGTAAGAAATTTATTGATGCGTGTAAAGTGATATCCGATAACATATGTATTTATTATTCATTCTCGTTCTTTCATTTCAGTAATGTAAAAGATGAATCATTAACCAACACGGTGTATTAGCTATTTCAAATGCATGATAAATTTATGATCGGTTTTGAATTTTGCAAGCATCACGCATGTGAACACATATACGTGTATGTAACCGAGCGTTAAAATACGCGTTCCGACGGGCAGAACCGAAACATGAGCCCTCTCAATGTACATATCTCAATACATATGTGTTTGCAAACCCTGTATTAATATGTAGCATTATGATATAATCATTGATTCAATCATTTTCTTTTATACAATAAATTATTTTCTCTTTTAGTAGAATTCAAATGGTATAATTGATATTTACTCAGTATATGCACGAAATCGTTGAATGTATAGCATTGGGAATTTTTCAGGATAGGTCCGGAAATTTCATGTACATGACTGATAATTCTTCATTACCTCATTCAAATTTCACAATTTTGTATTGTCATAGTCGAGTGTTATTATCACGTTCCAAATTTCGATTTAATTTCCCCGTATGCATCTCGCTTTCTTCAAGTGGGTAATTTTAAGTGATGTTAAAGTCTTTTTGCATTGGTATTAGATAAAGAAAAAAATCGTTTCGCACTCGTTTAAAACACTTTATACATTCTCACTCGAGGACAAATTGATCGAGCATGAGACGAGATCAAGGGTGCTCGTCGAATCTATCATTCTCTGCTCGACTGAGTGCGCACACGAAAGTGAGAGAGGGAGAAAGAAATAGAACGAGAGAGGAATCATTGACTTTTGTGTGTACGACGTTTGACCTAGATATCCGTACACGGACGAATGACTGGCACTCCAACGAAATGCTTCTCCCTGTCGGAGAGAAGGTCGCCTGTATATATATTCAACTTATTCCACCAATTCAACCGCAACTCTTCATATATGTCTATGTATGTACTATATGTACACATTAGGCTGGAGAAAGTGAGATAAAATGGACCCTTGCGATAAAATATATCATAGATTATATCTTTGTCATTAAAGATAATTCATGTTGGTTGACATTCATGAAAAAAAATAAGACTCGGACCAAAATCACATAATTTCTATTCCCTCGGATATAGTTGCATGTGCCTTCGCTTACTGTAGAAAGAAGGATCAAGATCGAGACGGAATGTAGAAAATAGAAATGGATATTGAATTGATACAAAAACATGAAATTAAAAATGAGTTAAAAGATTAGTTTTGCTTGTGGTACATTCATCGTTGCTCACACGTGTATGTAAAACTTATTCGTGTCTCCTGATGTTCCCTTCCAGCCTCACCATCGTCGCTTTGCCCCTCTTGTGAATATATATAGTGGCCGCAGCGTCGGTTTACTGACCTACCACTGGTGAGTCCTTGGCACTTGATTCACAAACAAACTGTAGTCACAGTTCATATTCATATGTGTACATGCATTATACATAGGAATATATGTATGTATGAATGCATAAATATACGTGGAATAGAGGCAAGATTTGATCAACTGTTCGACTCACCATGCTCAATTTTTTTTTAATAACATTCGAAACATTCTATCAGAATTTAGATTCATATTCGAACTGTATTCTGCATCTTCAATTCAAGATATAGAAATATGTCCATCTACATATTTTATAACCAAAAAAAAAATTCATTACATTTTCTCTTATCAATACGAATGAGATTCTCTATATCGTCGTTCAAATAATCTCTGGAAATACAATACCTCAGAAGAATTGTCATTGATGAATCGCGGTGATACTCCTTCGAAAAATGGAAAAATAAAAATCATTTTTATCATTTTGCATAATAGGAATATAATTTTCCCACTCTCGTTACTCAATTTCCACATATACGATTGAGGAGAGGGTGTAGATTGGTTGAATCGATTTGATGTGTTTATTGAGTGTGACAATGCGTGAGTATAGCTTATGCAATGCGATGAGGTGAATATATATATATTTAAAGGTCTTTTATCTTCATTTATGATTTATTCATTGATTCATTCATTCATTTGAATATATATGCATTTCTCTGTGCTTAATATACGTCTATGATGTGCTCGAATTGATTGAAATCCGTGGGGTGGTGTGTTGCGACAGGTGTGTGCTATATCAAAATATATATATGCACGAAAGCAAAAGAGAAAAAAAGACTGAAGCTGAGAGGGGAATTATGGCAGTATATATATATACGGGGGAATTCACATTGAATAGAGGAGAATAATAAAATACCTATAAAAGAGGGGTTGGCCTGTCGTATGTGATCGAGTCGACAACACATCACGCACACTTCACCTGACTTACGCGCGCGCCACAGGCACATCTAAGTGTGATCGTCATTCTGGAGTATACAGGTGATACTGACGCTGACCTATCACCTATTAAATGCCTCATATTTATTCCATCGAATTTTGAACTGGTGTAGACTCGTCCCTTTTTTTATCTCCTCAGTGAATTGTTCAATTAATATGAAATACCTTTCCAACTCCAGGAAGTTAATGAAGATTATTCATTTCCTTTAAATCAGTAAAAGTTATATTACGGAAAAAAAGTTTGTATTGCAAAAGATTACATCCATTCCTCCGGAACGATATAATCTGGAGATATAATTGAAGGTTATGCATATGTATTTTAACAAGTACGAGTGTCAATATCTTTCTCATTTTTTTTCTCCTTCACTCTCTTTCGTTAAGAACAATTAATCGTTCAATTCGATATTGTAAATACTACGGCTGTATCGGAAAAAGACTCAAGTTGAATATTTTAATCTTGAACAGCGTGTAAAAATCTCTACCGTGGATACTTATGTCGATAATTTCAGCGAATTATGAGAAGAATTGGGATCATGATGAGAGTAAATATCCATATCTGTTTGATATCCCAACGTCACGAACTGTTTCAACATGTTTCTTATTATACTTTGCTTTCTAACAGCGATAGTGTACAGATGGGGAGCTGAAAAATGACAATTTTTTGAGGAATCTCTCACTATCTATAACTGAGGAAATTGCTTCGGCACCTCCCTACTTTCAAAATTGTATGAAACATACTGAACATGAATAGACTGGTAGCAATCGACTATTAGATCCATTCATCCCGGGACGTCCCATTTTTGTGTTTTTCGCCACTTCACTGAGAATTCTTTATTGAATGCGAACAATATGATGTATATCGTGCAAGGTCACAGCTCAGTTAATATTACTGAATTTGTTCATGAATAGATTTTCTCTGAATTCGCTATTTCTCTTTATCGGTGCAAAATGAATAAACGACAAAAAAAAAAAATTCGTGATGAAAAATATCGTGTATATTAATTTTTAATCGTATTTTATTTTTCGTATATTTATACACTCGAATACGTGTGAGATAAGCTCAAGAGACATGTATAGAGCACGCAACAACATAGTGTAGTATGAAGCGGATGCTTTTACAACAATGAAAAATCGTAGGTGATTACCCAGACCCTCGTTGAGTTAGTTGGGTAGGTATAGTATCGATCGCGTATACGGTCCGGCGTGTCGCGTACACCCTATGCAACTAATATATATGTATATTCACAAGGTGATTTGCGATTTGCCGACGGGATATGCAATACGATTATTATTGACTATATATAGCCACACAGCTAAAGAGAAGTAGAGAGGAAACGAGGGAGGTGAGAGAGACTGCAATGAGATAGAGGGTAAATTTACCGAGATCATGTTTGTAAACCATATTCACTAATTTTCTGCTTTAATAATTCATCAGATTTCACTGAAATAATTACTGCCATCGTAGTACTGCTGAGTATTTCACATTTTTGTCATGGATAAGTATTGTATTCGATATGATAAAAATTTAATATACTGGGAAACATAGCAGTTTACACATTGAATGAGTAAGCACCGTACATAATATATTCTTGCTGGTATATGTACTATGTTTATATAATTCCAGACAGAATATTCAGACTATGTCTGTTTTCATATAAAATCATCCCACCTTCCAGTTTTATTTCAATACAAATATAACATTCATCAAATTCGGTATCAAAGTTATACCAACATCACATGCGCTGAAAACCCCAATATGACCCCAATAGGTAACCATTAATTCTATATGATATGATATGATAGTAACGGATTGTAAAATTGTCGATTAAAAATATTCAGATCATCGTTGAGATGTAAAATTGATCTCTACAAAAAAATCAACTTTGGTTCGAATTGGAGTACGAAGATTGAGCGACATTGATTTGGAAGTGTTCAATTAGAGTTATTTTTCGATGAGAGCAATTTTTGCGCTGAAAATGTCCCGTCCCATCATCGAGCCTCGGGATCTCTGCAATTATTCACGCAAAATCTATAACGAAAACTGTTAAATTGTAAACAATAGTGTTCGGACGAGATCAAATGGTAAGACCCTCAATGGATTCATTAAGACCATTATGGTGCAAAAATAATATTAAGAAAAATAAGAAAAGTAATGAATGACAAATGGCAATAATGAGCGATAAATTGTTTCATTCTCTTGTTATACATTAAACATTAACTATTGGTAAATATAAAAAGTGGGAGAGCATTGAATTTCGTTTGATGAGCGGGGAATATAACAACGCGGGAGAGGATTCCATAGAGTGCTTTAGAGTGTTGTTGCTGCTGCTGCTGCCGCTGCGTGTGTGTAGATGCGTGCGCGCGGACTTGATGACGAGTCGCAATGCTCGACGGGAAAGCGACCGCACACCGTACCGGTGTGCACATTCTATCTTTCTCTCATTTTCTTTCTCTATTATCATTCCTTCTTTCTTGCGCACTGCTTATATCGTCTGCCAGTGTGTAGATGCGCGCTAACACGACTTGGCAACGGTGCGTATATGGCTGCGCGCCATACACTGCTGACTTCTCTCTGCGCAACGTCGCAATCGGTGACGCGATGTTTGTATATGTGTGGGTCACAATCGGTGTATGTCTGTGATTCGTCGTCGCCACTAGCGCGTGCTTAGCCATGAGGTGCCGTTCTATATAATATGTATATGTGTGGTAAATCAGGTGCGGCCTTTCCGCAACGGAAATTTGCGGAAATTTTGCTCAACTAAGAACATTATTAGTTTGACAAGAATAAACGCTTAAAGTTCAACTAGGGAGAGTCAAAAATTATGGAAATTTAATAAGTTGATGGTGGGATAAGTATTTTTTTCCATTTAAATGATTAATTATTCTAATAATTGATCTTTACAATATTTGGTCTGATAGGATTTGACACAGTGATAGCCATTCGAATTTGTGGGAATTTTATTCTACTGACAATACTATCAATGTGCCGAATGTTACCATCAGAAATCGGACTATACGAAGACAAATATTTGAATAAAATACATCGAATTTTTATGAGAAAGGAAAACCCATTTCACTTCCATTTGTATAAATTTCAATTCGAATATACATACTAGTTTTGATATGAGTGAATATTCATCGGGCGATCATTAATTGATACGATGGTCGATTAGGTTTAGTGCAGAATATAAATTTCAATTACCTATAAAGTTTATTTTTCATTGGGACTACTTGCGTTTTCATTTGATTCATTTACCTCTTCTATTGATCCAACGATAAGCCAACCCAGAACATATTGACACAATAGTTCAAATTAGAATAGCGAAATATATCCATATTAAGAACTGATGATATGTTTCCCATCTATTATGAAAAACAACTCCGGTACTGACAAATGTGTAAACAACATTGAAATAATCATATTGGGAAAAACGATGAGGTTTGCCAAGATTGCTATTTCGAGAATCTGACTGCATTAATTGTTCGAGGATTCCCAAACAACATGCAACTGAGTATATTATCCGAATGAGTAGATGACTTGCATGAATGAAATGTAAATTAATTATCTACGCGCGCGAACGTGAATAAACTTGCACGAGCTGGATGATTGTAGTTAGTATGTATATAAGGTAGGAAGCTCGTTGTTTGGGGATATACTCTGTAGTTGCACCCCACGAAATAACATCGGGGTAACGACAACTTGTTGGACATTGGCAGCAAGTTGCAAGAGAAAGAACGGGTGCATATATATGAAAAGTGTGTACACATATATATATATATATATATACATACAGTATAGAAGGGAGAAAGCGATTACTGTACGAGCGTGCGGAACTTTTCGTCGCGTGCGAACCTAAATGTCTTCCTCCAATCGAGCAACGAGTCATTGCAATGGCGAAAATGAAACATTAGGGAAGCTGATGGTGAGTTAGTGAAGGAGCGAATCGGAGCGAGTCAGAACTGAAATGAGAGAGATGGAAAAAAAGTGGGAAATACATACACACGTATATGTTCAGAGACATGGTGTAACAAAAATCGAAGAAAAAAAGCACAGAAAAAAATCTTGGAGGGCGACTGGATTATTCTGCTTTTTTTCTTTCTTTTTTCAACAACCTTCCTTGCGGTCCTTTCACACGTGCAACATCGAATGAGGATGAAAGAAGAAAATTTATTGTCCTGATGGAAGGTGGAAAAGAATGCCTTTGGAACACATTACGACTTACACCCATCTCGTTGACGCACGTTTCTTACTCCTAGAAAGAATAAATAAATGAAAACAAATGTTGTGTATTTATTGGAGAATTCTAGGTGATCAATATAATACACTTAGACAATTACTCACGGTAGTGTGGA
Organism: Meteorus cinctellus; assembly: GCA_030523045.1. NCBI lineage: Eukaryota > Metazoa > Arthropoda > Insecta > Hymenoptera > Braconidae > Meteorus > Meteorus cinctellus. The sequence goes on along the minus strand of JAPYZF010000011.1, from coordinate 1,107,246 downwards.
TGTATATGTACATCAAATTGAACCACAGGAATCTACTGAAGAATTTGAATAACTGCGAGTGTGAGTATTTCCGAAAATAATAACAAAAAACGTGGGGGAAAATTCCGCACATAATTAGGTATTCATCGACAGTACGGAAACTGAATGGGGAACAACCCACACCACATCGCATACGGAGAGTTTTAAAATTAAGCCAGAATTTCTCTCTCCAATTCTATGGAATTCATTTTGTATTTCATTGTTTTTTAATGCACTCATGTGTTGAACAAGATATGTTGCAGTAGGAATCCAGTTTCGCACACATTACACACGATTCATGCATGGTGCGGTGTAATTCCAGAAACTAAATTTGACAATACATATTTTTTCGTTTTTATTTTCATTTATCCCCAATTTTTCGATTATTTGACATTGTTTTCATGTCTCTCATGGTTGTTCTCGGAAAAAAAATCTGTCGGGTATAAATAAAGTATCTGCCTTTAATTTAAGCCTAATTATGCTTGATCTTATTCATTGTTTTGCTTTTTCATTGAAAACTCTAACGATTATATGACTGTATATGGAGTCCCACAAAAAACAAATTTTCTAAAGTCATATTCTGCCCTATCCTTAAGTAATTTTGTATCGAAAATTTATATCACATGGGTAATTTTCTCAAGAGAAAATTGAATGTCGCTGGAGGGATGGATATTCAAATCCATAAGATTTTATGAATAAATTCAATAGCCGTGAATACGAGTTAAACTTGCTAAAGTTTATCTTTCGTTTTCAGTTAATTTCTAATTACAAGTTGATGTAACTCAAGAATAGTTGAATGACGAATGAGCGGTCGCGTTCGCATGATTAATTGAATAAGAAACAAATAATAGAGAGTATTGTTGTGGGTTGTTAAAATGTGCGCATTATTTCGCAGTATTTGCAATAAATGACCGGAGTACAGAAAGTTTCCGGGCGGCGACTCGGGCATATACACACGGCCTCGCTCTTTATGACGATGCGGCGATATCTGGGTATGGTGTATAGGGTATAGAGCAAGCAAACCAGGGATAGCACAGCATAGCATATAGGAGCGCTATCGTCGCGCGAGCAGCCCCGAAGGCGACTGGTGTGTGGTGGCTCCGAGCGTTCGAGTCGCCGCCGATCGTCGTTGGTTACGATCAGCCGGCGTCAGCCGCTCACCGCTCAGTCGGCTCAGTTCGAGTCGGGCCGCCAACGGAGACACGTCGTGTTGTCTACCCGTGTCCGCATTTACGTGGTGTGTATTTCATCTTCCCTTTTCCCCACCGTTCTTTTTCACTGTGTGTTGTCGTCGACCAGTGCGCGCACAGCAATCGTGAAATTCGTTCAAGGGATATAAAGTTCATAATATTGTTTAAACTACAAATATTCAAGTGTTTTCTCAATGAAAAAAGGAAAATAACCAAACGGAGATTTGTGAAGTTTGCCAAGTGTTGAGAAATTTCGATTGATCGATCGATCGAATCAATCTAAGGTGGAATTAAAATTTGGAAACTCCATTAAATCAATGAAGTGATTGTAGATGTTTGTAAATACCTATAACAACCTTATTTTCCAGAATAACACATTTTCTTTTGTTCAATGTGATATAGAATGAAATAACGTCTAAATAAGAGAGAGATATGAATATATTGGTTATGAATACTGATATACAGATGTAGATGTGCAAAAAAAACCACGATACTAATAATAGTGATAATATCGATAGAATAAATGAATATTCGAAGTTGTGAGAAAGAGATTAAATTGCACAGTGAAATTCATAGATAAATCCAAGTGATTATTAATATTAAAGTAGCAAATTCATTTGGCAAATTGAAAAATAATAGAGGAAGATTGAAAACGGAATTGAATAACAGTATAGAATAATTTAAAGAAAAATGTTGATGCAGTAAACTTATTGTTTCGACGAATTTGATATTTAGTGATTGAGGTAAATAAAGAAACAAAATAATTGGACAGAGTCGGATGTACGACGTGTGTATTCAAGATTACCGTACACACCTGTATATTCCACCAAGTGCAATGGTGTGTGGTGAAAAGTAGGTTACCCCCAGTGCGTGTCCTTGGCGAGTGCCCGATACACAGTACAACCGCGCTTGGACGGCCCAGTTTTTTAACTGACGCGCACTTTTTACGTAACTTGGTAGTGTATGAGTGGTCCCAACAACTCTACATCATCATTGTCGTTGTTGCTGTCGAAAAAAACAAATTTTTTTCTCACAACAATTCCGTTTCGAACGACTTCTTCTCGATAACTCTCAACGCTCATTTGTTTTCCCTCCATTTTATATACACATACATATACATCAATTGTGTGTAAGTTGGGCACTTTCGACAGTTGTCGAGTGGCTTTTATTTGTGTGGTTGGTGTGTGTACAGTGCGCGCTCGCACCTTTTATGTACAGAAAAAGAAAATTCATTGAATACTCCGAATTATTGTCACGAAATGATTTTGAGTGTCTAAGCTGATATTGATATGAAAACCGTGTAAAAAAATTGTGCGCAATTGTAAAGGTGAGAGAAAAAAGGGGGACGAATAAAAATAAAATTGTGTTGAAGATATTCCTCAAGGATAAAAATAAAGAGACAAAACAGTGGAGGAGAGAAACCGGGAGTTAGAGTGATAGTGAAAGCTAATACGTATACATCTCATGAAAAACAACATCAACAAAAAGGTTCGCGTTCATATCTGACATCGGTAGTTTCAGAATTTATAACGACGTGTGAAAAAAAGAGTCGAGAAATAAATTGAAAAAGAAATAAAGAAGAGGTGGAATAGCAAAGGAGGAAATTGTGTATGTGTAAGAGAGTGCAGTTGATTCTTTAGTGCGCGATGGCCGTGTCCAGTACTCGTTAACGCTGTGAAACGTGCCCCGTAGTAACCGAACAACCGACTGACAACGAACTTCCACGAAGTATCCTCACTCTCTTGTCGGCTTTTTCTCTTTATCATTTGTTCATGCGTGCAAGCAACCTAATCCATCACCTCCACTTTCAATATTCTATCTATCTGCCTATCTATCTCGTTTCTTCTCTTTTTACTATCCCTCTTCTTCTCAATATATTCATGTATAAATAAATAAAAATATTCTCTGTCTCTGGCAATCGCGGATTTTGAGAGTTTGTGGCAGTGATTTATCAGTGATTCAACGAGCAAGTGATAATAACAAGTGTAACCCGTGCCAATCTGTCCCTGTGGATTTATTATTGGATATATTATACTACACAACGGAAGAAGTGCCGTTTGCTACTGCACATCACTAACGTCGAGCATCATTTATGTGAGTACTCGTGCATAAGTCATATTTATATATATATAAATCTTTATTATTATTATTGGCTTTAACAAGTCTCGGGTTGGCTCCTGCGGAAATCCCTCGACGCTCCCGGTGCGCATTATCGAAGATCGGCTGCCATCTTGTTGTTATTGTCCACGGCGCGTTCCACCATCTCACTCAATTTCTTATACATATAAATATATATGTTCACATTATTTGTATATCTCCTCGACTTCCCTATTTTATTCTTCATATTTTTTTCTTTAAAACGTTCGTGCAAATAAATTTTAACATCTCACACTCGATACATTTATAAGTGTGTGCATTGTTCTGGATTCGTTGCGCGTGTGGAATAGATGTAAACAATCGAATTGATGAGGTGTCTGCATACGGTTCTCTATGATGTGTTTATTCTTCATTTGTTTTGATTCTTTGGGCTATTAAGCGCTTACATTTATCACGACGCTCTCGACTGGAATAGAATATTTATTCAATTAACGCTGTAACAGTAACTAGCGAGCGCATTCATTCATGAATGAGCTTTTCTTTCTCTATTTTTTTTTCTTTGTCAACTGTTCCTCTAGTGAACAATTTTTTTGATTTATTGCGTTATCCGATTTTTGTGACGGGCTAATATGATGATTATGGTGTTCGATATAAACGGACTCATTGTTCTTCCACTAAGAATTAACTGTTTAACGTCAAAAGTTATTGAATTATCCTTGGCGACATATACGTTTTATATTGGGTAAATAAATTTTCGGGCAGTGTGACATTACAAGGATATTTCGTTTGATGTACGAAGGCACTGACGTATTTTTTGATATTTTATTTACTTTTTGATTCATATGCTGTGAGCAAGAATTTGATGAAAAAGATATCGAGGCAAAATTGTCATTCGGAAATATACAGCTGAAAGGAATATAACTCGAGTATTACCAATACAGTTCTGTATCGTTTTCGCCGTAGGAAAATATGGGGGAAGTCACAGGTACAATTATTTATGGTTCAAACTACCGTAAATGGCATTAAGTATTTAGAAACTAATTATATTTGTTTCAGTTATATATCTCCGATATATATCTTTCTTTTCGTACATATTTCGTTGTCGGTCGTGATTATAATTTAGTTAGTATCCTGTTTTTATTTTATGAATATGCTACGTAGTTTATGAATTGGAATAAATTGGGAACATACATTGGGAAAAGCGTGCGAGTTGAAATTTGCAAACCATTATGCGTGCCATCAAAGTATAAGTTCACGTTTGAGATACCCTGCGTGACAGCGACAGCCACAACAACAACAATAACAACATGAACAACAATGTAACAATGTGGAGAACGAACAGAGACGCGCTGAGATTATATACGTAAAGATAATTACCTCTTTGACGAGAAATTGAATTGGCCACGGGAGTCGAGGGAGCGTGGACACGGAGGATGGTGATGGTGGTGGTGGTGGCGGTTGGGTGGTGACGAGGGAAGGTGGAAGGGAAGACAGTTGCTCGAGAGTCTCTTGGCAACCGACGTTAAATCCTAATGTTACGGCCACTATAAATCCACAGAGAGGATCCTCTCTGTGAGGTTATACTCTCATGCCTTCACTCGTTCTCTACCGTCACTGTTTTGATTTTATAATACTTTTTTTCTTGCTTTCTTTTGTTTATGTTACGTCGTTCCTCTTTTCCTGCTTTATACTCGTTTTCTACATTTATTCCGTTTTATTTTTCATCTTTCGCTTTCATTATTATCTTCCGGTGTCTCGGTCATGTTTTGCTGCTTAATCGGAAGGGATTATCACTAGGCGGATAAAGACTATTTCACGAGCATAATACTGTTAGTTGTGTATGTTTTATCATTTCAGCGCTGAAAATTAATCCAAAGACATGTCCCAGTAACCTCGTTACTCGTTGACACGCGCGCAATTCATATGCCTCTCAGTATGCGTTTTTGTTCATGGCTCGTCATTTTTGTTTACGTACATATTTTCATGTATGCATCAAATAATTCAACCCCAGCGCATTCTTGTCTGCGACTCATCCAATTATGATCTGTTGATTCATGCGTGTATGCATGAAAATGCAATTGTGCCAACTGTCTTTATTCATGGGGTGATAGATTATGAATAAATATATTGTGTTGGTGCAGAATTTTGTTGGTGAAAATAGTCAATCAATATTTTTTCACTCTTTTTGTTGAGTCTCCTCAGAGTCTATACTCGTTGATCTTCATATCACTGTAAACTTCAATAGGAAAGTTTCTCTCGGTACTGATATGGCATGTACTTATAGGTGATATTCAATTTTATCAATTTTTATTGTATTCTTTATATAGGTTAAAACATTAATCGGGGTATTACATTAGTATATTCAAATTGGTAAATTGGTTTAAAGTAGTGAACTATACTTTCTATATACACATAGATGTGGTTTTAATGCGGTCATCGGCCTGCAGTGATTACCGAAATGAAAAAAATGCCATTCGAGTTAATTCATGGATTACAGATGTTGGTTGTTTTTTTCCATCTATTTCCAACAACACACCCATACGTTCACACATTATATTCTATTTTGCGTACGAAAGCTTACTGAACTTTGAAATAGCAGTATGTCACGACGCGAGTTTTGAAATAAATGTCGTATTTTTTCTTTCAATTTCATGCTTTTTTTTTCTCCGTATTCTCTTTTCTGGTCGTTCTCTTTTACTCGTTCGTTCTTTACTTTTCGATATGCATTCAGGAGCAATGCGCAGCCTGCTCACTGAGCGGGCGACTCTACTTTCGTCCATCTTCATTCGACGTAAGATATATATATAAGTATATATGGTTTCCTCTCTTTATCTTTTTGGTTTGATAGCTGTGGGGCAACGGGGAAACAGAAAGAGCCACGTCGTATCTTTCATTACTCTTATTCGTTGGGTTGTTCACGAGTTTCATCGATTTCCCTTGCTGTCTCTCGTTCTCTTTTTCCCTTGTGCTATCTCTGATATTTTATTTTCTTGCTTCATCCTCGTTCCATTCGAATGATCGATCTGTAATACATTTTATTTGTGAAGATGTAGTCACCAAGCAAATTTGCACGTATTACTTATTCATGATTTTTATTTCTATATTCCTATGCATACACAATTTCTCAATGAATTGACAAAGCGGTAAACTATTTTACTAAATCATCGTATTTCAATGCTCAAATCTCTTGCATAGGTAAATATGCTTTCAATTTAAATTTTCTTCTTATTCAATCATGACTTGATAAATCTGTCTATCGGTGTAGAATAGTTTGATCGTTTTTCAATACAGAAATATCATTGAGATTCTGGTATCAATAAAATTCAGAATGATTATATATATAATAGTAACTTTTGTCACAAATAGTTTGGTGCGGCATTGAATATTTGTTTCGTTTACTTGAACAGGTTGTCGTAAATAGTTCAATCGCGTTTGAGTTTGACAACATCACGGAAAAAGAATGTTTTCAATTAAATGACTATGATTTTTCCGATATATTAATGTTTCAATTAATATCAGCTTTTGCTTTCAAATTATCATCCTTGATCATGACCTGGTAAATCGATATTTCTCGTAGACATTAACATACATTTCTATCAAATAAATAATTTGACCTTCTTGTCAACATAAATTGTATATCATCGTCATATAATGCGGTCGGGTGTTGTCATGTTTACAAAAGTTACTTTTTATCGCACGCGCTTAGATGTGTATGTATATACTCATCATATCACAACACATAATCTTGATCGACGAGCAATGGGTCGCGCGAGACAATATTATACGGAAAGAGAAGAGCAAAGCGCAAGCAATTTGATCTATGAGGCAAAAAAAAATATACATGATATATAAATAGGATATTCGTAAATATATGCATGGTTGTATAAGTGATATACCTGCTGGGTGATAAGTTGGTCACGCGAGGGTATTGACGTTGGATTTTATATAGAATGCAAGACGCAAATATTCATCCTGTTAGATGGCGGGAGAGTTTTTGAGATACAAAATATAGATATATGTATCAACATGTCTATTCATATTGTGCACTGAACCTATATGTCTATCTAGAGTCAAAGTTGTGGCGTACAAATGCTCGAGTCACGCTCAATATCGATGAAGTCGCGTCGTGAAATGCAATGTGAGTCTAGGTGTATATATAAGGTGCAATATTTATGACACATTTTACGAGCCTTCTTCAAGTTAAATACAAACATATATTTGTGTGTGTGTAAACATAAGATTCATTGAGTTGATGAAGGTTTGGATATACAAGGAGTTTTAAATCAATTCGGCGCTGTATAAAAACCGGATATTAAATTTATTTTTGTTCATACAACTATGGTGTCAATTTATTTTCTCAAACCAAAATTCATTCTGTTATTCATATACCAAAAAAAAAAAAAAATGGATTCAATTCACATGTAGATTTTAACGGGTTTTAAATGATTTCTATTCACAAAATTCCCAAACTAGAATTTTTGAACAATAATTATGTGTTGTACATTCATATCTTTTTATTTTTCTCACGTAAATATATATATGAATATATTTCGAATATAGTATCTAGATGTAATTGCCTTTAACTCGTGAATGGAACACGTGCTTGGCGAAACTCTTGCGGTTTATTGTGATGGTATCGAGCGCGAGGAATGAGTTAGCGGGAGAAAAAAAAAATTGTGAAAGAAGAATGAAAGGGATTCATTCGAACGCAGGTCTGCTCTATGGAATTTGGAATTTTTTCCCTTTTCTCCTCAGTTCGGACTCTCTCTAGCTCCTATGTACTCTGCTTCGTTTCGACGACGTATTTATTTGAAGAGGTCCCGCCAGGGTCCAGAGGATCCGTTGATCCTCAGAGACTCAGCATCCGCAGTAAAGAACGCATGTTTTTTTTTCTTTTTTTACTTTTTTCACTTCCTATCTCGCTTTTTTCTCCTTGTGTTATATCCAACGTTCTTTTCGAAGTTTTGCCTTCACCTCTCGCTCGCAACATAAATCTTGACCGCGCGACGGTCGACTCGACGCGAAAGAAGGCCTCAGAAGTAAAACGCTCTTGGGCCCAACATCAACAACACATGCACACATACGCACACTCATATATACATACTCTTTTATGCGCGTTTTGAAATGCATCCTGCTGCTGCTGCTGCTGCTGTTGCTGTTGCCGCACTATATACCATTGCGTGTGTATGTGATATACCGTGCAATCCCAAGAAGCACCATTTTTCATCTTATGAATTTGAGGGAAAGAAAATAAAAAGACGATGACGGCGACGACGTCGCATATAGAATAAACTTTTTATTTCTCTTTGTGGTTTTTTTTCTTCCGAATTGTACTAAACTTTGATTTTATAAATGTTTATAGAATAGATAATTATCAAATTCTTTGAATAAATACTCCGATTTTCCAATAAGTGAGATGAGGAACGTAGTCATGAAATAGAAAGTTCTGTTACATACAATCAACTCTATTATCTTTTTTCTTATTAGTATTAACGAAATGCGATTCTATTTGTTTTGAAAATGAGGCAAAAAAACATTTATATGTACACACGCACATGCATGATTTGTATTGATGTGATTATTTTTATGGTCAATATGTGAGTAACCAGAGTAATTTCCGTCAATAAATATACTCTAGTGCATTATAATGTTATCAGTTGAATCAATTGTGTGCGAGAATGTATATAACGGAGAGATATGAAATTGGATATCTACCTGTGAATATTTGCTCTATCATATTACAATGAGAAAAAAATTTGTATATGGTATAAACAAATAGAAAACAAAAGACCTGCACCATGGGTTTGATTTTATACCTAACAATTTTTTGAATTCAAACAATTTTCCCCTGTGAAAGTTACACTACAGCTGCGTATATATACATATGCATATACACATACATATACATGGAGACAGTTTAGGTTCGATGGAGCTGACGGGATAGTAGCCAAAGGGGTGGTTGAAGTCGTGATATAGACGCCATCAGAGTCGCGAGAGAGAGAGAGAGTGACTGCATGGCGGGGTCGGAGAGAAGAGATTGCACGCGAGGGTGGATGATAGTATAGCGCCTGTTCTGTGTCGCATGAACACGAATTTACCTCTCTCTCTCTCTCTCTCTCTCTGCTTTCTCGGTTCCTCTCCTTCCCACGCCTTGTCTCTATGCAATGTATCTGTTTATGTGGAACACCCATATCTAACAGTGTGCATGTATGCGTAGTGCATTGTGCTTCGTCCCTTTAGCAAACGAAGCACGACGACCGGAAAAGCACAAGCGCAGTGGAAAATAAAAAGGGCCTGGGACCTGTTATCGTGGTGAGACATTTTTTTTTTTTTTTTTCATTAGGTTCTTTAGGAAAGCAGAAATTAATCCTTTTCAACATGTGTTATTCAAATATATACCGTAATTTTATCTTTGATGTTGATATATTTGTTTAAGTACATTTGAAGTTTACATGTTTTCATGACTATGAGTTTGATTTTTAATTCATTGAAGAGTTTTTTTATTAATATAATGCGATACAATATGTGGATAAGAAGTTAGAACTGATGATAAAAATATTTTCCTATGCGGGCCGTGAAAGTGAAGATGAATATGCAGTTGTGTTTAAATTTTTCATCAGGAAAATGGACAATTATTCTCTTGCATATTCATAAATAATATTAATTTAGTAGTTCGTATTACTCGAGTATGCATGAATATAAATCAATTCAAATGAAGTTCAATCTTGCATCCGATGACAATACAAAGAGGTGATTAATTGCGAATGTTTATGCTTTACGAATGTCGTATTACGATGCAGTAATAAAAAAAAGTAGGAAACTGCAACAATAGAAGCAAATTTTCTTCTAATGTGATAATGGAATGAAAGATTAAAGTGATTTTCTTACTTAGCGAGAGACAGAGGGTTTATGAACAGCCCGTAATGAACATTAAAATATATGTTTAGGGATTTTCATTTTTTTTTAAATCAACTTCGGGGAATTTTATTTTAGTTAGACACGTCACTGTGTTCTTGAGAGACGAATGGAAAGACGAATGCAGAGACAAAGAAAAAGGATATTTATACATGTATATAGTGAAAAAGGTAAATCGGAATACGACACGATCGTGACGTAAATTCCAAATATACATTGGCGAGAAGCGAGCGAGTTTGCGTGCGAAGAAAACAGCGGGCGGTTGTGGAGAGAAAGACGGAGAGAGGGTGAGTGAAAGAGAGAGAAAAGGTGGGTCGATACCGGGTTATAGAGGCCGGTCGACTCGTCCGTGCGTGCCTCGAAGCTAGCGCGCGCGGCTTTTGTAAGAGAGAAGAGCACAAGAGTAACTTGAACGAGTTAGGTGAGGAAGCAAACGAACGCGAGGCGGTATGAAGGTATCAAACGATGGCTAAACATGAAGATGACGTAAAAGCAGCATGACGTCGAGCGAGTATGAACGGTTAGTTATATGAGAAAGGTAAAAGAGGATTTAAGAGTTGTAGCACATTACGCACGCGCAATTGACGTTGAAAGCATATAAAGACAGCGGATATGGTGAGACAAGGAGATGAAGTTCGGAAAAAAGTGAAAGGGTCCAATATACTTCGCCAGACGTCATTTTATTCCGTTGTATTTATTCTCTTTTTTATATGTCTCTCTTTTGAAGAGATATATGTCTGTGTATGTACATAGATCCAATATCCAATATCAATACATACATACATAGTCCTTCAGATTTGGTGACTTTGAGGAAAGTTTTGTCGTGCGCGCGGTTGTCACAGCATATAAAATTGATCGGAGTTCAGATGGCGACAAAATTGCTTGGGGCTTTTACACACTAAAATTCTGGATATGATGGAACGAACGGTTGAACGTTTTTTTGTCTGAAATGACAAAAGAAAATTTACACAAAATTAAATTATTTTCATATAAGCAAAAAATATGAAGTATAACATTGGGTTTCAGCATATAAAAGATGGAATTTAAGTAGACTTTTTTCATCTTCATTGTTAAGTTGATTTTATTATTATGATTTCCAATAGCTTCAATAATTCATTTGAGCATCCGGTAACGATAAGAAATAAACAAAACAAATTTGACTTCTACTACGTATGACCGCGTCTTCAGTAAATAAGTGCACTCTCCATTCTCTTTCACTCACTTCTGTTGACGTATTCTCTTCTTCACATTCTTCTCTTCTTTCTTTTTTTTTTTCCTGCTGCCTTCGCGCATTCTCTCTGTATATCTTTGTATACAAAGTGAAGTACTTCTTGGAAACGATCGCAATAGTTTCACTGTTTTCAGTGAATGAGTGTCTATAGAAAATACCTTCAATCTGGATTGTCCCAATTCAATTCGATTTGTCAATTATCAATATTTGATTCGAATGCTATGCGATTAACCAAACAACCACAGATATGCCGTTTCATCATTGAATGATAATGAACGAACGAAAAAAAAAAAAAAAAAAATTCAATATGCTGAAGCAAGAGATTGACTAATATATAGTAGGATTCCATGAAGGAGGATAGTCAAGGCCACGAACCTTTAACAATTTCCTGTCGTTTTGTCGCGCGGCCACGCGAGCTCGCCGCTCCTCTCTCGCTCTCTCTTTCTCATGTTTCGTTGCTTTTGCTTTGTTGCTGTTGCAGTAGTCCACGTCGCGACTCAAGGACAAAATATACTGACGTAACATCAGCGCTCGCGAGGTCGAGAATTGCACATGAGAGGAGTTCCCAATATACATAACATATACATACATACATGAATACATATATACATACGTTTTTGAGGGAAAAAAAATAAATGAATAATTTCGGAATTATTCAGTCTTGTAACACTACTGTTCTGAATGATAATCATTCAACCATTTACAATTCACTCAATTTTTATGTAAGTAAGACGAGAGTAATAAAAATCCGCCATTTTACAAAAATTATCAATTAATGGAAGAAGTCAGAAAATTATTTGTTTCCATGCATGTTCGTTTTTGTTCTGTCTATTGACATGTAATTAACTCCTTTCGCTATTGTATTGCATTTGTAATGACCGACAATTTTTCTTGAAGTCTTGAACTTTGTATTCAAACTCGGGATGACATCCATTTTTGGTTTGATAAGAGGAGTAAGCTTTAGATTAAAAATAATACTGGCTTAGTAATAGGCTTCACCCAATGCAGTTACACATACTATATATTGAATAGTTATACCATGCTTAAATAAGTATTATGACATTATCAAAATATTGTGATGTGATTACTAAACGCTTAACATCGACAGATGAAAATCATTCGTATATATACACTGGAAGACGAATTTTTTCCATCGTTACATACTGCATAGGCAATTATAACTAGATAAACTAAAATATAACTAGATAATAAAGAATATCCATACTTAGGCTAACTGTCCGCATTACTACATCAGATTTTTTCTTAGATAGCTGTCAGAGCTATCAAGATCGTTGTCACAACGATATAGATCGGTGCGACACGTAATGGAAAATAATTCCATTTTTCATTTAGTTTTTTTTTTGCGGAAGGATGACTTCTTGTGTTCGCCTCGGGAACAATTCGATAGATTGCTCTCACAACTATCTGTTGGATAGGATTCGTTGTATCTCTGAACGATGTATCTAGGTATCTGTTACAGCTATCTAATAAATTCATTGGTTCAGTATTGCTGTCACAGCGATTCTAGAGATACATCCAAAGAGGATAGCTGGGGAAACTAATCTAGATCATTACGGCAACGATATTTTCTTTTTCAGTGTACATGTATTCATGTACGAATGTAATCGTCTCGATACTTTATTATTTAATTGCGGTAGGAAGGTGGTTTCATATAGATAGGTCCTGACCTGCAAAGTCAATTGGCGCCCGGTCAACCGACAAAGTTGTTAGATTAGCGCATTTTGTGCTCGAGGCGTGATTATCTCAAGCATCGGCAGTGCACATTGTATGTTTATACGGAGTTTAATTTTCTCCCCATCTCACTTATTCGCTTCCAATACGTTAACCGCTGGCCCGAGACAAAGAGGCCATTTTAAACTCTCGGCGCGAATTGCGGATCAAGCGCATTGCAATCTCCCTCGCTTCCGAAGTCCCACGAGCGCAAACAAAACCATTCCGCCGGATATTTGGCCGGTAGTCTTCCGTTTCTTTCTTCACTTTTTTCTTTGCTTAACTTCTCTTCGTTTGCCGGTTGTGCTCTGGACAGCTAGTTGAAGATTCGTTTAAGAGTCTCGATAAGTTTAACCCTTAAATCTTACAATTCACTTGAGATCTTGCTAATAGTTAGAATGCATTGTGAGACTTTATTGATTCTGGCAATTTGGATTTCATTGTTCGGTCATTTTGTTTGTGTATTCGTTGATTATGATGACAAAATATTGGGAAATTATTTAATAACCTGAAGATCTTACATATAATGATATATCATTCAGAAATCACATTAGAAAAATGTGTAAATTGCAAATTTCTTTACTTTGGTAGAAGTAAACAGAAAATCGAATGAATGAGTCAAACGTGAGTCATAGAAATGTTGAACGTAAAAGAATTATTGAGTGGAGGTTGAAATTGCATTTATCGTGATGAGAGACAGTAGAAGCTCGTTAGAAGCAACGTTTGTGTCTTGCTTGAACTGTGAAATGCATATCTGCATTTCACACGAGAGTGAGCGGACGGTAGATATTGCTTACGATGGGATCCGAAAGTATTTATATATCAGTAATGAACATGAACATAGCCTTCTTAATGCTCGAAATGACAATAGTCTGTAGGGTCGTAAATTACAACAGAGATGGTCGAAAATGCAAGAACATTATTTATTAGGTGAGCGTTAATGGTTCTGGCGTCGTTTGTCAGACAATTATGTCTATTCATTTATTTGTTAAGAGAATATACCGCATGGCCTCTGATGATTGACATGAAGAAAAATTTTATTCCCATGTTGGCGGAATTTTTTTCGAAAAATTTGCCGAAGATTACAATACTTAGGAAAATTACTAATCAATTATATCTGATCAAAGATATATGTACACGTGTGCATATGTGTATATATTTGTTCCATGATAAAGAATATCAGGGAGAATATATTAATCTTGGACTTTTGAAATTGAATACAACTGGAATAAGTTCAATTTATTATTATGGTAATGCACAACTATTCCAAAATTGTCTACACACTCACAATAATTAGCCTCATTCCATCGTGTATATATATACATGAATTGTATGTATCCATGTATCGTGAATGTTAGTCTCTATTATCGCTTGCATGCTCACAAGTGACACCAGAGTACTGTGCGCATGACAGTAATAATAATAACCAAAGCGGACCGGTACGCGTTTACTATACGTTGTCGTCGTCGTCGTCGTTGTTGGAGGACATAACGTTATAGTATAGCGAGTGAAGTGAGGCGTAGAAGTGAGAGGGCAGTGGTACTGTTGACTAACGAAGAAGGAGGACGGACGCCACGAGAGAGCGCACTTGTCACTCGTGCGGGACCAACTTTGTATACGTACATAAACTACATACATATATATACCTTCTGTTTGGCATTGGCTGTGGTGTGACGCTTGGCGAATAAAGCTCCGCATAACGACGGCGGCATTGAGCAAATACTCGCATGTATATTGTCGCTGTCATATTCATTGCTGTGTCATCCAATAAAATAAAAAGGATACCTATACAATAAATAAAACATGGCAATTAATGTAGCATTTACATTATTTTTAATTTAATTTGGGAATGCGTAGGAAATATTTTTGCTTTACGAATTTTTTATTCCATTTTCTCTACTCCTGATGTTTATGATTCCGTTGGACTTGGAATAAATTATTGCCACTGAGTTATAACTATTTCGTGACTCACAAAATTCATGTCGTTTTTGTCTCTCACATTGTATAGCTAAACTGGTCTCGGTTATTGCCAGCTAAGTCTTTTCACCCTCGCTTGCATTCATAAAACGACAACCTGAAGCTTGAGAAAAAAGATGGTGGGTAATAGCGAGAGATGGAGTGGGAGCGAGAGAGAAATAGACAGACAGAAAGAGTGGAAGAGGGAGTTTTAGTCGACGTTTGGGATTTTCCAAAGTCCGTATTTTCCAGTTTCTCCTGTTCTTTCCCTTCCATTTCCCGGACTCTGACCAACATCGACCCGTCAAAAATGCCAAGGCGAGAAACTCACGTAGCGAGAACTGTTGCAACGTGAGCTGGTGGGCCATGACACACAACACAATGTTGGCCGTTCAGTTGAGGGTTTTTTTGGTGGGACTTGCTCCGTGTGCGTTAATATTACCGTATGTATTCGACTCAACTATTGAGGGCAGGGTGAGACGAAGTAAAGGGAGTTCACACAACTGCAGCCGCACCCCCAGGCCCGCGTCGTTCATTCCCTGCCTTATATTTTCTCTCACTCATTCTCCTCTATCTTTTTCTATATATATTGCCCTGCCCCTTCGTCTTCTCCTCCATTGGATGAGGCCGTCGACCCTTGGGTAAGGGCCCTCGCCACCGGGAAAATAATCACACAAACCTGTCGGATTTTGTTCGCTTCATTTCATAAAACTTTGTACCCTCTGCTCTTTTATTTTTCGATTTTTTTTTCCTTCATTATTTGAATCATATGGTTCAATGGAAAACAAATATATTCAATTTTCATATTTCATGAACGGGAAAAAAATTGAATCGAAAAATCATTGTGGATTCTTTTTTTGCAATTGCGTTTTGTTTTCGAATTTTTATCAAGATAGTGATAAGATAAGTATCGAAGTCTTCCGACGTATTAGCTTGGCTGGCCTTGGCACTTTTTTTCTTTTCAACGTTTTCAAAGTTCGAAGTTGCAACAAAAGTGTTTTTGTATGATTTTTGCAGCGTCCGGGCCAAAAATTGAGAAATATATTGATAGTCAATTAATATCGGAGCTGATCTCTGCTCAGATTATATCGGCGCATGAATGACGTCCGGTCGACTCTGAAGGAAACAGTATTATGAGTTGCGTCATCATAGTATATTTGCGAGAAGAGGTTTTAAAAAGGAAAAAAAATATAAGTACATTCTTGAACATTTTACTGTTGAGTCAAGAATAAATATTCTATTTATAATCAACAACGCTTCGCCGATATTTATACCAATAGTCTGGGATACTTTCATTTACACCTGTAACGATAAGGAGTTGGTAGAAGATTGCAAATATCTAATCTAGTTGTATTGAAATCATACTCCTGTTCTAATTCGACGTATGATCTTCCGTATTCCCCATCGTTCAAAGTATTCTTCGCTCAATCGCCAATTATTCTCTACACAATGGAATTGTCTTTTCCTCAATTTTGATGCTCCAGTTATGTGTTGAAAAATACATGTGAAGTGAAATAATCCATAATCGATATTGTTCTGACGTAGTGCGTGTGGAGAGGACATTGACTGGGGATGGGGTTCGTCACATTTATGAGAATGAATTAACACACTGCGTTTGTCTATCAATAAATTCTATTGAATAATGCATAGAAGTATTTTTTTTCTCATTCATAGCACTTTCTATATCTTATCTATTCTTTAGTTTTTTTCGACACCATGTTCTTTCTTTTTCTTTCACTTTTTCGGTGCATGCCTCCCTCGTACAAGAGCATTTTAAATGCCTCATTGTTGATGTATTACAACAGATAATCAAGCCATGTTGGCACACACTACATTCGACGCCCGTACATGTTAGTCTATATTTACTCTCTCTTGTTTTTCTTTTTTATTCTTATAGTCACTTTTCTTTTCTTTTTTCTCGTGGCATTTATTTTTTTGTTCAACTTCATTCTATTCATTTTTTTCTTTTGTTTTTGTTTCGTTGAGTCGCTTCTCTTCTTTCTATTAGCTCATGTTCATTCATTTATTCGAAAACGATGATGTGCTTTTCTTTTTTTTTTTGCACGACGCAACGACAGAAGCCCAAAGTTTTTCTTCTCAAAGTGGAAATTCGCGAATAATCATGGAAAAATGGTATTTTCTGTTTTCTTTGGATCATTGTGACATTAATTATAATATCAAATTTGTTCTCTGTCTTTTCGATGGAACAAAATTGTTGAGTTTAGCAAAGCGGAAGTGTATTTAACATTTTTATCTCTCGTAGTGGATATGAAACAGATGTAAATGCATGTTGCATAGATTGTTGCGTTTTTGAGAACACGTAGAGTATTGTAAACTTATCTTGTTATTGGTTGTGTATAAAACATCATCGCTGGCACTTTCATCGTCATTGTTTTATGAAAAGCTTAACATATAGCTCGTGTAATGTACTCACACGGTAACGTTCATGAACAAATATTTTTCTGCAACATATGGAGTTGGAAAGTGGTGGTGAATTTTTTTTAGCGTTGAAAATAATAAAATAGTTTGATAATATCTGAAAATGTGGGTTCTGGAAAGAACGAAAGCAAAAAAAAAACACACAAAAAAGTGCAGGGAAACTAAATTGAAATAAAATAGGCTTATACGAGAATGATGATGACATGGTTGCTACCAATGTGGTTTTCATTACGATCAACAAACTGGTTTCAAGTTAAACGTATGTTTATTAATAGTTGACGCATTGCAATCGAGATAAATATGGCAGATTTTTGGCACAACTTCACGTATGTTAATGCCCCAATAATTCCAATGAATGTCTATCGGACGTGAAACGTTTTGATGTGGCTCAAGCTCATTTCAACATCTTCCATAATTCTACACGTTATGTAACGGATTTCACTTTGTTCGTGGTCGCTATCTCAATTTTAAGAATAAAAAAATGTGGAAGATTGATTATAGGAGTGAATATAGGTAATATGTCTATAGATCAATTGCCTCTATACATTAATCGAATTTTTGGTTTGTATTCTTTCACCAAATTTCATTCACCGGCAAATTACTTAGCCTTCTGTGAATAATGTAATTGATGAAATCATCACGACATTACTCCAACTTGTTAGAGTTTGAGTTTGACCTTCCAGTTATTGTTTTATTGGAGATCGATCATCATATTGAATTTGCAATCACAAAGACGACAAATGCACAGCTGTTAATTATTAGCGTATTAGATGTTTGGCTTCATGTGAACACCGTTAATGAAAATATTTAATTATTGCCATTCAAATGTGTGATTCATTCAACACAAACAAATGTCATTAACTGCCCATGAACTATTCTTCCAATGTATCTTTCACTCTTCCATTTCAGCATTTCCATTATTTTTTCCTCATCCCTTCTCTACCGTTCCACCCTATCACTAGTTCCACGACGGGATATTCTCCTTTGTCCCGCGCACTTCATGCATTTTCACTGTCATTCTCCACTTTTTTTCTTCTCTTTTTTTTCCCTTTCTGTTCTCTATTCCCGCATTTCCTTGCAGTGTTTCATCGTCTCATTTTTCCATTTTCTCAACTCTATGGAAAAAAATGAACGTAATAATATAAAAAAGAAATGAGCAAAAATAAAAACAAAACATCTTGCAATTTCTCATGCATTTGTCACGTTTCCGTAATTCAGTTTTAACTTCTTTGTTCCTGCCTTTTGAGTTTTAATTGTGTTTTTTCTTCACATTGTCTTTACAACATGTTGTGTACATATATTGTACAGATTAACTTGTCTAACTTGAAATATCTTTGAAAAAAAATACTTGTGCGCGGAATTTTTTCGACAGTCCGACATGCGATTTATTCAATCGATGAACGGACTCGTAAGAGTTTGATGCATAGTAGATGAGAAGAAAGACGAGAATCAAGCGAAAAAATGGAACGGGGAAAGAGGAGGAGAAGAGAGGATTGATGATAATCGGTGACGTCGGTAGACGGTAAACTAGCGAAGGTCTGGGTTCAAATGTGGAGAGAAGGCTGACGGGCACGACGTTGTGCCGATGGCGATGGTAATATCGATTTAGCAAAGGAGGCGAGCCTCCTTCTTTTTATGTCTCCCTCCTGCTCATTTATATATCCTTTATTCGCTTATTCTCTCTTCGTTTACAAACCTACTCATCCTTTTCCATATATAGCAACGAACGTCGGCGTTTTCATGTGTTTGTCACTAGCTCTTCACGTTCAAATAGTACCAACAATATGGCTTTCTCTTTCTTACATACTTGCATTCAGTTTTTTCTTTCTATTCTGTTTTGACGCTGGCTCGACGTAAGTGTAACTGGGATAAACTCTCAAACTGCACCCTCGTCACAATTTCTGTCCCGTCTCTACTCTTACTGTCTCGTTTTGGCGGAAAAAAACAGAATAATCTGTCGCATTACTATGTTATGTCGTCTTTTTCTTCCGTTTAACAATCAACGTAATGTAACCAATATTCAACTGTTTGGAGCGTACGATCCTCCTGTGATTATATCGCTTGGAATTCGGGATCTAGTTTCAATTAGGGTGGTTCGATACATTTCTGTTCACTTCTCTTTTATCCATATTCATACGATCGATTAAGGTCATGCTAACGGCTTCTACACAATTGCAAATGTTTAAGAGATGAGAGAGTATTTCGACGCAATTACTGTGAAATGTTATGACATTAATATAATACAAAAAGTTAATTAGTGAAATCAATCGAAATTCCAGACAGCCAGGTGAATGTCTGTTTAACATTTTCCACGAGCATGAATACGAAGTCTCCTGCAATGTAGAAAAAATTGGGAGCGAATAATAATTTGAAGAGAAAATATTATGCTGAAAAGTGATATGATATATAATTGAATTGAATATTTGTGGGGGATTGAATTAGAGCGAAAGGATTTGCACGGATACCAAGTGCTTCCAAATTGTCTACCACAGTATTATGTCTGTATATACATTTATATACTTATGCCTTGCGGCATGTCGTGTTTATAAATAGGTTAGGCAGAGACTTCACCTAGTATACATATACGACTCGTTCGAAAGTGCGCTACTCTATTCGCGCTGACTTTGTAAAATGAACGAGCACACAGGGGAGTGCAACAGAGAAAGATAGTTTGAGAGAATGGGGTTATATAGCGAAGAAAAGCAAAGTATAGAAGAAAACGACGACATTGGGTGAGTTGAAGAAGACTATATGGTTGAGAAGAAAAAAAAAGGAAAATAAGTTTTTTATTTCTCGCGTGGCCGGTTGCTGCCGTGTCCATCGTCATTTCTCACTTCTCGTGTGTTCAATCGAGTTCTTGCCCGCTTCTTCTCTCTCTTATATCTATGTATATATACTCGTGTGTGTAAATGTGTGAGTGTATGTACGCTTTATACTACTGGCACCGGAACGTCTGGCGTCCAACAATGTTGGACAGTTGAGATATTTCTACTGGACTTATCTACTTTACTTCACATCACCCCGCTGTCGGTTTTCTCTTTTTCATCGTTTCCACTCTCTTCTTCTCGTTTACTTATATATATATATATATGGGAACTTTTGTTCGTTCTCTCGCTCACTACGGTTCATCAGTACGTACAAGTTGATGGACGCCGCTCTCAACGTCCTTCTATTCCCCCATATGTTCTTACTTGCTCTCCGTTTTTGCGCGGGCGGAGTTTTCATTATTCTGTATTTTTTTTTCGCCAGAGTTCTCAAAATGTGGGAAAGGATTGAGGTTGCAAAGGCATTCTTTATCAAAATATTATGTTTCATTTATGAATTGTATTGTTTTTTGGTCCTCGGATTATCTGATCTATCAATTGAGATCTCGTCCAGATTGCCGAACAATATTGTCTGAATAACAAAAGTTCTGTCCCAATTAATCTATTTTCGTTTGTTTGTTAAATCTCAAACTTAAGTTTTGATGCGCAAACTCTTTGCGTGCATCCGTTTATGCAGTCTTTTCATTCACTACACTTTTGCACAATGTGCTTGTATTTTCTTTTGTTTGTTTGAAATTTTTGATTGATTTTCGCGAAATTCAAGTAAACTTTCTCTTTCAATCTGTTCTTTCACATTTTCATTTCTACCTGAAAGAAGAAGATGTGAGATTGAGGTAAAAATAATGTAGGAGTAAGTAATCTGACTGAAGCCTTTTTTTTTGTGCGTCTGGTAAGTTTATCCGAAACGATTGTGTTTGTTCGCGCATGAGAGAACGAATGGGAGATAGAAAGTGACGAGAGAGAAAAGATTTCTATTTATAGAGTGAGACACGTTATTTTTCGAGACTAAACTGCGCACACGCCATGTGATGTGAGTATATGTGTGTGCGTATAATGAACTTTGGGAATTTTTAGTGCCGACCCTGAGATTTGAACAAAGTTTTTTCCACTTCTCTATTCCTTTCGGAGTTTCATTGACATTTTGGTGAAGTAATTTAAGAGGAAGAAGTGTTGAACATCAGTTTATATCATACGCGTCTATAATACGAAAATTAAAAATTTCAGTTATTTACAAACATATTTATGACTCATATTCTAAAATGACTACACGGTATTCAAAGTTTCGTTATTTATATGAGTATATATCAAATCTGTATATGGATTAAATGTCTGTTGTAAAAATGAATAAAAAATCCACAACGATCTAGATATAAGGCTAGAGTAGATTAAAACCGATTGAATACAAATGGCCAGTGAATTTTATAATTTTCTCATTATTCCATGTGGTGATTGAATGAATTCAAATCTGCTATGTAGTGACATTGTATGTATATCTTCAGAATATGTGAAAAATAGGAGAAGCGAGTGAACAATCAAACGTCAATGCATACCGGAAATATGACTAAGAAAATAAAAAAAAGACTTTTTTTCCTCTCTTTTTACAGTAGAGAAAGAACTCAATTCTATATAAAAGAAAGGATGTACCAAAAAAGTCTTTGTGTGCTCTTCTTGTGTCGTTGCTGTGTAGTAAAAGTCAGCATCAACCATTGTCGTTAAACTTTAGTTCAACGCCTTTGAGCACCGTCATTCAAACATAGTGAAGGAAGGAAAAGAAAAAAACTAAAAAATAAATATAGAGAAAAGTGAGAATGGAAGAAGAAAACAAATACTATATTATAACTTGGATAAGCACAGATATTACAATTGAATTGAATATTATCACTTTGCGCACATAGAAATCATATTATCTGATTCATTTATTATTATGAATAATATTTATACCGATAACAATATTGATTGTCAAATGAATTAGAAGAGGAAGTATGAAGAAGAAAAACGAGGGAGCGAGTTAGAGTTTAAAATATCTGACTTTATCGGTCGGGTCACGTCTTCATGGTCATATTCGAAGTAGGTCAACGCGTAATCGATTCTCGGCACACGCTCGGGGACTATAGACGTTGACAACGTGAGTATACATATAATATATGTGTATACATATGAGGGTGTGGGAAATGTATATATATTATGATTATATTGTGATAAATTATGAGACACTTGAGTGAATAAATTAAATGAACCGGTAATCAAATTGCAACTATGAAGATTCATTTGACATATTTGGTATTCTATAAACGGGTAAATTCAGAAATTATTTATTAATTGTGTGCGATAAATATGATTATCATGTATAAAAAGAAGTTTGTAGATGTATATCGATAACGACTGACTGCCACACTTTCGTATCATATTTAGTTGGATACGATGATGTGTATCGAGGGATAAGATATGGTGAATTGGCATTGTATAAATTTTCAATTGAAATATGAATTTTGTGAGCGAATGAAAGAAGAAAAATCAGTGGATGGAGGAATATAGAGAGACACGTTCATCAATAATGTGCAGTACAGAAAATGTATACTCGTATATATGAGAGAATTGTGAATATACGATGAGGGAATAAAAATGAGAAATAAATTCTAGAAACGGCAAAAGGGATAGATATAAGAGATGAGAGATAAAAGATGAGAGAAGAACGCTATGGCAAAATGAAAATGCTACACAATGTTACACATATATACGATTGGACGATGGTGAAATTCCAACGGAGAGTGAGGCAGTATGCAATGACGTCTTTTTTTAATTTTTTTTATTGCTTTTATTGACATTTTATTTTTCTGCAAATTGTGAATCGAAAAGAGCAAAGACAGAGCGAGAAATAATGTAGCTTCGAGATCTTGGCAAGTCTATTATATACATACTGATATCTATGTTGGCTTCAGAGTTCAATACTACGATTTTACGGGGCTATCTCTGATTTTTTCAATTGAAAAAATGAAGTAATAAAACAACAAAGGATATTTAAACGCCTTTATCATTAAAAGAATGGCTCATTGAGATTAATGGTATCAATTCATGTTCATGTGTCGTCAATGACAACGACACAATATTTATATATATATATATATATATATACATTCAATTTTCGTTCCATCGTTATTATTATTTTTTTTACCAAGTATAAAGTGACTTGGGGTCATCAAAATTTACTGCGCATTAAAATTGTTTCGATCATCGGGATCAATACATTTTTTTATCTTAATCGTCCCATAGTGAACGAGTATTCGAAAATAAAAGAAAAAAAAAAAGTTGGATTTTTTCGATGAGTTAATTGGAGGCGTTTCAATATTTTCTTGCCTCCTATGTATTTGGTTCTATCTCGCTCTCCACTCTCCGTTGATGCTGTCGCCGCGCCACTTTAGGGTCAACGCATTGCCAAGGTAGCGGCCATGTGGTACGTCGGCGCACACTCGAGCTTTTTAGCTCGCGCATGTGCGCACCCAGAATAAGTGAGAACTAACTGATAGACTTGATAAAATGAACGCGAGAGAAAGAATGAGGTCTGCTCATGAGTACCTACATGTTATATCTCTTTTTATTTTAATTCATGAAAAGTTTGAACCACAAACGCTTGGGGAGGGAATGAGCAGGCGAGAGATAAATGACAAAGAATTGAACACGACATGACCTACCATGTACGGTAAATTTAAGCTCACTATTAATCATCGAAACGATAATGAATTTATCTGACCCAAAGAGATAATGTTTTTTCTTTTTTTACCAATCAAATTGTGATTTACTGTTTCTTCATTTCAATCTGATCATTATTCGAACTAATAAAGTTTGATTCCCGCACGAATTATTCCATTGAAATATTTATTTTCATATATTTCACATTTCATTTTCCCGTTTTCTCTTGACTGTCGCAAGTAAAAAATTTAACACTGTGAATATTTAATTCCACATTGTATTTTGATACACATGACAGTAATTCAATACATTGAATAGATTTTACAAACGAGGTAAATCTCATTAATACGATGCGAGCGATATTATTCATATAAAAAATGACGCCAATTTACGTAATTTTTCTTTTGTGAATATTCCCGGTTAATGCACTTTATTATCTTCATGTACTTATGTTTCTTATCAATCGGTAATATTTTTCGGCGTATCAATAAACGCCTATGAGAGAGTAGGAGATAATCGACGAATGTGTGTCCTTCACCTTGTGTTAGATTAATCATCAAGTATTTTTGAAAATGTTGAAAAAGCAGTGAGTTTCGATGATGTTCACGACCTGAATGGCTACACCCACTTGCTTCAAAACTCTCGTCTTCTTAAAGTCTGCCTCAGATTTCACGCACGACTTTTTACCTCTAAAATTCCATCTCTTTTAAATTTTTCCCTTCATTTGCTTTCCTCGCAGATCTCCATCTCTTCTTTACGCTAGTGATACCTTTGCAGGTATTTTATTTAATCCGTTGAGAACCTTTTATTGAAGGACAAATCTTCTCATCGCCTGTTGTGCTATATCCTATTTTTGCGCGATAGGACACATCTCACACTTTCACAAGTGAGATTTCTTTACCGAGACTCAGTTATAGATTTTTTTTTTTATTTCCTGTACTGCTTATTTCTATTGCATTTCAACGGTATTATTCATTTTATGATTTATTGGATATATTTTTTTTTCTCGAACTTTCTCCTGGATTTTTGACGAATTGTGTTGCTTTTTTTTCTCTCTCTTCTTCTCTCCAGTCCTTTCGCTTCTGTTCTTTTTTTCTCTTGTTAGATTGCTGAGTATTGTAAAGAACCGAGTCGTTCGCACATAGCTCTAAGGTCATCGACTCTCTGATGTACGCGGGGGAAAAGGAGGGAGGTGGGACGAGGAGGCGCGCTCGCGCTGTTTCGCGTCCTCCAATGCCGGTGGTCGTCCTCGTTTGTTGGGTTGAACGCCATGACACTGTGTCGCGCTACTATTGTAACAGCAATTTTTTTTAATCTCTCAGTCTTCAATCCAGAGGGATTTCTAGATGACAAATAGAAAATTGAAATGACAATCTGTTGTGTAGAAAAGTGGAAGAAACTATAATTATTATGTAAAATAAGAAAGTACAATGTTCTTTGGTAAATACAAGCCGGGGAGAGAATGTTTGTGCAGTCTTAACCGATGTTACGGTACCTGGGGTACCTGTTATAAAACATCAAATCAATACTTCACTCGTCGATCTTCTTTTGGTTCAATTTTTTCGACGTATATATGACTACAAAAAAGGTGGTTTGAAATATTATATTAATTAGCGTGTTGAATGATATTGTGCCATTCGTTCCGTCGGGGCCCTGAATAGCCCACGATTTCACTGAATAATGACACGCGTCTTCGTGATACTTCACGCTGTTAATTTATCTTATCCAAAAATAAAGATGTTGGATAGAATTTCGATGGTTTGTTTATCGATTACCTATTTCGTCTTTAATTTTTTTTGTTTGTTTTTCCGCTCGTTTTTACACGCTCTCAATGATTCGTAAGACGGCAAACGGTAGTCGTAAATCTCAAGCAAATTCCATGGGATTCCCCTGGCCTTCGCGTTCGATCGCCATCGGTTGGAGCCAATCGGCATGCGCGTGTTTGGAATAATTATCGTTATCGGTGGAAATTGCTCGCCGAGAGCGGCATGACAAACATATTCGCATTGTCATCAAATACCATCTATACACTGTAGTGACTGCCAGTTGTATTGTAGAAATCTATGTATTTTTTATTTCCAATTCACGTTATATATGTATCTATGTACCTTATATATAAAAATAAAATACAGCCATGAAGTGAAATGGTTGGAAAGAGAAACGAGTTTGTAATTTGCTGCAAACTACATGCCAAGTTGCATTTTCTGTGTTATTCATTCGTTACACTTTTCACAGTGGCATAATTAAATTTCAAATTCGTCCGACTTTACATCGAGTTCACGAAAAAATTTATGTATACACATGTTCGCAGATATATATGTAAAGAGAATGAAACATTGTTATTGAAGAATTTATATGTGTTGTGAATTATATTTCACATTGTTTTTCTTAAAAACACAATTTCCCTTTAACTACATCCCTAGTAATTCGAACTCATCGACTTGTCAATCGAATATTCACGCGCGATTTTCAACATTTACGTACTCGTTTATACACACGTTTGTAGATACAATCGAGGTGACGGCATGTTTAGTGTGGCGCAAGAATTGTATATTGCCTTCGGGATCCACCGCAAGATTCACCAGGAAATCCAATCTACCTCATCATACATTCTAGTGCGCTCAGGTAGAATTCTCTGCATTAACATGGGAAGACCGAAGTCAGAATGAAAGGAAAAAAAAAACCCCAACCATTAATGGAAAGGAATAATGAAGTAACTCACACAGCACAACTATTAAATAACCGAATTTTAAATTTAATTCTCATTCACACATTCAATTCAAACCACACAACAATTTATATACAAAATTAATTACTTCACATTCCGGAGTTAACGCAAAATGGTATACAACTTTCATTTCGTTATTTCCTTAACCCTTTGGAGTAGAGTGACATCCTATTATCGTCTGCCTCTGGAAACTGTATCCAATTGGCCAGCAACGAATATCCATTCATTTGTAATTAAATATCAATGAATTGTTTTTATTTAATGAGATCATCGATATAGAAGTTCTGGAGGAAAGATCGACAAACATAAAATTAGATTGATTTATACAACCCAGGTCAGTCATTTTTCTGGAGTTAAAAAAAGTACCGCCGCCGAAAAAGTAAAAATTATTAGCCAATAAAATTCTCCATTAACAAATTAAAGCTCTGATAGTGTTTAAAATGAGTAAATATATCTTGTTGGAGCTTTGCCAACGAGAGTATATTTTTCATTGCAGTCCGATCGGAGGCCTTGATAAAAACATACGTCAATCTCTCCCCAGGCCTCATACACCCCCCCCATCGTCGATCTCTTATCTTCCATTTTTCTCAGCAAAGAAAAATATTCAGGCTATGAGCTCTCCCCCTCATTCACATTGAATCATCGCTTGCGGTCCCATCTTCTCATATACCGTCTTTATTTCTATCCCTTACCCTCGAAGAAATTCATTCGCATCGTGGATTTAAAAATATATTTGTGTACTCTGGATGCTGGCGAATATGAAAATCATACTTTTCAAGGTGCATGTTCAATTTTGATGGCATGTATATATTCAGGTCTTGTAAGATCGATTTGTTCAATAGAGTGGTGTGGTTACTCTTCCAATTTATATCGTCACTCCCAATTCATCCACCAGATTCTCGTGTGTTGCGAGTAGCTAAGATATATACCAACTGTACGGATAAAAGACAATGATTTCAATATGATTCGACTGTGAATAGTATCTTAACGACAAATACCATATTAGAATTACTATTTACGAATCAGAAGGTGTTTTCGTAACTTCAGTCAGATCTCATACTCCGTTCAATAATATAAGTTAACTTGGATTTTATATAAATTCTATTCCAAAGAAAATTTGTTTTCCTTTGTCTTTCACACAGTATAGGAACTCATAATATATATACAGTCGTTCAAATCAATACGTAAATGTCCTGTAATTTGCATATGGAATTGGAAAATGTATACGAATACCTGCATGAAAGGGAAAATAAACAGGTATAACGTGAATGGCGCGATCGTTAAAGAGGAAAGGCAAGAGTAATTTCATATGAAGGGTTAAATATTGATCGACCACAAGTGCACTGCTAACATTTATTTTCAATTCACGATTGTAAAATAAGGTTATGGTACTCACGAAATCACGATGATGGGATCGTCTCGTAGTAAAACGTGGCCGCTAACTGCAGTCATTCTCATCTTGTTACTATCGGCGTCATTATTTGTATTTATATATATTCATACATTGTATGTATTGATATTTACGGCGGTATAAAGTTCTCTCACTTTATTTTTGTAATATAAAAATTATGGTTAGATAAAAATGATTCCTGAGGAGTGTTAGGCTATTTCTGTTATTTTATTTATCTATTCTTTTTTTCCCTCTATTTTCCTTTATATGTTTCATTTTTTACTCAATGATGCAACGATTTATTTGCATCGTGAGAAAAAAAATAGACATATATTTATTGTATCGTAAAATGAGATATAAATGTATGATTGCAGGTGTATATTGAAGGCGTTAAACAGTAAAGTGGAAGTAATGAAATCGAGTTGTTATTTTTCTTAGTTGAGAAAAGATTTTGGTTCTTAACATATAATTCAGAGTTCTATGTTCAATTTTCGGAATAATAATAATGATGTACTATAAAGAAAGATTATTTTTTTTTCATTTTATCTATTCATTTTTTCCAAAATCATGAATGGAAAATAAATACCAGATTCATAATATTATACTCAATCCAATAGAGTTAGATGATTTGTAGGAGATCGTTTTTGGTTTGTCTTGCCATTAGTCAAAGTATCGATCGTTTTTCGCCAGCATTAATTTGCTTATCGTTATTATTTACTATTCGTGGATTATACACAAGCTGGATGGTTGCCCATTTCAATAGCTGATATTTGATTCCAATTATTCTGTGCGATATAAAAAAAACAAAATCTTCATCGATATGCAATATTGGAAAGAATTTTTTCCGCAATTCTGTTAGGAATGTCGTTATTGATCTATTTACAGATTCTCTAGACTTATTCAATATGCTCCATTCAGGAGGATTATTTATATCTTCATTATTGCTCAGATTCGTCACCATACTTCGCTTCTCTTCGAGTGAAGTATGAAAATTGAGTAATTGCCACTATCACATTATACTCATTGCGATGCCATAGCTCAATTGAAACATTTATTGAGTATTTTTTCCAAGACTATTTACTCATAAATATTTGTATTATGTATTTATCATTATAAATCCTCACTGCACACTATTGTCTCGATATGTATGGATAATTACGTGCGTAAATGTCTCGCATACATCTATTCGCACACACACATTCACATATATATATATATATGTACTCACACAAATGACATTGCTGAAATACATCCTGGGCCGTTTGAGATTACGTGCGGCGCATATGCGTTCAATTCGGTTTGAAGCGTTCGTGTGTGTAGGATGTGTTGGTTATGTGTACGTGTGTGTGTGTTTGTATGTCGAACACTTGCGCGCGCGAATACAGCCGGTGCAAGCGAATGAAGGAGAATGCGCGGACAAGGTGAGGGGAGGAGGGGTCGTAGTTTGAGGGGGTTGAAATGGGGTAGGCGGTGTGAGGAGGACGACGAACGACGAGCAGAGGGTGAAAGGGAGGAGGCCGTGCACACGTGCACCGCAAGCATGCGATAGTGTCTGGCATGCTGACGATATACCGGGGATCGATAATACTTGCCAACATATATACAACCCATACACACTATATATATGTATATATATATATGTAGTTGTTCTATTCGTGGTTAACGCAAATTCACTTCGCCCTTTCGCGTCCTCTGACCGCCGCTGCTTTGATCTACCTTCGTCATCATGTCTTTATACATTTTTATTTTAAATTATAAAGATGTGAATCTATTAATGAATATATTTACATTCTTTTTCTCTTTCTGCTCTCGTCCGTTATAAATAAAGCCCAGACATTTCTACTCGTTTCTTGGTTTTTTTTTTAATCTGTATTCTCTCCATAGAAGTTGGGAATGCTGTAAAGTTGATTCACGGTGCTTTGTGGGTATTTTTTTTTGTATTTTTTTCACATATCGTAGAGCTGGGGTCTCTGCGAAGATTGGTCAGTTTGTTGATACATTTTATTCTCCCAAATTATATACATATGAGTTAATTAATGGACTCATATTGTTTTTTTGTTCGTAGCACATGAAGCGAGAGCGAGCTCGGTTATCTTGCGGTTTTTTCGTTGAAAGTATTTTATTTCATAGAAGTTGAGAATGTAGAAGTAATTGGAGGTTTTTTTTTTCATTAATTGTAGTTTGGTATTTTTTCAATACTTGGTATAGAGTTGAAATGCTTTGATATTGTAGACAATGCATTTTTTTCTCATATTTCTATAGAGGCAGTATCATAAACTGCATGGGTGTATCTGGCATATCTATATACATATAAATGTACAAACACTACGGGCACTCTCCGGTACTTTACTTCACCCCGAGTGAGTCCGAGCAAACTTTTATGATTAATGTTCCGTGGATTGGGTAGAGAGAACTGCTTACACGTGGCATATTGCATCCAAGGAAAATTGCGTTGAACCCGCTCGGTGATGGAGGTCAAAAGTTTTGCCGTTCAATGTCTATTCGTCTTCATCTCGTATATTTAATTTTCTTTGATTTTGGTTGAGCACATATATGTATAATGTATATAAGCATACATAGAATGTAAATTCAAAGTGTTTAGTCATGTCGACAAATAGAGTCGACAACTTCCTTTTTTTTTATCTCACAATTTACTCAGAGTCGAAGTGGACTTTGTGTGTAAGGGATGAAAGAATGTGATATGGCTGAAAAATAAGAGGAGAAAAATCTCGCCTGTTTATTTCCAATTTTTCATTGCTCTCTTTTGTGTTGTTGTTTATTCATTCTCTTTTTCTTTAGCTTCTGTGTGATGTTAGAGGTGAGAGATAGCGATATACATCACCCGACCTAGTTCTCTTTGTGTCCGACATTTCAAGTGAAAAGAATAAATAAGCATATTATTCATGCATGGAAAGAAAAGGAAGTAAATGAGGAATTTAATGAAACTGTAATTGGTTCAATTTATTCTGATTATTCAATTCAGTATTTGTTCGAAGACGTGACGATATGTTCGAGTAATTTTTTATTATATATTATTTTAGCGCTGAGCTCATGAATAATATGGAATAACATTCTATGAAAATTGGAAAAAAATATTTCGTAGTAATGAGAGATGCAAAAATTCCACCTTGGTTAAGATAATTTATGTATTTTATTCAATATGACTTTGTTCCGCTGTTTTATTTATATTAGTGACATGAATAAACGATAAATTTTATGAAGTGTGCTCTAGTATACATTTATATATGTAGGTATATAGGTTTAATGTGTATTTGAGAGGGTGTTGAAAACCAATATAGCCGAGACATCCGATACCCATCGGTCGGGTTGTCCGATTCGCACCTCCCTGCGGAGAATCCGATTGAACATTGTCGTGTATTCACCGTGAAAGCGATATGCACCTTGGATGGCGGCCATCCTCCTGATATTTTCATGCATACACATACATTACTTATGTATATGGATCCACTATGTATCGTACATGTGTATTTATTTCGCCGTTGTTCAGTATGGAATTTGTGGAAAGCTTCATAGCGGTTTATACTCACGTTTGAACTCGAATAAATTGGCGTAACTTTAAGTAAAAATGGAGATTAATTTTTTATACTTACATTTACGTATTAACATTCTTTGCCAGTAGGTATTTTGACATTTCTGAAACGATTCATTTGAAAAATGGGATAATTTTCAGTAAGTTGCCAGAACTGGAATGTATTTATCAATATATAAACTCGGGCATTTTGTTGTCTTTTCATTTTTGTGGATCTTATGACGAAAATGCGAGTTCACAACTATTGTATTGTAATGAAAGTGGGAAACTGTTACGTCTCGCAAATGTCTCAACGATGAACCGATAAATATACAGGTTTTTTTTTCTTCAGTTATTTTTAACGTATAAATGTATTGAGAATATGTTTCTCGTTCTTCTCTGTTCTCCACTGTTAAATACGGATACTTTACTGAGAAGAAGGAAGATCTGAATGATACTCATTATAATGTAGAAGGAAACTATGCACATATATATATATATAAGAATTTTTTTGGGAATCTGCCGGGTCAGGAATCTTTGAAGTTCTCACGGCTTTTGCTTTTTTTTTTTTTTTTTTACTTTTTTCAAACGCAGTCTGTGTGAAGACTCTCGCTAGGAGACTCAGCAAAATAACGAAGGCGGAAATATCATACTAGACACGTTGTCGTGGCCCCATGCGCTGCAGGAGAAGGAGGACATGAAAAAATGTAGAAAATAAATAAAATGATACTTCAGTGAATATTGCGTAGTACAAGTCTGCAAGTTTTTCTCCGGGAGGATTTTTCCGTCAACTCAAACAGTTGTGAATAAATCTCATCATTATAATATATCTGCCGCGATCCTTTGTGCAAATACTTCCTTTGTCGATATATTTTTGTTTATCAGGAAGCTTGTGTTGAAATAAAAAAAATTATTTTGAGGTATTTCTTCACAGATTCACAGGAACGAATTGAATATTTGTCAATTGCATATTTTCCGTATATGGATGGAGCGTTGACTGAATAACTCTTCAACTTAAACATATGTATGAAGTGCATGTGATAATCTATGAAGTTGTAAGTCCGAAAACATTTAAATCCTCTCGTGTCGTGCGAAAGGCGAATGAACGATATACAAGCGGAAGTTGAGGACGCACGCGCTTACAAACGTATATGTCGCAATCGTGAAACTATAATTAGCGTTGTAGAGTGCACAGCGATGAGGCTTGCACAGTTCCCTCCACCGTCACCCTCTCGCACATATATAGATATACTTGGCAATAAAAGCAAAAAAGTGCTGACGTTGCTACTCGCTAAGTACTTATGAAATATTTACATTGATTATAGACTCAGTATAATAGGAATGTTGCAGCTTTTACGATGTAAATGTTTGTCTATTTTTGAGAACTCATAACAATATCCAATTGTGTAGTTTGTGAATGATTTTTTACTAACACATGGAGTGAAAGTTTCAGTATAGGCAATCGAATTATCGATGATGAACAATATAAAAATGCGATCCGTCACAGACTGGTTCCTTTTAATCCATCTTTCATTGAAGGGATCACGCTGGTATGGAGCCATACACAACATTACTAATTGTGAATTGATATATGTACGAACATGCAAGTTGCATAATCATCTTGAGCACAGCTGTACAGATATGCAAATTTTCATCCCAAGAAAACAGCTACTTCCTCAATATATACGTAAACGTGATCTCATTTCCTCTCGTGCTTTCGCCCCTCACCCACCGACTTCTTTGCCCCCTTTATACCATGTAACGCATCTATTCGCACACCTCACTGCATATCTGTCCAATTACTGGATGCAAATATTTTCCTTGTATCGTACTATTCTTCGCATTGAGATTTTCCTTTGCAAAGAGAAATTTGTCCATCTATTTCTTTGTCTTTTACTTTTTTTTTCTCCAGCATACTCAAATATCCTTTCGACGATACGACACAATACAATAATACGATATCCACACTATATCTTTTTTTTTCTTGTCGACGGCTTTATTAATCATTTTATTTTTCTTTGTGTTTCAGGTAAGTCAATTCAATTCTGGATTTTTCTAATGAGTGGTGAAATTCTAATAGAATCTCATATACGAAGTTCCTCCATTATCATATTATCAGGTATGGTAATACAACGCTTCTGTAATCGGTAAGATAAAAAAATTAAAGAGAAAAAGAAAAGAATTCTATAAGAATGAACTGAATTAATTTAAATTGCCGCGCGCGTTGGCCGCGTGGCGTAAAAAGAAATTTCTCGTTTGCTGCCTCATTAAGTGTCCCCGTGGAGTGTATAATAGCTGTTAAAATAATAAAACAAAAAGAAGTACACGCCATCTGTACACATCCCTATACAAAACAGAGGGACATAAAAAAATGTGAAAAAGAGAAAGATAAAACCACACAAAAGAACGGAAATTGTTGGGCTATCGCGTGTGCGCGCTGTTGACGCCGAAACCGTAAGGGACACTCTCGCTCACGATACGAATGGAAACAAAACAAACAAACAATCAAAAAAATAAAAGAATAGTACTCTAGAGTGGTCGTACTATATAACACTCAACAACAACAAATCGTAAAGAGCTCATTCAACCATCAGGGGACGCACAAAACGGTGCGAAAATGAGTGTGCGATTAGGAATGCAGAAGAAGCGCGAGACGTCATTCTAAGTATATTTTACTGCTGCGCAGGAAATGTTATGAACATAACGATATTACTATATGCGTAAAGGCGACGAACTTGAATATGTAGTGGTCGAGTTATGTACCCACTACGATTGTATATAATGGCAGAGGGGGAGATTACGGGACGCGAGCAAGAACGCGTTCCGTTGTGGCCAGTGAAGTGCAGTGGTGTGTGTATATGGAGTAAAGAAATGAGGATAGAGATTGGAAAAAAAGTTAATCACGGTTTTTATTAGCGTAATATAAAACGCAGAAGCCAAATAGCTCCTAATAATTTTACGTAGGATTTAAATTTAATTGAGGGAGAACATTTGGTTGATGATCTGGATAATTTTACGCATTCCCAAATGTTATTGCTGATTGAGTGAGAGATATAAATGATGAATGAAAAGTTCAAACGGTCATTAAGTTTTTTAGGAAATAGGAATTATGACCAAGTCTGTATTTTAGGTGGATAATATTATTCAATCTACTGGATAATAATTGAAGGAGGTATTGACAACGTTGGGGTGCATTGTTATACTAATATAAGTAGAACATTTAATTATTACTATTTGCTTATATAACCGGTCACATTTTATTTAACCATAAAAATACTATGTTCTGCGATCGAATTAGTTGCGGAGACGTTACAAATTTCTAGATTATGCAGATGGTTGACATGACGGGGTAAAAGAAAAAAAAAAGGGTGAGGGGAAAAGCGGGATTGAACGTGCGCACTGAGTGAACGGCCGATAGCGTTGGGGAAAACGAAAAGGGACTCGAGTGGGTTTCGCGATTTATATACACACATACACACATTTGCACACATATAGAGCAGCAGCAGCCATTCCAGGCATACTTTACGTCCGGCTTGATTTGCGACGGGCTGTGATATTAATAGCTTATTCATGGCTGGAATTGGAGCACAACTTATAGCATCATCGTTTGTTCAGTACTCTTGGACAAAAATTTTTATCATATATGAATTATATGCATGACATGATAAAATATATTATTATTTATTTTTTTCAATTCATTTAACTTTAATTTAAACAAAAGAAAAAAACTTGTTTCTGAATACAACTCCATTCTTTTTCTTGCTTGTGTGTGATATTAGTTCGTCACAAGCTTTTTTTATCACATGTACATACTTATGACATGTTGACTCTAATTAAATGATTGATGCCAAGAATATAAAAAAGAATGAAGATAAGGGGAATCATGCTGCAGATATAGAATTGGTAGGATTTGCAAGTCTGGAAT
The DNA here is from genome assembly GCA_030523045.1 of Meteorus cinctellus. Lineage (NCBI taxonomy): Eukaryota > Metazoa > Arthropoda > Insecta > Hymenoptera > Braconidae > Meteorus > Meteorus cinctellus. Next base: position 1,071,585 of record JAPYZF010000011.1, on the reverse strand, counting down.
AAAATTTCAACTGACAACATTGAAATATTTTTATCTCAACCGAATATATACACAATTTGGATTTAAATTATATTGTTCATCTCAGGATTATTTTTCATTCAAGAAAAAATGATTATTTATCGAAATTATAAATAACTTGATGCAAAACGATTTTATTTGTTGTTTTGATTATACATAATTGACTACCAAGTATATTATAATATTTGGAATAATTGGTAGACGACTACGAGTCTGCGAGAGTCACTTGGTGTTTGGTTAAGACGTAGCAAATTGTGTGGAGGGCAATGTGGGAAAGAGAAGTAGAATTGAATGGAGGGAGCATTGTGTGCGAAGAGTGTGAGGGATCTTATATAGATATACAGTTTGATGGGAGCAAAGTCGAGCGCACGTGTAGCGGTTGTATTTCCTTGTAAAGACCGAGACGAGAAAGCCGTGCACAAAGTAGACATTGCGCTTGGCGGAGTATTATCTACATATATATACACACTTTGTGAGAGTAAGTAGAGAGGAGGCCAGTGTAGTTTGGTATACAGTATTGTAAGAGAAGGAAAGATGAGGATGAGGCAGAGAAGTAACTGTGAGTGAGAAAGCTACGGTAGAAGGCGGCCGGCGTGTAATCCAGAATTCACTGGACTCACGCCAACCTTACCCCACAGTAGCATCCGCTCTACAAATGTCGCTAAATATATATGTTAACTGCTTTCAAACGGTATAAAGTAAAATGTGTTTGGATAGGTGACGAGGGATTTCGTGTTGGAGGTGAAACATTACAACTAATGGCACTGATAGCTTTTATTTTTTGTTGAGTAACGATGATAATTATCTCTTAAATAAATATTACGATTGTGAGAATTTTTTTTATTGTTCTAACGGAATTTTCGTACAATTAAATTGAATAATTATCCACTTCAGTGTACTCAAAATGATAATTTACATCGTTGACCTACTTTTTGTCTATAACTATAACTCTCCATGAAAATCCATTGTAATTCATTTTACTGATGACAATGAAATCCTCGATATATATTGTATATTGTTTTGGACTTGAAACAAAAACAGTGAATGAACTTTAACTATCAATTTATCGATATATCTCAGTGACTGATGTAATGTAATGAGGTGATAAATGAAAGAGCGTCATTATATGGTATAAGAAGATTAGTAATTGCCGAGATTAGTAATTGCAAAGTTGAACAATACCAAAGTTGAAATTTTTATATTAGTATATGAATAACACATCATTTGACTAATTAACGAGAGAACATATTTTAACACTCTCATAGCAGAATTGATGTATTATCGTATGTTTTGATATTGCACGATACAGTTTCATAAATCTTTATTTTGTTTCTTGAGCATAAATAAAAAAAAAATAGTAATTGATAGACTAAGGTCAATTTTGGTCAAGGACAGCTTCTCAAGCGCTTATTTTATGATCAGCAGTTGATATTCACATCGTATTTTTTTCAAACTAAAAATTTCATGAAGCAAATTATTATTATTTTCCACATATTGCCATCCTTGATTTGATTTATTTATTTATTTTTTTTAGAAAGGTTAAATATGAGATAAATGAATGCACGTGAGAGTAGGTCAAACAGTTGGATTCAATCACCGCGCGTTTACCAAGGTCTCGTAAAATTTTCGTTCATCGCATATATATGTATATATATAGACACGCGTCCCAAAATATCTTTCTTTTCACTTGCAAAAATAAATCGTGAAACATCGCTTGCACGTAAGAATTTATCCATCCACTTTATTCTAATTCTCTTTGTTCAACTTCTTTTTATATAAAGATACTATATAAATGTATGTCCCAATGTTAATTTCATAATAGAACTAAATGATTATGGAATGGAACGTAAATCATGAGTTGTGTTTAATATAAAAAAAAATACGGAGGAAAATTGTTTTTTTAATTATTCGACTGTTGTACATTTATTCACGTGCGACACGCTTGAACGAGAAGTCTCGCGAGTGACGATGTCAAGGCCGCATGCATTTACATGTGCGACTGACTGTTGCATACACCAGAGACCGAGAGAAGAAACGAGACATCGTGTGTGATGCCTTTTACATACACGACTCAAGTAGCATGCATATATATAAATAAATACATATTTATACGCATACATTGAAATGTATATGCATCGTACGAACATTGGAAAGAGATATGGTATGGTTATTCGAACGCGCACACGCGAGAATTTTCTCCGAATACATATACAACACTTGCCTACACCGCCACGATCATAAATACCCACTGCCTAAGGCACGTAAGTACTTTAAATTACGTTAATAAATGTAAGTGCTTGGGCACGAACACTCTCGGATAGGGATACTCCAAGTTCTCGTGGCTTTCTCCCAACTATTTTTTCCCCTTACTAAGTTCTTTTTATATTTTCCTTTTTTCCGTGTAGCGATCGGCAAATTATATATGTTGTGAATGTCATTTTATACACTTCTTATTCTCAATTCATTGTTACGTTTTTTTTTCCAATCAATCTGATAGATCTCCGATAACTCTCAAAATCGAGACATAATTATATCGGTTAGGTTTTTTTTTCCCCCCTTTGTCTTCCAAGTTACAAAGAGAGTTTTCTATATAGCACACTGGATGTGAGCCAGGAACTGGCGAAAGTGGCAAATCCAATCTGTCGGATTAAAGCTTCACCACTTCGCCTGACCGTAATGTGTATATGCACTATATAGAATTATATATATAAATATATATATATATATAGAGCTTACAGTTTCTACGAGCAACCAAAGTCGGGAGTTAATTCATTGAAAGGATAAAATCGCGCAGCTGTTTTTACACATTTTCATCACGCTCGAACAATTTATAAAAATTGTCCGTGAAAAATACCAGTTTTCAATTTTTTTCGTACAAATATTTCCATTTATATATAACTAGCCGACCTCCAAATTTTATTGACGAAATTAATCTTCGCACAGACACATTTATAAATTTTTTCATTTGGTATGTTGGCCCCCGTTTCTTATTTCAGTACATGTATTTGAACACGTTATTTTACGCAAGTTTATGTTGCAAAAAATTTATATGACCTTATGTATTTCTTCGTATGACAATAGATATATGTCTCTGACAAGTTGATGCGCGTTGTATATTCGATCTTTACAATTGTGGATATGTGAGAATTTGTTCGTGTGCGAGGATCTGAGTGTTTGAGGTGGGGAGTCGGATGTTGAAAGTAAAAGAACGAGAAAATTGTGTGTACATCTCTCTGGTAGTATCTATAGAAATATATACTGCAATGGTGGGAATATGGCGTCGTATCCATATATATATATGGATAGAGTAGAGGAAAAGGATGGAGGAGGGTTGGGACGCTCCCGACCCTCTTGAGACGTGGCGAATATAAGCAGTTGCAAAAGAAGATAAAGAATAAGGGAATGAAAAGAAAAAAAACTGTTAAAGTAGCGACTCAGGGATGATAGAGTTGGAAAAAAGTAAATCTGGCATTAAAAATTGTGTCAAAGAAAAGAGGAAAGTTAATTCATAAAAATTGGTGCTATGAAATATTTTTTTTTTTAAATATGTGGAGGAATTGTTTGTGAGTTGACGTAATGGGATTGGAGAAATTGTAAGGAAAATATTGAATGTCGGAATTAATATTGTAGTTGAATGATTGTATACTGTGGACAAATGAAATGTGAAAATAACATGATTTTTCTTTCGCAAAACACATTCATGAGCATGTGTTGTAAATGAAACTAATAAATCATAAAAACGGATAGGAGGAACCTCACAATTTTGCTTCAATGTTTCTGACTCTTCGTCATGTGCCTTCTCTTCTTCTTCGTGTTTCCATTTCATTCTCAGCATTTAAACGTCTCGGGACGTTGCCAGAGTGCCGAGTAGAAAGCGACCTACTTGCGGTGCCAGTAATTATAAGCCTTGAACCGCGCAAAGCAAAACGATTCCACTGTGGGAATAATATAATATACAAATATATATTCTTCCACAAAGATAAATAATTCGTGATTCAAATTTATCCACTGTAATATTGATATATTGAATACGGAAACAAAAACGTATAAAGTTTCACGTATATATTCGCTTGTATCAATACTCAGTGAATGTAATTATTGTTTCATGTTCTATTGACAAAGAGCAGAACCGAAAAGGAACGAGTAAATAGAATCGCAAAGTATTGCAAAAGATAAAAAAAAATATCGGCTATTGACGCACAACTGATTGGCTTTAGTGCATGTCGATATACATGTATATGGTGTATCGCATTTGAATTTGTTGGACTGAAAGCGCGGAATTTGTTTGTGCACGCCGGAAGTCGCAACGTTATCGTCAGTTGGGATTCGTGGATACTATGTAGTTGGGGATGAGAATGAAGCGCATTGATCGAATGGCATACATGGAAGAGATCGTTGCAGCAAAGGGTATGCGGGGGTGTTTTGAGAGGTCTATAACTGAAGGCAGGTGAATTCTCTTTAGATACGCGTGTACATATACGTGTATGTGTATATTTCATCTGTTCTCTAGCTGCATTATTCGCTCAATTCGCATTTATGTGCTTAATTAGAATACATTGATGTATTGTGTGGTACGTGTTGGTGTCAAATTTGTGCTTAGCCTTTGATATGAATTTTTAACACTGTTACAGTACATCTATGAATTATCGTGCAATTTTCATAATTATAATATACATATATATATATATTCTGCAATTATGAGAATTATCTCGTTCGGATCTATATATAGAATAATATAATGTTTTCTTGAATTTATTATTCATGTTGTCAGATTGTTGATGAGAGATAGAGACAGATAGAGAGAGAGAGTGTGAGAACATTTGAGAATTTAATTGTTTGTGCATTGAGAATAAATCTCATTTGTAATTGTGCATTAAATATAGCGATTGGTGAATCGTTAACCGATTTCTGGCGTGACAAGTTTCTAGAATAGCTCCAAATTCGCATGCTCGTGTAACGAACCACAAGTGAAAATAAAATGAAATTTAATTTCCAATGTATTGAAATATTGATTTGAAATTTGCAAATGTCGCTGAAGGGCCAACGCAGTACAATGCAGTTGATGTTAAATGTCATCATAGGTGAAAGGCCACACACACACACACACATGCATATATTTATGGTATGTGTGAGTGGCAAATTGATTCAACTACTACAGAATGACAACTATGTTTTGTAATGGCACTATATTTATTAATACCTTTCCATATGAAAGTATTTATTGTAATTGATGAAATTTCGTGATAATATGTTCATATACATTCATATTAATTCTAAGGTTAGCTCAAAATTGATTTCAACTCTGAATTAATATTCATATTTAGTTTTGGGCAAACTTGATTCGATTGCTGAGTCAGTTTATGTTAATGTTGGTGTGGTACATCGTTTTTGATTGTGAATTGAGAGCAGGAGTTGGGCGTTTGAAAATTACCGCGATATAACGACTGGTAATGGGGAATATATTTTTCGCGTGCACCATTTCTGTATAGTCAGTGTGTATATTTATATACATACATTCTCTTTATTTACTTTTCCACCCTTGTTTTTTTCTTGTATCGCGTGTTTCACGATTATCAATGTCTGATTTGATCATCATCTCCCTTAATTGTTCGTTTCGATGTGAGTTATTTTCACCATATTTTTCAATTTGAATTCATGTACCGCAGAATATAAATTAATTTTCAAGTATAATTTTGGTTTTACTTGAATTTCCTAATTATTTGAGCCTTTACATCTATGTGATTTGTAGAGCTTTCAATTTTCGAGATGAAATAGTTTGGAATAAACAGATTTCACTATTTCCCGAAGGGATGGTTGGGGGTGCTTGACATTGAATGAAGTTCCTATCTTGGTACATCGCAGTCATTCCTTCCATTTCCCACGTGATCATCTTTCATATAATGATAGCTCAGCTTTGACATGATACTTTGGAGTTATGAAATGTCAAATGATCCATACTTTTTTTTCCCGAATTATATTCCGAATTCTATCTCGGATGAGTGATAAAATGATATTTAGCCATGCGTTTGTTCTTTCATCTCGGGTTGTTTTATACTGGTATCCACCAAGTGTGTTTGTAGCATCAATAATTCGCAACTCTTTATGTTTTCTTCTTTCTGCACATGTATAAGAATGTGGGAGAGAGAAAAAGGATGTGAATACGTATGTACATTATACATCTTTCAGTCTGGGAATAAAGAGACGTGGAAAAACTCCACTGAGAAGCGATGGATGAAAAAAAAAAAATACGAGTAAAATTTATTTGTATTCGAGGTATACTGTATGTGATTATAGGGGGACTGAGAAAGTCTGTCGAGATAATAGAGAATGGAGAAAATGATGGTATAGAAGATTTCACGTACAATATTCATATATTTTACAAGCGATGAAAGAATTATCAAGTCAGCGGACATTCAATTGATTGGGTATTTATAATTTATCCTTGGTTTCATATCAAGTATTGAATAACCATAAAATATTTCTTGTATACAGTCTGTATCGCAGTTATTGGATTTTCCGTGAATAGTGAATTGTTGAATTTGTTCGGTATTGGAAACTTTGTATTCACTCGACGATTTACCCAATACAAATTTAAATGGCCGATAGATAATAATCAGAATTATCGATATTTTCTCAGTTGGGATAATACGTGAAGAGTGCTAATTTATTGATATTCTGCGCTGCTGTATGGGTGTAGAGGTTCAATTTCGACTCAATGTAGACTTTGATGGGATGGGAATGTCAAATGGGAAACTCTATTGAATTCGAGTTCAATTTAGAAAATGAATGAATTAAAAATTCACAGCGTAGGGACAAATCTTGATCAATAACCACTGAGAGCCTCATCTTATGTATTCACCGAAGAGGAAGTGACAATTATTTTCCATATTTTTCTTCTACAAATTTCACAAGTTAGTTGAGAAAATTATTCGACTGATAAAAGACATAGGGTGTTGAACAAGTTGGGTAGTGGAAAGAAAGATAGGAGAAATAATCAATGAGTATGTGTATTCAGTCATTTTGTGTGAATATATAGAAAATCCAAACATTTCCTGTGTGTAGTAACAGCAGATTCGGAAAATAGACACAATTTTATCGTAGATTTGGTCATATGTTTAATATTATACAGTTGTCGAGATTAATAAATTCATTGGAGACGTTTTTATTTCCACAATAGTGTGTGGGAAGTGTGTTGTAAATGTAATAGAAATATTTTAATTCTCTTTGTTTCTTGCACATGTTGGGCGATATATAGTTTATATGTAAATATAGATATATGTTAACACAGTACGCGCGTGGGCGCGAGAATGAATATACGCGCGGGTGAGCGAGACTTTATCGTACGTTCAACAAGGTGGTGTCGTGCAACTCTCGAGAAAGGCGCGAGTGTTAACGGATAGGAAGGATCAATATATATATATATATTGAATGTATATCGCAGCACAATTTGAGGTAATGGAGTTGAGAAAAGGACAGAGGAAAGAGCGAATATTAAATGAAAAGACCGAGCAACACGAAAGCAAAAATATTTAACGTACGCATTGATTTTCTAGATACGGCGGAATTGTTGTAATAGTCAAAAGTTATACAATTGATCATTTAAAAATGGGGCAATGTGTGTGTGTGAATTCGATCATAATATACCGGAAGAATGATATGAAGCAACAACATTACATGAAGAGCAAACAATTATTATTATTCAAATGAATATTGGAAAATTCGAATTAAGAAAGCACAAGTGAGGGAAAAAGAATGGAGATGAGGAATTGATGGGGTGAAAGTGGGAAACATTTTTGTTTGTAGTTAGCAGAATTTGACACAGTAGCAATCTCGAAGCGCTGATCGGCGTGTATACGCGCGCGCAAACGATCATTCGTTCTCACTCGTTTTGCATGAATAAATGATAGATCTGTACATGTAAAGAGCGTGTCGTGCGTGACGTTAATGTATCCCGTGAGCGCGGTTAGTTGGCGCACTCTCTATACCTCGTGTCACAATTCGCCTGGCGTTTGTATATAGATCACAAACACATGTCCACATACAAACGATCATACACCCACACGGTGCGATATCACAACCACCACCATATCAGCAATACTACAGCAGCAATGTCGCGTTGCTAAAGCCTACAATTCGCGCGCACGGCACATTGAATTTAAATTATCCCACCCCTGCTGTTCGCGACATCATATTCAATCCTCCACTGTCCCGGATGAATTATCCCACTTTCATTTTATCTCCTTCGCACCCATTGTTTGAATTCACCATCCCATGTTTCATCCAGGCATTTATATATGTGTACATATGCATCCAAAAATGGACAAAATGACAAATCGTTGCCAACTCCCTGTTGAAATTATCTCCAATCAGAAATTATATCATTTCAAATTTGATGACCATTTGAATTTCGATTGATAATAAAATTGTGAATGAGAAGAATATTTATATTAGTGTTTCTAATATGAATTAATGTAAATATAGATATGGAATTTATCGAAAATGTCTCGTGACTTAAATGAGACAATAATGGATTCGATGCCGAAACGGTCGCAGCAGTGATTGCTATTTATGAAGTTCTTGAATTGTCAATCGTAGTTTCATTTGGATTAATATATAAAAGGTTCATTGAGTTTTCACGTATAAAATCTTCAAATATAGAAAGAACTTGCAGCTTGGAATATTTATAGATTCGAATCCGATATATATTATCCCTTGAATGCGATTTCTTTAATGCATTTTGAGCACCACGATTAGCTTTGAATTAAGTTCATTTATTCAATAATCTGAATATTAAAAAGATAAAATCGATATTATCGACATTTGTGTCGAAATGAGCGGAATAACTGCGTTAATAATTAGTAACTTGGTGCATATGAAAATTCGTGAACTATGATTTTATAATCTTTCTTTTAATTAAGAATGAAATTTTCATTTTCCGGTAAATCATTAAGAATGATCTTGAATGATTGATTATCCATTTTCCGATTATCAATATATGAAAACATGTGCAGCATATTGAAATAATACCGGTTCATTGAGAGATTTGTTGGCTTCGAGGGAGAGAGAAAAATCGAAATAAATAAATGATTGAATCTACTAGATTGGGGATCGTTGAAATACCACTGACATTGGCATGTTTTGCGCGTGATTGAGCCTCTTGTTTTGCACACAGATATAAATATGTACACAGTGGCTTTTTGCATATATATCCTTTATCATCGTCTCGTATTTTTCCACACTACATTCCGACCTTCATCTTTTATTTTTTCGTCGTTCTAACCGAGCGCTGTGGCACCCGGCTTGTTCCCAAGCCGCCACTACATAGATATTCGTATATATATATACTTCCACTCTTCGCTCTTCTTCCCGTCTTGCCGCACCTTCGCCATGTATTCCCATTCGCGCTCCAGCATAGTACGCCAAACTCTCCCTTCTATCGTGTGCTCGTTACATAAAACCTCCCAATCGCGCGTCGAGTCAAGCGCAACCCAGGGTATAATATAATTCGCGCCAAGTGAATCCATTTCCCCATGCGCCCAGCGAGTATATTGTATATTATTGCCAATAAATTTCCCATGAAATCGAGCGATAGTAGAATAAGTTAAAAATTTTACAGTCGCGTTCGATGGGTACAAGAATGAGATCATTTCGACAGCTGAAATTCTCACAACTGGGATAGATTGAAATTGTTAATGATTTTTGGGCTCTAATATTCGGCAATTTCGAGAAAATTCAATCGTATACTATGAATGAGAATCAAGTCAAGTTCTCATGGGGAACAGTTAATGGGTTAAGATAAAAGTTTCAAACTGAATATTTGTTGAAATTATCCTAACGATTTGAGAAGCAAAGTTTCGTGTTTAACATTACGTTACGCAGAGTTAATACTGATCTTTCATTCATCGTAGTCCTAGAGTTCTGAAGTAGTTGAATCAATTCTTCTTTCAAGTTGACATTGACACGAAAAATGATACTGCGGCAAAATATGAACGCACAGAAATGGAAGAAGTCAATAAGCTGTACACAATATTAATCGCATAATCTCTATAAACACAAGATAGGAACATTATGCCAATCAAATTTGCAGATAGTTTGCAATAGACATTTTTCGCGTCTGTATATTTGTAGATTGATATTAAACATTTAATTAATGAACGATACTGTTGTATCTATACTACAGAAATTATGCAGACACAGTGAGAGTGGGTGAATGGCGGTGGATGAAAGAGGAAGTAACGGACAGAGTGATGACGCGAGGAACGAATATGAACGCGCAAATGCCTCGCGGGAATGTACGATGGAAACGATGAGTGAGTGAGCGAATAATTGAAGGAGAGGGCGAGCGTATGAGGAGGAGAAGATGAGAGAATGAAGATTGGAGGGAGCTATATGTATATATGTAGAGGAGAAGACGAGAGGGAAAGCACCGTTTATGGACGCAGAGATATGCAAATAGATCTCGTTCGCTATTCAGTCGCGTCTCTCGACCCATTGACTTGTTGATCTTGTGCGCCATAAGGAGACAGAGGCAATGCGCGACAGTTTTATCTCACTCCTAGATTAAAAATCTGTTAGTATCACTATTCCGTTTTCTGCTGTTTTTAGAAATCAATGAACAAAAATAAAGTATAAAGTCCAAATATCGAAAAAAAAAAAAAATGATCACCCGAAATCAATAAAAATTCGTGAAATTTTATTCATCATTGGCATAAATGTTTAAGATTGTTGTTGACTATCAATGACAAATTGGATGTTGGAACAGTTAGAATATTGCAAATAGTTTGGGATAAAAGGGAGTAGGAGCGTTTTGTTATCTCGTTCGGAATTCTGTAATTCATTGAAGGTAATGAAAATATGTTTTCAAATTGTTAGAGAGTCCTCCTCTTATTGAAATGTTTACAACTGGAATAGGCGAATGTCATGAATAATAAGGAGTGTCCACAATTGAAAAGCGAGTCGAAAAAAATGCAAATGAAAGAAAGAGGAGTTGAATTTCAACTACTGCATAATATCACTGAATAATATCTTTCACGGTGCTGTTTTTAATTCGAATGATTTGTTTAGACAAATTTTTAGATTGAAATGTTTGTCCGTGATTCTTCTATTATTTCTTTCTTAATTTCAAAGTTTTGCATGGTATTAATAACTTCCATCGTTGAATATTCATCACTTATTTATTTCCATACACGAAGAATTTTTTCAGTGTACTCCGATTAGTCATGGCATTTAACCTTGGACATGTGTCGTATCGCCCTGACCATAAATAATCTCGTCTTGAATACACCAATGCACACCGCAATGTGTTAACATAATTATTCACATATACACAAATATATACTTCGTTTGGCCTTGTTTTCGGTCGAGGTTGCATTTATTGTGCTCACACACAAGTGCATTGAACACACCATTAAATAATCTCGCCATTATCTCTTAGAAAAAAAAAATGAAACAATGAAAGAGAGTATAAAAATAGAAATAACATTTTTTTCCCCGGTTTGTGACTACAATTAGATATGTCGATTGACATTGAGTATGAATTAAATGACAAAGGCATGTGTATATTCATACAATTGAGTGTGGAATATAGTTGAGCAGCATTCTGCAGAGCGCAAGAATGAAAAAGAAAGTGAGGGACAGTTGTATACACATGTCAATATTTGTTGAGATACTGCGAACGCGATTTGGTAAAATATCTAAGGCTCCTTGATTTCTTCGTGACTCTTCAACCACATTTGTCGATGGATACAAATATGTATTCTGTAAAGTTGAAGCGGGTTGTGAGGAGTAGATGTATTCCAATGACTTTGCCTACACTACGCCGTGTGCTGTACATATGCGTGCGTGTTTGTGCGTATTTGAGCAGGTCTGTGTGAGGTCACTCGACTTTCCCCTCATCGTATGTATCGCTGGCATACGTCGGCTTTTCGCATTTGTTCCTCTCTCATTCTCTCCTACTTCATTATATGTTTATACTTGTTGTGTGGCGAATCCCCACGACGTCCGATGGAGGGCGCGATTAAAGTCGTTGCTACTCTTGTATATAAGAAAGGGAAATGTGTAAAAAAAAAAATGTAACGTGTGGTGGAAGAAGAGTGAGTAAAGTAAGTGAGAAATGCTATACAGAGACGTAGAGATTTATTTTTATATGCCACATCACACTAAGAGCCAATGGGGCCGTGTTGTGAATGTGTGTGCGTTGAGTTCAAAATGACGTTTATCTATTTTTAGAATGTGTTCTCGTGTAGCATGAAATATAACTTGGCGAAATATATTTATTCACGTTTGCGCGTGAGTGAGTGTATTTTTATTTTCATATTGTATATTCAGACAGCACTACCAATAATTTTTTCGTTCCATTTAAATTATCAACGCCCTCGCGGTGAATCATTCTTATGGAAATGGTGGTTTAGGACTTTCATTCCTTTTTCTTTCCATTTCACTCCGGCAGCACAGCCAATTCTTTCCCAATTAAATTTATAGGTTATATTCATGAGAGTGCTGCAATAATGAACATTATCTTCTCACATTAGCTCACCATTTAATCAAATCATTCTTTGACGTCAAAAATTTTAATCAACATTCAACACATTGGTCATTCCTATAATGTTTAGGTCTTTTATCATTTATAGTGTATGACTTTTATCGATGTATTGTGTATTGACTCTTAATTATTTCTTATATCAACACCACATGAGAGGAAAGAGAAACAGTAAAAATAGATTCGGGAACAACAAATTGCGACAAAAATAGTCATCGATCCATTCTTTCTAGTAGGTAATTGAGTCGCAATTGGTGAATTATTGATCCTCTTTAATTCACTTCCCAGTGTGTAGTATGAAATAATGTCTAATTTTTTGGGTAACTCGTGTTCAGCATAAGTTGTATTTGAGAAAACAGTCGAGTCCTGAATGTTTGTTGAATAGACTTTTAACCTACGATACATAGTTGAGTCTTCAAATAATGAGGAAGAATATTTCAGCTCATAGACTTGTGGATAATTCGTCAAAAGAAAATGAGGAAGTGAATAAAAAAAATTTACATCTCCCGGTTCCTGTTTTTTTTTTTTTTTTTCTTTATACTCATCATACATGTGTTTCGTGATTTGCGATTGTGTGAATGAAAATCGCGATGAGGAGGAGCTCGTGTTTAGGGTGAATGCACTCGGCACGGTAGAGTATATAGAGACGAGAAAGAAAGAACGTACACAGTGATAGAGCGAGAACAACAGCGGCAGCAACAGTGACAGAAACAGAAAAGTGGGAGGTACAGGAATGGAAAAGGATGGAAGGAGAAAGGGAGAGAAAAAGAGAGAGAGAAAAGGTCCCGCGGCGCAATCCGTTGATTGTGAAAGTGAAGCCGACATCGATCCGAAGTGGTCGTTCATGCTCGTTGAATACTCTTTTTTTCTTTCCTTTAACTATTCCTTCATCATAAGTATTTATTCTCTTCATATCTCATCTTTTATTTCTCATTACCACAATGCATTTATTTACCTCCTTTTTTTTCTCAGTGACTCAATAATTTTTATCTGTGTATATATACTTATATACAATTCAAATCTCCCATTTAACTGATTGAATCAAGAGAAAATAATGAACGCAGTGGAGAGGAATACTTATATTCATTCATTGGAATATTTGTAGTAGAATGAAAAGAAGGATGCCGATAATCACGAGTTTTCATCTGTTCCTCATTTTTTTTTTCTTTAGTTATTATTTTTTTCACTGGTTTTTCTTATTGCCGCCACTTTGACTGACCTAATTTTCATAACTCCACAGTCGGTGACGTAATATTGACGAGGAGAAAGCACTTTCAAAGCTTCAGTGATGCGCCATTACGTTATATACAATGGATATATCACGAAACAAGTTATTTTCATCGCTATTTGATATTTTCGTAGAGTATAGTATTTTCACATTGAAATTTGATTATTCCAGAATTGCTCAATGTGATATTAACATGAATATTAATACTTTTGTCCACAAAAATTTTAATCCACACCATTGATATGCAATGTTTTGTGTGTTAATCATATGTTTCTGTACTGATATAGAGTTAATATAATTTGCGATAGTAAAAGAGACGTTTAACTAGCTTTCACACCCTTATCAGACTGTTATAACCCAATTGTCTATGTCACATGTTCTAATTCGCATGAATGAATCAGCGCGAGCGCTGATGCACTACTCTACTGATAACTTGACATGCATAGATTCATATTTTGCTTCGTAAGATCATAATAGTTACAAAATTATAAAAACCTATTTGATGTAAATCCAATGTTTTAAAAGCTTCAACATTTCAATACCGAGGCGATAAACCATTTTCGAAAGCTTGAAAGAGTCGAAAAAAATTGGCAAAGTTTCGTATTATCTGTTGAAACACGCTATTTCGCCTTTTTATTTACACGTACATTCACTTTATTTCAAAACGCGATTGCTCTTTTCATCCCTCTCAATCTACATATATAAATACGAATTCGTGCATCTCCATACATGTGGAATATAAAGACGAGGTGTAGTAAAAGAAAATATATAAAAATCAATGTATTTGGTGACGAGCATGTCGAATGGCAAGTCGACATGGGTAACCCGACGTCATGTTCATGTGTTAGTATTTATTACAGTAGCATGCTTCATACGATGGGGTCGAGAAGGACATAGACATTGGGGTAAGGTGAATGTACGGTCGTTGGTCGCTTATTCATTGCGCAGAATACTGCTATGTATTTTACTGTATATATTCAGTTTGAAGGGTGAAACTAACTTCTACTATCATCTCACCCTACTGTTTCTAGTAGTTGTAAGATGGAGGAATATAAGAGAGTCTCACACGCGGGCTGTAGAAGGGGCAAGGTGAAAAGGGTCTAGGGACGGATCGGCAGAGGGTCGAGTGTTCGTTAATCGATCGCTAAGTTGAGGACGTCGCTCGCGGCGCGTTGGAGCGTGCGAGAACTCTCGTCCGGTGATTAAATCTCCATCGATCGATGTCATCGACTCGCTCCATTTCCGGTTGCTGCGCCGTGATGGGTTCATCAGAAAGTGTGCAAAAGTGAGCAGAAGGAGAAAAATAAATAGAATAAATCGAAGAGGAAAAATATGAATAAGTGGAGAGGAAAGTAAAGCGAAGAAGAGAATAAAAGATGAGAAGTAAAATTGAAAAAGTATGTATTATATATACGTAGATCATTCTTGAGTTTTCACCATCGAGGTCAAAGTGTCCGAGTTTACTCTCTAAGGAAGTCTCACTTTTCATCGTTTCCGTTGTTACTGTTCTCTCTCTCTCTCTATTCTGCTCAATATTCTGCTGTCTCTTCCCCTTTCGCTTGTGTTCATTCTTGAAAAAAAAAAGAAAAAAAAGTAGCCTTCCAATTTGTTTGTCCATTGTCGTGGAAATTTATCTCTCTAACTCGCGACCCAGATAACGAAATAAATTATTGAATTTCCGGCGTGGAAATGTCGCTGACGACACATATGAAATAGCACGTGGATGGTTTTTGGAGAGTGGAAAAAGACGGAGCAGAATGAACAGCACCAATTAAATCTAAATTTTATGAGGCTATTAACGTCATATGAATCGCGTAATGATAATTTCCGCGATTCATTGCCAATAGGATTCAACATAAAGTAACATATCTCAACTCAGTTGTAACTGAAAATATAAATAAATGAATGGATGAATAAAATTTCGTATGAATGAAAAAGAAGTTGAGACAATTGAGGATTTTAAAAGTTATATTTCTCATTACCAGTTTTTCCAACAATTATATTCTTTTGGATATACTTCTCTCTTTCCACGACGCAAATGAAAGCTTCGGCTCAATTTGGTTGATTAAAGAAAAAAAGTAAAAGTTCGTACGGACAACCTGTGTGTGCAACGAAGATAAATAGCCATTAGGTCCGTGGCAAAGTTCTCAAGCGTTAATGCCACGCTAACCTCAAATGGAATTAACCAAAAGCCTGATTCGCATTTGCCCTATTATCGTGCACTTCACCGTGTTCGATTAATCCAATCAGAATTTTTATTCAGAAATCCATCAACAATTTGTATCAAAATTTTAGCACGAATATTATGCATATTTCATAGTCATCTACGGCTCAAATACGTGAGACGTGTTTTAAATTTACGACTTCGTTGACAGTTGCATTGAAAATTCATTGATTTTTCACGAAACTTTTTCAGTTGATAATTTATCATAAAATTATTAACTTACTAGTGAACTTTGAAGACAGGAGAGAATGAAACATAATTTTCGTAATTTTGTTATCGTAGAAAAGTTCTTCAGTGTATTTTCCATTTATTCTGTCTACTTTATTCATCATTTTTAATGTGTTATTTATACGTTTCAGTATTTTTATTTTTTAACTGGAAAATTCTTGTATAGAGAAATTTATTTTACATCTTATGTGCATAGTATGAAGATATAAATATACATATTATGTTTTGTTCGCTTCAGTGCAAGGAATCTGGAATAGTTAATTAACGGGTGGGCATGAAGAGGCGCCGGAAGCGGATCTCACGCGATAGTGTAACGGTATTACGTTTCTCCTTTACAACTCCCTCAATATATATACATCCTCGTTGCGTTTATATCAACGATGCAACGTGAATTCCAAGTTGGCCATCTCAAACGTGACTCTTGACGTTATTCCATTTCGTCGTTTTTTTTTTTCTCCATATAATCATCATCGTGTGTCACTGCACACGATCTAATCTTCTCCCTCTAAATGTGACAGAAACTATTTCATACACTTAATGTTTTGCTACAAGGTCGTTTTTCAAATGAAACATACTCGAAGTTTTCATTTACTTTGGTCATTATTACGCTACCAACTTTATGTAAATATCTATTCCCATCTCATATTAAGAAAATCGAGAGAGGCAAGAAAGTCCACATTAGTCTCTATCAATGGATGTAAAAGTATAAGCATTTATTGAAAAAGTGTGATATACTTTGCGCTCTCATCCAAAAGTTCCATGAAAATTTTTAACGAGCTTCACTCAATGTCGACTGATACTATATAGAAAATTTATGTAATATTCCAATGTTCGTGGCTTTTCCAAACTCGTCTAATTTCTCAATTTTCCATCGATGGCGCTGACTTCATCACAAAGTTGCTGCACCAACTTTCATGCATATACAAATAATTAAATTACATGATAAAAACTTGTTTCAATATATGAATACGAGCACGTGTTAGATATGGTATTTTTTTCTTTTCTTTTTCCACTATATTAGAAGAAGCTGAACAAAATGATTTTTCACTATTAAATTTGAATGAAACGGCCATAATAAGTACACGTTTTTCATTGTTTTGAAAAACATTATTTTATATTACTGGATTAAACTTAAGAATGTTCTTTATTTCGCCATTTGACTTGATGTCTTGGTATGTTTACCAATAATAAAATGTTGTTTCGATTCTTTGATCCATTGAAGCCACTACATCTATTACGTCAGTGTGGAAAATCGCACAAAGAAGTAAAACTCTCAATATGCATAAATTTTTCATCTGTTCTTTGGGATTGTCACTGATTTTCCAAGAAGAATTTAATCAATCACGTAGTATTAACGTGATCTCTTGATAGGTGTGAAAGATGATACGGAGCGAGAACACCGGCGGGAATAACAAATGGAGTGAGTGGAGGGGGAAAAAAAAAATGAAGTAAAGAATAAATGTGCAATAAGGGACGAAAATGCTCCTTTACTCCGTCTGATCTGTGTACATGCAGATGAATATATTTGTATATTTATAGTCTGGGCTCGGTTCTCTGTTACGTGTCAGTCACACCTCCGCTTTCGCTTTCTCCTCGCGTGCCAACTCGCACTATCGTTTACCGACGCGGAAACGTCAATTCATACCAGTGTGCATGTTCATATATATATATAACAATACACAAATGTAAATGTTACAATTTGAATATATATATATATATATATATATATATAAATGAAGAAACCTATGGATCAATTATCAATCTAGCAATTGAAATATTAATTGAAATAGTCTTTATTACGAGAGATGCATAATCACTCTCATAATTGAATAATATTTGCTCAAACTTCTACACGTGGTGAGAGATTTAACTCCTAAATTAACTTCTGGTATTTTCAAATGTCAAAGAAGTCCATTTTTGTTTGAGATAATTAAAAATCCGGATTTTTGCAAACTGAATATTTATCCAACAGAACATTTGAAGGTAGAACTGCGTAAAGTTTTGCCTGGAATATTGGATTTAATATGTTTTATTATAGATGCGTAAAAAGAGATATGCACTTTTTTGGATTAATAATCACAGAGTGATAACTTTTTTATAACAATTAAATTTCTCAGATTTTGAAAAATTTACCGAATCAACAACACTCTCTTGGCACTCTTGCTCATTCATTTCTTTCATATGAATTGCAAAAGAGGGGTTGGAAAAAGAAATTTCGTCCACAAATTTCGTTTGATGTGGTCTCGTCAAATATACGCACGGCAATCGCCAATTGTCCGCGACCTTGTGCGCCGCTATTCGGATCAGGGTTAGGTTTCACGACGTCGATAGCCGGACAAGATTACCGACTAGTCGCCCGGTCGTATAGCAGTGTAATATAACGAACGAACGAGTGTGCGAGCGAGAAAACCACCGAGAGAAAAATAAAGTGAGTGAGAGAATTGAGTGGTATATAAAGCGCGTGCGCGCCGTCTATACTCGAGAGCGCGCGGCGTCGGGTATATTACATTTGTGTATATATGTGTGGATGGTATGCTATGCACGTATATGTACATATGAAGGAGAGACGTCGTCGCCTTTGTGGAAGCCACGGCAAGGCCACTGTGCGAACGGCAATGATTGTGGGATGAACGATTGTAAGTAGTGAGACAGAGTAGGGAATAGAATGAAGAAATATATAGCTATATATATTTATATATGTACACACTACATAAACACATGTATGCATGATGCTCGTGCAATAATCCGTTATGCAACGGAATAAGTATTTATATGTCTCGAATGAATTGCGATAAGATTGATACTGTACGATAAATCATTCATATACCATAATAATATATTTTCTTTTCTTCCCCTTTTTCCTCTATACATGTATCTTGGGATTCAGTTGCAATTGATCGATTGAAATTTCTCAAAGTCTAGTCACGAAACATAAAAACAATAAAAATGACGGGGCCAATGTTGTTATTTATTTACCAAACTTCATTGTGTTATAACCTTGTGGATGATAAATGAATGAACAATTATGGGAATGTATGTGTGTAAGGTGATGGCCTCAATCGCGAAAGGTTGAAGCAATTGAGGCCAAAGTATTGGGCGATTCATTATAGGTGAATGTGTTTCACGCGACTCAAAACAGTTGGATCGGAAGCATTTCTGTTTGTGAATTTCATACAGCGAAGTGCCCTCTTACAATTATCAAAATAGTAATCAATTGATCTCCAACTGGCCCACTATAATCTCACTGTTTAGGATTCATTATTTCTTTTATTAAACTAACATCAATATTTCAAAGTCGCTGTTATTGATTGATTTTTTTATCCACATTCAGAGAAAATCCGAGCTGAAAAGTTGTGTGTGTATCAAATTTGTAGGAAATAATTTCGACAGTTGGTATGGAGCTCACGATCTCTTTTATCATGCTGATGAAGCGCATAAATCGTTCAGAAAATATATAAATGTCATTTGCAACGGGAACCGGAAGTTGGGTTCGAATGAAATGTCGACAATTTATCGTTTTCTCAATGTCAACTTACTTTTATAGTAGTCTCGAAATTTTCTCGTTTGCTTATTCAAGATATTATACTATTTATGTTAGACACAATCGACAAACAACTGTTCTACATATTTTCTGTGATGTTTAAAGTTTACAGAAAATAAAGCTGTTACATATTATTTGAGATCAATGTTCGTAAATAACCCCATCTATCTATGAAAATGTTATCGTATCTAAAACTTGATATGACTACCAAATCATCGTTTATTTATTGGATCAACTAATAATAACAAAGGTCAGGCAAACTTGATAAGTCATGTGTAACGAAATTTCTCGAGATCGCTTTGATATATTATATGAAGTTATGAGGAAAAAATGGGAAAGAAAATTAAGTGTAAATTTTTTGGGTATTTGCCAAAAATGAGAGGAAAAATTTCACAAAGAAGGATTTAAACTTGCGGTATAAATGTCTTGTTTACTGCCAATTTATTTTCTTCTGTTCTCCAACATCTCTCACTTTCATTTTCTCTTTTCTTTTCCTCTTTATCACTCATTTTCTCTATGTTGCTGCTGTCGTTCCTCTACCTTTGTCATCGCCCA
Source organism: Meteorus cinctellus (assembly GCA_030523045.1). Lineage (NCBI taxonomy): Eukaryota > Metazoa > Arthropoda > Insecta > Hymenoptera > Braconidae > Meteorus > Meteorus cinctellus. The sequence continues at coordinate 1,051,253 of JAPYZF010000011.1, read as the reverse complement.
TCTAATTAATCTCGTTTGCCTCTTAAAAGTTTGCTTCGGCTTACGTTTCTACCATGCTTGTACTCATTCATATATATATATATATAAACACCTATCTATGTATATGTACACATACATATTATATGTAACCCCTCAATGTATATAACATTGGGAGTTGGTAGCGCATCTCAAGCTGCTTGCAAACTACTTTGAGGCGCTCCATAATGCCAAGGCGGCGTTGAGAAACGAGATAGAAAGTGGGTGGCGAAGAAAAGGGGCGTAAGAAGAGACGGTAATAGAGAAAGAAATAGTATGGGAGTGAGATGGTTATATAACGGATGATGGCTCTCCTGCTGTATCTTCTACGTTTTTCCTTCACGCTTCTTCTTCCGGTTTTAACATGTCTTCCTCTTTTGCCGCCACCTTTTCATTTTACCCCTTTTATTTTCGTTCCTTCGCGCATCTTCCAACTTCATTCTTGTGTTCATTCTATTTCCGAATCTCTCTCTTTCACCTCTACTTCCTGACTCCTCTATGTGTGTATTAAACATATACATACATATTGTTTCATCGTACTGTGAGTTCCGTACTTCGCAACAGTAATTACAAGAGCGGACTATTACGCCGAGAGCGAAACAATTATCGTCGTGTTTCAGTACATAAATATATAATATATATTCCTAGCTTATTTTGCATTAAATAAATTAATCGTCGGCCGCTTTCTTCCAGCTTTTGTTGATCAATAAATTATCTTGTCCGTGAACAGACAGGGAGATGACAGATGATTTGGATGATAATAGAGATGAAGTACTACAAAAATGTAGAACAAATATTTTTTTATCTATGCAGCAGAAGAGTTTGTTCATGAAATTCTACTCAAAATTCTGTTTTGATTCATGTGAATAAAATCTTTCTCACATTATTCAATCAGCATAAATTTTTATCTGCCAGATATGTTAAATTTGTCTTTTACATATCCTTTTTCTATTTTTCAAAAATATTCATTTGATGCTCTACACTCTTTTGTTGATATGCATGTTGGTGCATGCGCGTGTTATCAACACTGATGTTTGTGGTTCCCTCATGAATATTCCAACGTCGATTACCACACTAACAGACGTGGGTGCAAGCAAAGGGCACTGATCCATTCTCTTTCTCTCTCGTTTTCGGTGTGTCTACTATTGTTGTTCACCGGTTTGCCTGTCAACTGTCGTGCGGGAGAGAGTCCATTGCTCCTCTTTCCATTCGCATCCTATCCCTCATTCACATCCAACTTAACCCCAAGGCTCGTACATAGTTAGTTGTGTTTATATGTCTGTGTGTGTGCGGTGTGGGGTGCGCGGGCAAGATCAAGTGCGTTCGGAAAACCGAGGGTGCATGTAAAACATGTTCTCTTGGCTTTCTTCTGCACCGCTCGGCTTTAACGGATTTCAACCATCTACTTATATACTTCTACATGGGTACATGTATATTCATAATGGTTTCTCTCCGTTTACTCATGTGTTTATACATATACAAACAGACACATTGCTATATCCACACTTTTTATTATATTCGGAGGAAAATAATTTTATTTTATTTCATAAAGTTCACTTTCACTGAGACTTTCTCTCAATTCGTATAAATCGAGGAGGTATTGATTCAATCGATAGAAAATCAATTGAGCTATTGAGTTCACGACGTGTATATATTCGACATAGAGTTGGATCGTCATTTTTGATTTATGACTTTGTGAGAGGTTAAAAAATAAATAATGAAAATAAAATAACATAAAATAATCTACTTCTGTCGAAGAAAGTTATTGTGGAAATCAATGAGTATATTAAAGTTTGGTGAGAATAAAATTTGCATAAAATATTATGAGAATATCATTGGAATAAGAGGATCCTTCAGTGTTCGAAGGTGTGAAAACGAAATGTTACACACAAATTTTGATTATACTCCAACACAAAAACTACAACTGCACAAAAAGATTACTTTTACATTATGGACATCTTAATAGTTTAAATCATTAACTTAATATTGAAAGTTGGAGGCTCTGTAGAGTATGATGATAAACGGCGCCTAGGGCAATTGCGTTTCATCTCCCTCTTACACTACTTTCTCTTTCTCTCTCGTTTAAGGTTGTATATGTCGAACGTGAGCGCATAGCACTCACCTATAAACACATATACACATCAGTTTGGATATTCGTGCCACACGATTATTCCCAATATTATCATGATTTTAGTTATGCAAAGTCATGCGCGCGGCCTCCATTGCCGCTCACTCGCGATCGATTTCGTCTTTCTGGTTTCGAGATTCATTTTCTTTCTCTTTCTCTCTCTTCCTCCCATTCACTCACTTCTTGCCATCAGTAGAACGTCCTTCGTGTCTCGCCACAGGCATCTCTTCACAGACTCCCAAACGTTTCGTTGAACAAGCGCATTGCACTTTCCTAAATATATATAAGTAATGCCGTGTATGTATAGTGTCCTAACGGGCCGATTGTTCCCGAGCGATTGAGCGTGTGGGCGTCCCTTTGTCATGCCGAATATTCAATGTGAATATCAATGCTACATACACACACACCCACGTAAAACCCGCCTTTCACACCATTTAGAAAAGCCCCTCGACTATTTTCCTCCGTCCTTTTTTCCTTCATTTTATACATTGCTCCTTTCTTTCCCCTATTTTTTGTTCGCTAACAGAATATTTATGACACATTGTTGACGTTTCCTCACTAAAAAGAAAAAAAAAAAACACGGATTCAAAAGATTTGAGGTAGTTTCATCACGCACGACCATATTTCGTGAGTGTACAACATGAGTCCGATTGAATTAGCAAAAAGTAATATTGAGCTATCTGTCGTTAATAATGTGTTGATGATTCGAATTTCCTTTTTTTTTCTTTTCAATTGCCTATTAGATGTACCGCACAATTTTATTTTTATAATGAAGAGTTTCATTCATGTTTATCATCTTCCCCAGTTTAGCGTAACAACATATCAAGTGTATAATCATTCATTGTACCGTTCATATCCCTGCGTGTATTGAAGTTAGATATTTTTCTATCTCACCGACAAATACCGCGTAAATATATTTTCATTGATGTAAACACTGGTATAGTTTTCTGATCGATCAAGTTAGGAATATAGTTATTTATCGAGAAGTTTATTATATAAACACACATGCGCCCAGGAGTATATTCACAAATATCCCTCCTCCATAATCTTCCTCAATTGCTTGAGGGATATATTATTGTACGGACTAAATTCCACAAAAGTTCGGCTGCGACGTGTTCTGTAGAGTTTGTTTGAAAACAAGAACAGTAGAGCACACTTGATGTATACACATGTATAAAATATATATGCATGTATGTATTATATGTACGTGAATACGAACATAAGCTTGGCTGAATTTTCCACGTCGTCGGAAATGATCACACTGCCGGCTGGTTCGTGTCTGACCGCAACTCCAACACTCTCACTACAAACTCTTTTTCTCCCTATCCCTCTTCAGTTATATGCTTTTCCATGTGCATGAATATATATGTATATATACAAACATGTACGGGTGCATGTGTGTGTATGTACATTGTCGCTTTTGCCTTTGCCAAAAACCACCCTACAAACGAAGGGGCCAAAATGGAACACGGCCGATGCGATAATGTGACACCATATAACCATGTGCGCTGCACACTGGAAATTAAACTCACTTGTGAAATCCGGCGTAAACTATTTCACTAGTACATATATCACGCGCCCCATGACCAATAGACAGACCCATAATTAAAAATTGTATGTAACAATGATGTTGCACGTTTATTGATGAAATTCGGGTATTGTTTGACCGGAAGGATAAAATATGACACGAATTTTCTACCAAATGGGAATTGATTCACGTCCGCTTGATATCCTTAAAGAATCGAAAATTCCTTACATGAACGAAAATGAGATTTCAGCGAATTCAAGATCAGATTAATACATTAGTCTATGGATTCGAATGCCGAAAAATTGATAGTTCGATTGCGCTCATTATTATTGTTTTCTTTTCATTGCGTAAGAATTTTTTCGAGTTCTGGGTGACACATTCAGAAGAAAAGGAAAAATGATGAAACGGTGTCAGGCAACCACTGCTGATCCGCTGACGTCACGCAAACGAAGTCGGTTGAATGGTGGAGCACGGATGGTGATATAGATAGGAAAGGAGGACGGGAGGAGAGAAGAAGGATACAGCTGCCGGAACATGAGACTGTCCGGAGAGATGCACCATTCGTAATTGGTCGCTCCCACAGGACTCTTCTACAAGTTCCAACATCATCACCATCTCATATATATTTTTGCGAACATATATATGCGTTTGCATGTATGAAGTTGTATATGCCGTAAAGTTAGGGAGTTACTTCGATTAAATATTAAATTGATGTATTTCGAAGTACTCAATATTCGATGTTTAATGATATATTTGGTATATTTGACTACAGTTTGATCTCTAGAGGGAGCAAATTGCGAATGATTGAGTTAATTTATTTCCCAACTGTTGATAAACAACCAACTGGAAATAAAAAGTTGAAGTATTTATAATATGTATATAAGCGGATGTTTTGTTCACGTATATACAAACATGTTTATAAATATTTGAGCTCAATATAGATATATCAATGTAGAATTGTGAAATATGGTGGAATTCGATTATGTGAAAAGTGACTCGTCCTTGAATCCTGTGACCCAGAAGTAAAACTTGGAAAACTCTACGGTGCCAATATAAACAAAGTCGAAGAAGTGAACGTATAAAAAGCGAATGCTTGTGTGATGGGTCACAGAAAAAGGCAAAGTTTGATTAGAAAGAGCCTTTCCCGCGCTGACTCAAACTTTCAAACTATCGATTGTCGTGAATGCCATGAGGATATTTTTTTCTTGCTTTCGGCTCTTTTTTTTTTCTCTCCTCTCTCACTTTATGTATATGTATGAGTATATACAAATGTATACAATTTATTTATCACTGATATACCTGATATACCTTCCGGCGTATGTTCTGAACAGTCTGTGTACTACTGAATAACTCAATGATCAATTTCGATGTGTCTCATTTTTACAACGCAGGAATCAGAATTTTATCATCCGGCATAATGAAGTTATATAATGATATTCCATATCGATGAAAATTTCCTGAACTCAATCAATTATTCGATTTATTTACCTCGATTTATATCGTTATGTGAAATAGAATTTTTTAATTGCTCGTTTTATCTCCACTTGTGAGTTATCGTGATGAATAATTAAACATCCGTTATGTGAAATGTATATTCGAATACGAATAATCATTGCGGATGTATTGGCGCGATTTCTTTCCCACCAATTCGCTTTTATTTTCATATTGATTTCGTTTCATAGCATTCATATTCGTTTCATCTGTTGAATTTTCCGATTACTTTTTGTTTCCGATATATACAAATTGGTTTTCCATTTGTTTTCAATGTGTTTTTTTTCTTATTTTGACTTTAACGGATCGATTTGTTTTGGTATTGACGTTCTTGAAACACTCTAAAGTTACTCTTTACTGATATTTGAACAATAATATCTAAAAGTGTCTCTCTCTTCAAATTTTCTCCATGTATATTCAATCACCCTAATGTAATTCCACAAGACTCGCGGATGTATTTATAGAATGCGAATTTGACTGACTTGATTTTTAGTTTTGAAATTCAGTATTGTTTTCTCTTTTCGTAATTTGATGACATATAATATTTCTCTCCGACCTTTACCATCTTCAGCACTTGGATTAATTCTGTGATGAATAATTACATATGTATTACACATGATGTGTTGTATAGAATATATATACATATATATAATGCGTATTGTCTGATGGATTCTCTTCGTGTTCCTATGTATGGTACGATGCGCCGACTTATCAACTGAATTCACGCGCGTGACAGTGAATGATCGTACGGGTGCCTTGCTCGTTACTCGAAGGGTGAATGTGTACCAACAGAAGCGAGAGCAATAGTATGAAATAGAGCCATACATGTAGCACGCGTGAGAGAGGGCGAGTGAACGAGACGTTATATAGCTTGAAGAGAATATACCTAGACCTTTGGATATCTGGTATTTGCTGGGAAGCGAAGATTAATATTATTCTCGCCGCGTGCCAAGGCTCATTTTGCACCAACCCTCAGAGAATCTATATTTTCCCTTGGTGAATGCCTAGATAACGCGTAAGTGGAAAAGTGCAAGGGTGAGAGGAAAAAAAGAAAGATAGAGAGACGAGAAATAAAGGGAACATTTTGGAAAACGAGATGTGGGTTGCCGAATTTTTCCAACACTTTTGTCTTGTGAGAAATAGAGACAAATGTTCGGGGAAAATATTTTTCTCCGATGGGAAAATTATGTTTCATTTGATCGTTATGTTCTGAAAATTTATGTGCTCATTTTAAATATAAAGGAATTATATTAATGTATGAATAATTTCACATAACAATGATAAGCATTCTACGATGTAGGAAAAATTCTCGAATAGAGGAATTATGCATGATATGATCTCGGTGTCAATTGATGATTGCTATTGCAGTGGTAGATAAGAGGAAAGAGCCTATTTACCAATTAAATATGCATGTGAAAAATTTCTGTGTAGTAGTAATGGAGGATTTAATGAATAGAGATAATAAATGCGCAAAGGGAAAACGAACAAGATAAAAGAAATGAAAACTTAATGGTTGATAATAAATTGAATTAATTTAATAAAAAGCGAATTAATATATATGATGGTGGATATATTGCATATATCCACAGTTCCGAGTCTCATTGGGGAATAACTGCGACTGGCCATTTGTTCATTGCGTATATGCCTTTTTTTTCCAATTCCCGATGGATTAAAAACGATTTCCTGCTATCACGGAACATTGCGTCTCTCTACCTCACTTACTTGTATCCCCCATTCCAGTGAATAACTTCCGGCTGAAACACGCGAGCGACCGTGTGCCTGCTGACATAAATATCGTGTGCCGCCTAGGGAATCGTCTCAGTGTCAATATATATCGTGACTCGCACCCGCTCTTCTTCATTTTTCTCTTTCTCGCGTTTTCCTACCACTCACTCATTTCAAACCAGCCAGCAAAAATGAGTGCGCAAAAAGATTGAATTTATGAGACGTGCACAATATGTATTGCGATTGTCTGCATCCAAACAGTTAAAAAAAAGTGAAATGGGAAACCAATAGCTGTGCCAAAAGGACAATTATTTTTATTCTTTCATTTGTATAATCGTATTTTATCATCACTTCCCAATTGTTTTTGTCTTATTTTTCAAAATTATTCATAAGGTTGCCCAGTTTTTCCTCTGGGGTTTTTCCGTTCTTCATCCAATCTCTTTTTCCATTACCATATATGTATATTCTCTTTAATTCTTTTCAAGTTGCTACTTTTTCTCCATTACCGTTCCTTTTAGTTGCCGGCGACATCGTCAGTTGCTTGGCGACAATATTGAAATGCAAATGTGTAAATTCGTTATGCCTTGTCCGAAAAGTTGCTCGACAGTTCTGAAGTGAGACGATACACAAGGGATATAATTATATTACTTCTAAAAAATTGTTCATCTCTCATTTTTTTTTTCTCTCTCTCCCTCTGTGTTACGGTTGCATACTGTGTTGCCTGAGCGACGTTGCAGGAATAAGAAAACATTGAGAGTGAATGATAGGGAATTAATTCGTAGATAATGTGTTCTTCATGTAACATTATTTCTTTGTGTCTGTCTTATTGTAAACACGATGTACGATTATGTGTAAAATACAGTGAAAATTTAAGGACTAATGGTCCTGGACTAAGGTATCGAACAGTGGCTGTGGTTTCATAATTCAATTGAGCTTTTGATTCTAACGAGCAGGAGAGTTATCATTAAAATTATAGTTATTGTTGCATCTCCAATAGTAAATGTTAATTGCTTCTATGAAATCCCGGTATATTCATTGATATATAAATACCGTCAGAATATTCGATACACAAATTCCGATAATTATTGTTCTATAATTACATCCATGTCATTGTATCCATAATCGAATAAAATGAATTCAGTAATCATTTTTGCGTGAAATTCTAACTTTTCGATTGAAAAATTGAAGGGGAAACTGTTATTCAAAAAAAAAAATATGTTTTCGATTAATCTTGGTATTATATTTCATTCATTCAAATATATAATACAGGTGGCCAGGCAAAAAGTGTATCGAAATTGCAATAATTGAGTGTCTATCAATTGTTTCCACGATTGAAATATTGCAATGCTGTTTTAATTAAAAACGGTTAGGTTTTATTATGATTCTTTTAGAATTCATATTACGCCAGGTGTATCACTTTTTTCATAAACGTAAAAAGGAAAAAGAAGAGGAGATGGAGTGGAGTTATACCATATATATTCAGTTAGCATCTGGTGTCGACGACACGTACTTCTAAATTATTCCTTCCCGAAAAGAGGACGGCAATTGTTGTCGAGTTGGCTTTCTCTTATTTTTCTTTGACAATTTCAACTCCTCACACCCACCGTACTTCTCATTACACATTAATGAAAATTACTTCCACATTGCACCAGACATACTGCAATTATTCGTACATTTTCATTCGAACAAGAAAAGAAATAACATAAAGATTCTCTAGGACATGGTAAAAAATCTCTCTATGCATAACATTAAAGTTTAACTTCCGCCAGCTATCAACTATTCTATGTATTCTCCTATTTCCATCTCTCTTGTTCGATTACTTCTATCGTTAATATTCTATCGTTCCCACTACACTGTCACGACCTTACCCAATATTTTTACCGCTTCACAAACCGTATGACTATACTATTCGCTATTTTTTTTTCTCTATGATTTTTTTTTATTTTTATGCCCAATAGTTTCATATGGAACGAAAATAAACAGAAGAAAAAACAATTCACCTCGGGGCATATGTTGTATAGTATTGTATATGTAAAGCTGATAAACTCGCACGTTACGTTTATTAACTCGCTTTTAACGACTACGAACTCGCCATTAAACTCAATGAATAGCAACTTCACTATATTCAATTTATGACTAACATTAATTTGGATTGTCCACCATCATCACTACTATATCACTAATCATTTTGAATCATTTGATTAATAATAATGTTATTATTTATATTCATTTGATCGCAATATATATGATATAATACATAGTGAAGTTATATTAATTCAACAACATATATATAATTACGTTTAATTTTCAATATACTTTAATATTTGAATATTTATTTTAAGTGGTTCATATAAGTATTTTCGAATATTATAACTACATAACCATTATGTGCGAAATCACTTAGGCTTGTGAGTACATCATGTAAATTTATATTTCTGTATACATATGCAAAGTTGACTTTACGCAAAATCCAGATTGGATGTAACTTCTCTCCTTTCTCTCGTGTTTCAAACTCGGCCTCTCTATTTTCTCTTATACGAACGCTGGCAGGAACGAACTTGCTGGCATCGAGTGCTGTTATCGGGAAAATCGTGGGACGATTATGGGATAACGTCGATGCTCGCCCGGAGGCCACACCGGAATATCCACTCGTAAACTTTCATGGTTTAACTCTACCTCTCTTCCTATAACGGATGCTATTTCTTCGCTATATACTCTATCTATACTGATTTATCCTGATGATTGACCAGTACTACTGTCGGTCCATTCTACCTTTTCCTACTTTCTTATTGTTTACTTATCTATATATTTGCACAGTCTCTAATTGGATTACAGTTTATATGAAATACTTTGATTTCCGTGATGAATCAGAAGAGAAGTATTAATTGTAATTGAATATTCAAATATTAGTTTTATTATTTGGAAAAAGGTATCTCTATTAATTGGAATTCACTGTTACTTTTTTTTTCGTATTTCACTATGATATTTTTTTTTCAATTTTCAGATACTTCCGTTAATTTTCAAACAATTTTATAACGCAAATTCATAATATGCTAATGTGGGAGAGACATTCAATTTTTGTATTGTCGTATTTTTATTTATGACATGGTTGATACTTTTCTTATTCGCTACACACACAAACATTATACTTATGTGAATATAAATAGCTAAGCACACGATTAAAATGGTCTACTGATTAATGAGATATTTTTATGGCAAAGTTGTATGGATGAAAATCGGCGACTCAACGAGCCAACACATTCCGTTGAGAGTTTACGAGGACGTATACCGCGATGAGGCCATAGTGGCCCTTTTACTGCCACTATCAGTAGAGTGGGGGACGGTGGGGCTAAAAGGAAAGGAAGAGAAGGCGGAGAATAGTGCTGTGAAAGCTTCAGAGAAGGCCAGCTTCCTTGGTCTGCCCTGTATCCGCAACAGCCAAGACCGATAATACGTTTATGGCTAAGAGTATTAAATCTGTCACTGATCCCCTGCAACTTTCTTGCTGTATGGTCACGCTCCGCAGCTATTGACTTCACTCTCTACGTTTTAATTCATGAAAATACGTATAAATTTATATATGTTTAGAGATTTATTTTTTATTGCTTGGACTTACATGAAATGCATTCAGCTCAACTTGTTTTTCGTTCAAAATTCGCCGTGATAAACCTTTAATAACCGTAAATAAATTTGAAATATTTACTTGTGTTGTTTATTCTGTTTGGGATTTTCATTTTTCATATGGAAGAACATCGAATACTTAAATGAACAATATCGACATGACAGGGTTAATATCAATCAGTAGAAAGTTTAAGGAAATTTCAATATTGAAATAGGAGTTGGTCAAGTTTCTCGGAGTTTTGAAGTGGTCGAATATTTCTTGTTCTGTGGTGAATGTTGTAAGTATGGGGAAGGTTGTGAAGTGGATTAAGGACAATTAAAAACTAGACGCAAACATTTACTGAATGCTTCGAATATTTGATATCTATTCATGAGATAATTATGAAAGAAGCCAATTGTGTATGATCGAATTTATAATATAAAATTTGAGATTGTCGCTGGATATATTCGATAATAGTTCACCAACTGCATTCATTAAATATTTTCTGGCATATTAATCGAATTCATTATCATCACCATTCATCAATCCATTTGATGGAGGTGGGAAAAACGAATATTGAGTGCAATTTATAATTGAGATCGAAAGATGCAATGAGGAGAAAGTGCAAACACAAAACTCCATGTCACATTTTGTATTTGTGTATGTACATATTTTTTCCTCTCATCATTTTGTCTTTTTCTACCCTTTTTTCATCTTTTGCGTTCGACTAAGCGCGCCCGTATTCGGTGAAGCGTGTCTCGATGAGTGGCGGCGTGTTAGTCCGCACTCAAACGAGACTCCACTAACGATTGGAATCTCCCATACATATTGTGTACACACATACTCATAAAAATACGCCCGTTATGTATATACACGTATATAATATGCATTCCGCTGTGGCATCTTTTGCATTGCATTATATGAGACACCATCATAAGGCAAATAATGTTTTTATGATTATTTACCACACAAGAAACATTCTCGTACAAATATATTTCTCAGGAATGAATATAAATAGTAAACAGAATTAATGAAATGGGGAGCGCAAACTTTCATCGATATAGTTGTGGATATATCTTGTGGTTCTGTTCGTACACATTTTTTTTTCATAGTCCTCTTTTTTTTTCTATTGGTGATTCACATCAGGAAAAATGAGAAGTAATTTTCGTGTAGCCACCGTATGAAACACGCGGGCGGCAACAAAATATCGATCGATCGTTCATGCTCCGTATCTCTATAGTCTGTTTTTGATGGATGGGATGATGCGACCTCTACTCATACAGGCGAAGATCCCATCGCTCTACTTTTGCCTGTATACTATGTAGGTATACTCACACACATATTCTCATTGGTGGTCGGCAATAGCCTCTGATACTAATTCGATATTACCACGCGTTATCGATTGCGGCTGTTTTTTTCTTTATTTCTTTGTGTTTCTCATTTTTTTCATTCTTTCACATAAACACATAGACAAAAACTGGTTTTTTACACGGTGAAAAAGTCGCATGTATTATTACATTTATTTTTGTTATTTTCTTTTATTATTTTTATATTCCTTCGATATTTTGTGTTTCAGTTTTATAACTGTTCATGGATAAAAAATGTTTACATATATTCATTGAATCCATGAAAACAGGGATGTAGAAAAAATTAAACATCAATTTTACATAATGGAATGTTTATCTCTATTTTCTTTGCGGAGTATTTATTTTTTCTTCTCTGTGCTAGAAGTTGGTATACTTGGTATAAATATTCACAGAGGTTTCGCTTGGTTTATCAGGACTTCCGACTATTCTCATTTTGAAATGGTTTGTGAATGGGAGTGCGGAGGATAGTGGATGCACGGTAATTAGTACAGGCTGGTACATAAGCTCGTTGAACCACTGACGGTGGTTCATTATCGGTGTGAATTCACTCTATGTAACTCTCCTCGTTCCTCCTATTTTCCAAATCACTCTTCTCTTCTCTTTTCTACTCCTACACTCATCCTTGGATAATGTTCTCCACTTATCGCACCATCAATCCCCCAATAATTTCATGCGCATGCTCAGCCCGTTTATGCACATTCAACACCAACATTGTCTATCAAAATGTAATGATTATTTTTCATTCAACATGCTTCCAAAGTATCGAAAGCATTGAACAGAAGAGCCAACAATTGTGATGTCATTTTCAATATTTTTTCGATTTAATCTTTCAACAGTTTGAGATGGCTATTAAAATGGCTTAGTTCTCCATGATGCGAACGCGAAGAAACTTATAATGAAACGGATATCACTAGAATTGAGTGACATTAGTATTTCCATTGATATTTTGTCATTCATTCTTCGGATGGATATTTTCCGTCTATATATCGCATGATGAACTGAGTTAAAGTAAAAACTATTTGGTATATATCGTAACAATATCCCTTTTCGTGAAGATGAAACTGCGAATGCCCACAGATATAAATAATTTATCCGGAAAAGCCAGTGTGAGCCGCGATGTATTGCATTAAATATAAAATCCAATATAAACTTTTCCTACGCTTGGACTATACATATTGTATGTTATAAGTATGTGTGTATATGTGTATGTAATATTTGTCTATGTGAACGACTGAAAGAAGACGCGGGTGGGTTAAGATGCGCAACTTTTCACTGACTATATACTAAAGCCAACCCCTGGGATACCAGGGGTGCATATCGACGTTTAATCAGACACGCTACTCGCATACTGATATCTATACGTTCTAGTGTTCAACACCCAAGATGAAATGTTTTTCTTTACCTCTCTCTTTATATACCCACTGACATTTAATCAAATATATTTTTTTATTCATTTATCTGCATTACACATGCGTTTAAAGCTATAATTTGTAACAAATATTTCTTCTTTCATATTTTTAGAATGCAGAGACGAGGCCGACGCAGTTTGGAAGTGGAGGTTGCGCAAATGCGCCCCATAAGCACGGCCGGCTAATAGACCCGCATAGTCGAAGCCCGCCCCCGACACCCCGCAGCCAGACACCAGGTGAGTCCGCTCATTCGTGCACCATTTTCATCCTCTACTTTTCTACTATGAAGAATACGAGTAAAATTGATGAATAAATGAAAGGGAAAAAAATGTTTCACATAATTTTGTTACTTCATATTATGACAAAACTGGTACAGGTATACGTGATATCATCCAGACAACATCGTGGATAAATAAATGGAAAATATATTCTACTTAAATTCTCAAAAGATACTCCCGCTCTGGGTAGTGTTTTGTGAGTAGATATCACTGTAAATACACATTCACCTGCAATCGTGCAACTCCCTAACTGAAGTTTTGTACTCACGTTTTACACGTTTAGGAATGCGAGCGACTTTTATTTATAATTTGGGAATGCACTCGATTACCAGTGAGGGACTGGTTGAGTAAATCAGTATGAGGGAAAAAAATCATAAATGTCTTGGAAACTAAATCCTACTTTCGGAATATGGTAAATTCAGATTTGAAATTGATTCTTAACTTTATGTCGGATGATCGAATGATTTTAGGTACATACCTGAACAAAATTTTATCTGACCATTTTCATTCTTAATATAATCCTGTAGACACCTGGCTAGATAGAGTATTACGGGCATAAGCATACAATGATGAAAAACGATAGACGAAGTATTAATTGCTTAGAAAATTGAGTGTGAAGACTAATAAAGTGAATTGTACGTGATAAACTCTGTGCATGAACTGACACACTCAATAACACCCGGCGAATTTTCGACGTCGTTTCATGACGAAATTTTAATGCGCATTATTATGCTCTGGCTCATCATTTCTCATCTTCGTATCTATAGCCAGACATTTCGCATACACAGATGTACGAATGAATTTATGTGTCCATTCATAACTATTTTGGCAGCCTAATGTTTACAAGATCACGACATATGAGCTACTGAGTAATAGCACATAGTTCATTCCTCGATTAATCTATGCGTGAAGTTTATCAATCGAGTCGATGTCACTAGCACAATCAGGTGTCATAAACAGCAATTGATACTCCGCGATAGTTGCATATTCATATAATATTATTTGCACAGATTCTCAGTTTACTTATTTTTTGCAAACGTTATGATAGATAACTTTTTTCCAAGTATTGCATTATGTATAGAGCAATTTTGAATTGATAAAATATCATCTTAATATTCAGTCAGGCCTGTGCGAGTTTCATAGAAGAATTGTTGAAATAGTCAGAGTCAGCATGCTGGTCTTGTACGTCAGTGGAATAAAATTTTCAATCTGGAACTATTCATCGATCCTTCCACAAGAATTCTTCTGTGGCAATTGTTTTACGATTTATTTATCAGATTCTATCATAGGACTGCCTACCCTTCACTTGCTATCGATTATACGCATCACATAATTGTTCTTGAATTTGATGTATGTATATTAACTAGAAGCTGAAAAGATATTAAATGTATGAAAATTATTTTGATAGTCTCGAAGTAGATTTGTCAGCGCGAATCCCCTTATTTTTCCGGGTGGCGCTGCGAAAAAAAAGACCGCCATGAATTTTTCACAGCTCTTACAGTATCCAGTTCACTAGCACTTATATACATTCTTTTATTCTTTTTATTTTCTGTTGTTTTATTTAACAGTTTTGTATGCATAATTCGGTCTGCTTCTGCCTGACCTTCCTCCAACTACGATATTGTTCTTCATTCGTATAACCGTACAGAGAAAAGAAACAAAGTAGAATACCGATAAGCATTTTTGCACACACAGACATGTGCGGTGTTAATAATACGACGTTGGGAAACGCAGTGTTGTATGTGTGTATAAATATATTCATAGGTGCAGGTCAAGGGGAAGGTTTTCGACGAGCGAGGAGAGCACTTGGGCGTTGATATTAATTAGCCACTCGGAGTTAATTACTCGTGGCCACACACGCGGCTTCCGGATATATAAAGTCCAATGCACGGTTCTCCGCAAGCACCCACTTCATTTCCCTTTCTTTCATACATCTATATATTTATATACATTAATATATACACGTGATCATCCCCTCATCGATTAACGCAATGAGTTGAAAAAAAAACACGACAAGAGTTTATAGATAATTTGAAAAAACATTCTAACAACAATATTGATAATTAATTAGACAACTTGATACTTATTTGATATTTTCCGACATTATTGCAATTATGAAAATATATAAAAATTTGAAACTCGACTAACTATCGGAAATCCATTAACGAGTCGAATGGACTCAATGCGAGTCTGATTATATGTAAAAGTTTCTAAAATTTCATTATGTGAAAAAAAAAGAGTATGAGGAAATATGTGTTGGAAGTTCTCAATGTGTATTATTTTTTGTGCTGTTGACTGCAAACCGTGTGAAAATAAATAGAAAACTGGAAAATAATACGACTCACTTTTCCCATTCTTTGTACGTGAATATCTCTTTAACGAATTAGTTTTACATTTGGCGGGAAAACTGAATATGAGTATTAACATCATTTCATTTGAATGAATAATATTTATTAGTTGTTACAACTTGCTACTTCATCGTTGTTGATCCAATGAATCATACATATACAAATGTATCAATTGATCAATATGCATTTACACATATATTAATGGTCGCAATCGACGAATATCAATACATACATTTACATATTTACACAGGTATGTGTGTATGTATTGATATGTATGTATAGATTTGTGCGATACTCAATTGAAAAGCCGTGATCGATCATTTAATGTGGTTGGATTCAGAGGGACATGAATAACGCACGCCTCGTGGCGTCACGTCAACTATCGGGACTTCTAAGGGATGGGGGTTGGTTTAGAGAGGGCCAATGGAAAAGGTATAGAGAGAGAGAGAGAGAGAGAGAGAGAGAGAGAGAGAGAGAGAGAGAGAGAGAGAGTCAGTACAGAACGAGCGGGACGCGGCGGGGTAAAGCATTATCCGGGCATGACCCTCCATGCGAAATCAATACCGGAATAGTGAGATGGAGTGAATGCGATAGAAATAGGGAACCAGAGGGAAACGGAAAGACAGAAAGAGGGCTTCAAATCTCTTTGTTTCATCAATCTTATATATATAATAAAAGAGACAGATATATATATACATATGATATTATTATATACACATTAACGAGTGATTATTATCATTTCTCATTATTCAAATACAAATCGTGTGTATGTCAAATGATGTTCTCCTTCCATTTATATTATCTTATCTCTAATCATTTACTGTATTCACAATGTCAATTGAGTTATTTTCACGCTCGTTGAATTGCTGTTACAATTTTATCGACAATATCAATCACGCGAGTGAGTATTTAATTGCTTTAGGTATATATATGTGTTTTTCATTCATGACGTTCAACAATTTAATTTCCGCACTTTCACTCTTTATTATCATATATGTGGGAAACAAAAAAAATATTGGCCATTTTCTTCCCACATTTCTATGTCATCACTCAATTGATATGATGAAGGAATATTTTTATTGACATTTTGATCATTTGGTTTATAATAATTGAATTGTTTTTACTGCAATAGGGTATATGAAAACGTCGCGACTAGAAATACTCTTCAATGAACTTAATTTACGGAAAAAAAATGTTTCCACGCGAATTGAACTTTTGCAATAGTAAGTATTATTGATGATAACTTCAACTTGATTATTCCACATTATGATAAAGTAATAATTCACAAATAGTTCTCCCATAGATTACATGAGTTTCAAAATGATTTTATTTCTCCACCAGAGTGTGAAAGGATCCGTTCTGTTGAAGTCTCTTTTAATCAAATTCACATTGCGGCGGATTAGAATTCCGTGGAGAATATTTATATTGTAACAGCTTTGTTCGATAGTAGATGAATAAGAAAATAATAATATTGAAACAAAATATATAAAAAAAATTGTCCACTACTGTGTGACCGGATATTAGTCGAGCCAATGGTCGAGAGTGAACGATGAAACATTTTCTCGGGTGAAATGTTCTCTGTATGTTTCCCAAAATGGTCGTGTGCGCTATAGAGAGAGAGAGAGCGAGAGAGAGTAAGAGAGAGAAAGAGAAGAGATAGAGGGACTGCAAGCGTGTTTGGTACTCGAAATGCAATTAAGCCGAGGCAAATTGTGTCGTTTCCACACGTTACAGGGATGAGAGAGAAAGCAGATGAATACAGATATACATACCAATATTGAAATATATATGTAGAAAGAGCATGGTTGAATGTATAGAATGGTCAGACAGGGACAGACGGAGACTATTTGGAACTCTCTGTTGCTACTCCCAGCGATATTCCAGCTACCTAATTACGCGATGATTTAATAACGACCTGTCATGCGCGACGTATCATCAATTTCATCAGTAAAATTATTGATTCACGATATTTCCATTTCATAAATATTTTTCATTTTGTTATTCTACCATGTTTATGCAGTCGTGTGAATGCATACGAATGTTCTTGATTTCGCATTTCATTCATGGCATCGATATTTTCAACAGTTGGTGTCAAATTCGATGACAATTCTACATGCACAGTTTGTCCCACACAATATTCTTCATAGCTTGTATCGCTGTATTAAATTCACTCAATACCATGAAGAGTGCAGTTTTATCTCTATCTCTGCATTGTCTATCAAAGCTTATGGGTTCTAAACCGAACTCTTGCTGTAGCAACAAACAATCAAGAAATTTACTTTATTTGTGAGTATTATCCTCTTTGAAATACTATGTGGTGCTATTCAACTGTACACAGAGAAGTTCACAATATAAACACTTTGGGGAACAGAAGTCCGATAGTAAATTGAGAACGGCTGGTTAAGATCGATATAACGGTACCATTGATGTATTCTTATGAAGAGTTATTTCTGAAATTTATTATATAAATAAGACATTTATCACGTGATTGAAATACCGCATGAGCGAAGTGCAAATGCATTCTCCAATGTTCTTGTGTAGAGAATTAGATGAGCTAGAATCGGATATTCCGTTTATGTTCAACTGCAGAGGTTGCGAATTGTACAGTTCATTTTAGAATAACCGCAAAATTACCCCGTGCCTTATAAAATATATGCTTGACATATGTTATTTTCATTTAGGATCAGGATATTAATCTCAATTATAATATTGATAATGTTCGAAACAAATAAGTGAACATATTATTTCGAACATTGGAATATCATCGATTGCGTTCCCACATCTGTTATAATATTCATCCAGATAAATTTTTTGAATTTCCACATGCAAATTATGGGATCATTGATTTTGAATAAATCATTACTCCATATTCAACATGAATACTCCCTGAATGTAAATATTATATTACTTATCAAAGGTATTGATGTTAATGCAGATGCATACTATTATATATTAGCTAATTCTCTGAAAAATCTGAATGATCCATTCAACCTTTAGTAGATATAGAAGAAAAAAATGTGAAGTAAAAATAAAAATTTTTGTTCCAAAGCCAAGAATTTATTTTTCCTTTCACTTTTTGTTGAGCAATTTGCTCAATTACAATTCCAAATCCACCTCGACTTTTCACTCTATGCTTTTCTCATATCTCTTCTTTCATTCTCCAATTTTTCTTCTTTTGGTTTTTCCTTTTTCCATCTTATAATTTTCTTCTCTTCTATTCTATTCTCCATCTGTCGGCCATTCATTCTCACTTCTCTTGGGGGTAGCTGTGTGTGCACGCGGCACTTTATCAACCCAGCCGCACCAAGTTCGCAAAGCCGCTTTATTCATAATTAACCAGAGCTCATGGCCTCACTCTCTTTTGCTATTCTCCCCTCATCTCGCTCACTTCCCTTTCCATTCTATATACTATAACCTACCCATCGTATATTATTACTGGCACTCATTTGTGCGTTCATCTCGCGCACATGTGTAAATTAGATAGTTAAATGTCGCATACAGTTAAACGACAATACAAAGTCTGTTTGTCATCATACATACTTAATTGCGAATTCATTCAACCATACCATCATTGTTTTCAATTAAATTGAGTTTATTTATCACCTATCTGCAATTAGAAATTTCGTATGAAATGCCATAATACATTCGAGTGATGATTTTGACATAAACATCATGTCATTTCGATATTCAATGTGTACACGTTATATATGTGATGATTGCTTTCAGTGCAATGATAACTTTGATGATTCTTTTGTATTTTTATATACTATGCATAATGTGTGTCAGATTCACAGGATTTATCGAGTAAAATTGTTGAATTTGATATAAATATTTATTTATTATGATCCAGTTCCATTAATTAAAAATCCAAATTTAATTCATCCAGTGGAGCACGTAAAATTTCCAATTTTGATACGATACATAAAAAATTCAATGAAATAAAACCCTCATTTATATAGATAAAATCTACGCGTTCCACGAAATGAATCAAAATAATGATAAACAAAAGGATAATAAATAACTGTTGATGTTCAATAACACTTCCAAATACGATTAACACTCTCGTGATCTCCGCAACTCGTGTTTCAAATTATAAACATCAAAGTGACTCTCTTTCTCTTCATTTTCGCTTCTATCTTCTCCACGTTCTTCACATTCTCAACACATTTGTGAGGCGAAGACGCCCTATTCCTCTTTCTCACTTATCCTTTACATTCCTCTATATCCTTACCACACTCACACACACCTTTCTCTCGACGTAATTGTTCACTACGTTCGTGGCCTCGCGAGTTCAATTATTCTCCTCGAAAGTTTCTCTGTTCCCTTCTTGTGAGTAAGTTTGCCACGAAAGCGACATCGTCCTGCTCCTTTGTGAATGTGGATACATATATATTCCAACTCCGTACACCCCTGACGTTAACTGTATGATGCACTATATAAAGTATTAGTATAAGGTGCAGATAAAATAGGGGACATGAAGTAACATACAGTGAGGGGTTGTACTGACAGAATTTTAATTACGTCTGCAACCAACAGCTCGTTCGCGCTTCGACCAATCGACCGCGTTAATGCGCCTGTGTTCACATGTCCATGACTCAACACCCCATTGCTTCAAGTTTTTTCATCTCTCCTATTCCTATTCTCTTTTTCCCTCATTTGTATGAGAACACGCGTGTATATGTGAAACACATCTTCCACGCTCCGATTATTATTTTAATCAAGCTCAACATGTTGTATACAAATTTATTACTGTGCCAAATCTGTTGGAATCATTTGCTGCAACGTACGTCAAAATAAATTAAACTGAAAAAAAAGATTTTACATTAATTTTTTCAATTGCTATTGACTAATTCAGGTTTATTTAATGTTTACAACAAATATGTTCTGCAATATAGTATGGTTTTAATGGATGAGATATATTTTTGTCAGATACTATATGTATCAAACCGATGATCAACATAATTGAACATTTAATTCGTAAAAATAAATTCAGTGGAAATGAAAGTGCAAAATTTTCATATATTGTTTCCTCGAATTTAGCGAAAAATAGTTCTTCACCAAATTGAAAGATTATTTATTTATGTTTTAAATTAAGCTATGACCAAATTGGCTTTCATAAATTTGCCAGAGTATGTTTTTGAATATAATTCAATAATATCAACCGTCGCCTGGAGAATGCCCATGTTAAAATAGCTATTGATCACATTATAATAAAGAATAATTTCAAACCATGATATAATTTTCGCGAAAAAAATTAATTGGCTTGTGCGACGCATTGAATAATTATTGCCTTTCGTAAATGAACGCTAATGAAATTCGAATGGGTATTGTAATAAACAGCAAAGTTATTATCTCGCAAGCAATTCTAATACTCTTTTTGTGAAACTATGTCAATCACTCTCCGTCCTTATTTTTAGGCTCACATTGATTGGTTATAAAAATATGAAAAGATCAATATCAAAGGGCAGATTACCCCGAACGCTCGACGTGATTACTTTGCGCAAAGAGTAACGCTCGATGTTCTCCTTTAAATGATGTGAATGTATCGCAATAATTTCAATTGATTATTGACAACTCCTTTCATGATCGTACCTACATAATTTGTTGATGTTTATAAACTTCGGCGAAGTAACTAGTCTGATGAAACAAATTCCCCTGCTTGTCCGTTCCCATTGCATGTGAAACAGACTAGTGTAATTACATTTCTACCTTGTATATTCTCATCTATGAACGTTCGTATCTATCATTGCCACTATCTTCGTATAACATTCCTTCTTCTCATCTCTATAAAACTTTTTTGTCTTCCTCGCGTTTCCACTTTAACTCGTTATGCAATCCAGCTCGTTTTGCGTATAGATATAGATCATATCCTCTTAAATTCTGAAGGATTGCGAAGTTCTATTTGAAAAAGTTTTAGTAAAGTTTGATCATTCGCCGAGCTCTCTTGTCTTTGTCCTAGGACAATTTTCATCAATTTCGTTTGTTTACCTTTTTTTTTTTTATTTTGTTTAACCGATTGTACTCCAACCCACATATACTCAATTCAAAGTTTATTTATCAAAGTTATCGTAAACATGAATATGTTGGAATTCAGAAAGAAGTTTGTGGAAGTGAAGAAGCATAAATTTGGTTTTCCATGAGGTATAGAAGGGACAGTCAGTATCCAAATTATATGGCGAATCGATAGGACTTAAACTTCTCTAGGACGTCATAGGAGCAAACATGACGGTCATCGAATTGATTATCTTCCAAATTCGTCATATCGAAAGAAACTGAATACAGAAGAATGAAAACAGTGAGGAGAAAAAGAATAACAGTGTTTAAATCTTTGATCAAAGTAATATCACTAAAATTCTTTCTTCTTTTTTTTCCCCCTTCATTCTTCGCGTCAGTCAGTCTGTCTGTCTATCTGCCTGTGCATGTATACGTAAGCACCGTATACTTACACCTTAAAGTTTTCTCGTCAGTCAAAGTCGTGAAAACGAGGAAAAAAAAAGCGGGGCAAAATGTGTATGAGAAGGGTGGAAAATGGCAGGAAAGTAAAACACAAGGGCACAATCATATTACCTTTGTAAAAGACAGGAATAAAAAAAAAATGGAATAAAGAGCTTTTGCTCTACTTTTACCAAGTCGCCTTGATTAAAACCTGGTGAAGTAATATGGAGAAGAAAGATGCTACAAGAAGATTCAAATGCACAGGTTTAATTTGATATACATAAATATATTGATGTACATAAAATGAATTGACGGTTTAACTTTCTCTTAATAAAAATAACATAGCAGCAATATATATATATTCAGACCATTCTTTCTTTTCATTCCTTCAATATTAATTGGATTAATCATTCAGAGGTTAAATAACTCAGCTGAATTATTGGGAGAACAATAATTGTATTCATAATTAATGATCAATTTTGATTTGCCGTAGTTCCTCGATACGGAATTGATAGTTATGTGCATAAATATTATAGATATATTTGAGTGGGTCAGTTGGTGAGAACAGAGAATGGGTAGCACAGGATAGATTGCGAGAGATATCAGGCTATCCATGATCTAGAGTATCTATATCGTAGTGATGGTAGCTGGTGAATCCTGCACCGCAAATACAAGCAGCGGCCGCAACTCCAGTATAGACTATAACACAGAGAAAACGAGATAGTGAATGACAACTATTTCCTATATTATCGCTTTGTGTATCACCATAGATTAAATGCGATTACATTGTTTTACAATTTATTGGCTATTCCGATATTGTTAATTCTATGGTAGTTGCATTTATTCTTTGTTTTTTTTTCTTGAAAAGTGAACAGCCAAGAAGAATACATCTTTGGCAATTGACAATGTCTATTGGAAAACGAATCGCGTATAAAATCTTAACGTGTGACTACTATCATTTCAATCGAATTCAATTGTTTTGCATTGTTACTCGTAACATTGGTATAGATACTCGCATAAATTGACGTTGTACTACCTAGGCCATGATCGTTACTTTTGTTAGAGTTTCACTCGATTGCTACGAGTATACACAGTAAACTAGCGAAAATTCAAAGGTGGTTGAGTTGGATATATATTGTAAAGCTTGTCGAAGAAGAAAAGTTCGGTTGCAACATATTTGTTGATCAATTTTACAACATGTGTTCGTTCACGAATTTGGGTCAAATAAATGACACGAGATAAAATTATTATTATGGATTTTGGATGCACAGTGATGGCGTATCCATATAGTTAGAGTAAGAGCTGAAATAAATGATTGTGTTACGCAGCTAATTAATTAGCCATGCAAGACAACCGGTCGGTTACCGATGCTGTCTCTCAAGGTGGTGGCATTGGCGGTGACAGTGCACGCATCACTTGTGGTCTCTCATTTGTACATATACAGTCAATTGTTCATACATATAATATAATAAGTAGAATTGAATACAATATAGTGATTGTTGATATTTTCCGTATATTTAAATGACGAGAAGAAAATGGAAAGTTTATTATTCAATGAAAGAGAGTGTTCCATGTTGAATTTTATTCTGCATAGCATTTTCGATGAATCTTCAATGTCACACTGCATACAATATGACGAGTACAATGTTCACAAAAGAATACACACGCAAAGAAATATATATATATGACGGAGAAAAGAAGGAAAAGAAAAAATTAACACGAGTACAGAACTGGGAGAGATAAAGCTGTAATATGTTGCTTGGAGCGACAGACGTCGTTTCGTCGCGGCTTATATTCGCCCGGGCGCGTCGAGTCGACGCAAGAGATAGAAAAAAAAGAAGTAAAATGTCGACAACAACGCAATCTTTCTCACGCGTGTGAGTGTGTGTGTGTGTGGTTCTCTTTCTCTCTTATACATCCGTTTATATGAAGGTTTGGAATAGTTTTCGGAACCGATGAGAAAATCTTTCAATGATCAGAAAAAAAAAGAGAAAATAATAAAACATAGAAAAAAACAGTACCTTTTTTTTTTTCGCTGTGCCTTTCACTTTTCTAAAAAACTTTTTACACTATGTGGCAATCAACATTGCATTGATGGCGAAGTATACATGCAATGTGCTTTATCGGTATAAGTGACTTTTGCGCTACAGGCAAACCACCAGGCAACTCGCTCCCATTTTACTCTCTCCATTTCTCTCTTGCCTTTCCCATCGCGTCAGACTATGGACTACTATGCTCCTTGCGCTCTCTCATAGAATATGCATGACACGCCGATGCTCCCGGTCCCTGATCTAATTATACAGCTTCGCGCGAACCGCAAGCACGACCGCTTCAGGCTTTCGAATAACGTCTCGACGTTCTTTGCCTGTGTATGCGCGTTACTTCCATCATAACTTGCAAAAATAGGGAGGAAAAAAATGACAAAATGAAAAAAAAAATGGTCGAAGAAAAAGAAAGGAGAACGAATGAAATTATTTTTCATCGACTTCACGCTCAATCTATTCTAATGACTTGAACGTCAATGCCACCGCGTTGACTTCCGAATGAATTTCGCTCGATAAATGTGATACGATTTACGAGGGAGACAATGATAAGATGAAATTTCATGCTGTAAAATAAGTGGCGAGGGAAAAACTGGTGAAAACAATGATTCGATTTTATACATAATTGTACAATTATTTTCTAATTTATTCCGGCGATCGGGGTAATCTATTTGTGGGGATATGCAATGTATCTATGTATATATATTCCTTCGCAGTATTATAATGAAAGATAATATTTTATTGCAATTGATACATTCATATGTATTCTAATATCTACACTCATTATTGTAGTGAGCAAGTAATATTTATGTTTGTCAACTCGCGTGTCGAATTATATTGTTCACAGTTAGGATCTAGTCAGTGTTTTACTTGGCTGTGGACTTGTCGAGTTATCACCCGCGCATTTCCGTGATCCCTCAGCTTAATTGTACAGCAGAATTAACATAAGAAATCGTTGTAATCTAAAGCCGCTGTTTCAAGTAACAGCAATGCCATCGTTGTAATTTATCCACTTTCATAATTCAATTTATGAAGTAAATGAAATCATTTAATTTACGAGATAAATATTTGCATCGAAAAATATGTGTTCAATTTATTTAGCGACGCTTCAAAGAGCACATTCGCGCATATAACGTAGATTTAAATTGAGGCAAATACTGACCATTGAATGAAATATAAAATAATTTTATTTCGTATCATTTTTTCCGTCAGCCGTATCGACGTTTGCACAAAACTGCTATACAAGATATAGCAATCTCGAGATGATTCGCCAATGTCGAATGCAACACTTATTCATATATAAATGCATTTGTTTTATATAAATATTTGTCAGATATAAAAATTTTTATTGACTTGGCACACGATCACGTGATTGGATTTGTCGTTCACTCTCTCTCTCACCAATTCCCCTCGTTGCTTTTTCCTCTCGATTTCTTTTTTCCTGCCAAATACAACTCCATAAACTTATATGTCACTATCTCCTGTTTGCAGATATGTCTGTATATATATATATATATATACATACATTTAAATGTCTATGTGTATATAATATCGCACCAATGGATTCCTCTCATTTTTATAACTGCAACAACTCGTAAACACAACGTGAATATAAATCGACGCTTGTTTCGGTTGCGCTATCTCACGCCGACGCAATGGCGCTATATACTAAAACGATATAATACACAAAGCTTGAGTATATATGAGTGTAGCAGTTAGGTGGAACGAGAAGAGGTGGAACGGAACGGAAGGAAGAAAAAGGATATATAATATAGAGAAAGAGAGAAAATGGGCACAAGTGAAGAGTACAAGTGAGTGAGACAGTGAGGATGAGATTGTAATTCACCGGTAGAAGTTCCCTCACGATTTCACGATACAGTTATTCCCATGGTCATGGTGAATCAACCCTATATATGTATACAAAATACACACATATAATATATATGTTATTCTATATACCGGCGCCACAGAATTGCCATGAAATTCCACCGAGTTCTCATGTTCTTCGTTCGTCGACTTACAAGTAAGCTAGACCGCTAGACTTTGAGAAAATGAGAACAACAGATAGGAGGGGATAGAGAGGCAGATAAATAGAGAAAGAGAGAGGGAAAGGGAAGAGGAGAGAGAGAGAGGGAACGAGATAAAATAGTGACAGCGTAAGAGGGGTAAAATGAGAGAGAGAAGATATGGTTACAGCTTTTATACCATCAGGTCAGATATTTTCCGGTCATGGAAGCCTCTCTCTTCTTCTTCTTCTTCATTCTTTTTTTCCCCTGACGTGTATTCAGGTCTTTAGATATGGCAAATAATTGCTTTTGCCCAAAGGCCTTCGAAGGAGCCACTTTTTTATTCGACAGACCCACAAACCGCATACACATATATTTATATATATATGTATAAAAACACTGAAGGCTGCAATTTTGATTCATCAACCGATCGTCCTTTTTGACAGATGATAAATTGTCTCGAATGAAATAATAGTACTTCATGAATTCCATCAATAACATGGATATGTATATTCAAAGGAGAAACAAGAAGAGTATATGAAAACTGTCTTGCACATGATTTGATAAACTGACAAAATTTAAGACTTGCAATTTTGCATCTAGTTATCACTAAAGTATCATCATTAATTCATTATGATGACTGTTCACTGTTGTTCAGTATTGATCGCCTGCTCCAATGGCGATGATGAAGATTGCTATGTTTATAATTTGAAAAATCCTGCAGAAACTTTCCAACGAACGTATTGGAAAATAAAAAAAAAAGTGAATGAAAAACGTTCTGGATATGAGTTCATTCCTGAGAGTTTAACACTACACCAGATGGCGCCAAACGCCGATCTAAATTCTCTCTCTCTTCCCTCCTCTCACTCTCCCCCTATCTATCTTCCCCTCGCTATACCTATAGGCCACAACACCTACAATATCGTTACATGTATATGTATACTGCGAAGCGTTTATCGCCGCTGTCCGTATTGTTGTGGCCGCATGGACGGGTTGCAGCTTGCAATGGCCCGCACGGCATACCAGAGGCCATACACACTGTATTTTCCGTATGCATAATAGTTGGTCTGTGCTCGCGTTTCCTCGCCGAGGGATATAGAAGGGCTGTGGAGCGAGAAAGGTTGAATCTCATAGACGAAACTATGGTTGAAGTGCTATAACAGTGCGAGCCGCGCAAACGATGGCGTGTGAATAAGGTCATAATATGAATATTATCACTGTAGTCAGCGTATCGTCTTCTTGTTTTCAAATGACCTTTCGGCCTTGATATGATGCCGTATCTGTCCTTGCCCATTGCCAATTGACACGGCATCTTCTTTGTAATCAAAATTCCATAATGTGATACGAATTGAAAAGAAATTTCAATCAGCACGATGAAGTCTTTTGTTGAAATCATGTCAAGTTTATCATTTGATTGTGAAACATTGCAGTGATAAAGTCATTTAAATATTATGAGCACGCGCGGAATCACAACAATTGCTTTCAACTTAATTTAATGCCTATCAATATACACCACATCCGAGTGATTACTACACGACGGTAATATAATCTAAACAATAGTATTTATGTATGGAGGATTTTTTTTTAATCCTTGTAAACCTTGTAAAACAATATGAACGTAATATGTCATATATCACGTCTTGTTTCTGGAAATGCTCGTGCTAATAATATTCAACTTCTGAATAGTTGCAAAATTTGTAATTGAGCAGTGAATGAAGTTTTCTCTTCGTCCCAAGTGCAAAAGCAGCGTTTTATTTGAAATATTCGTTATCTTGTGAATTTAAATTAATATCAGAACATACTGCACATTCATCAATAATGAACAATCAGAATAATTGGTAGCGAAGATTAGTTCAAATATACTGAAGTTGTCAATGAACAATGCCCAGGTGTTCGTATCTCAATATGTGATCCGACTCAAATATTCCTTGATAGCGACACTGAAACTGTTTTCATACTAATTTTATAATCATTTGATGGAACTTTGATATTTCACATACATAGATAATTTATCATGCATTGATATCAATACAGTGGTAGATAGAAGCGATTTATACTGAGGAAACAATGTAAACTCTTTTGAAAAACGTATACGTATATAAATGATTGGATTAATTAATTTGTTTATGCACACTAACTGCTCGACAATGCATGAGTTATGTTCTGTCGCAACCGAACATTATATAGGGAGTAGCATATAGACATAGACAAATATATATTCGTATTATATACATACATACATACATACATACACATATATGTATATATGTATATATTGAGTCACGGTGTAGTTTAATCCACCCCGAAGCTCTTCAATCACCGTCCAATTACCTCTTGCGATTCATCAAGTCACGAACCGTGTTCTATTCATGGACATGTGCACACACACCGAGATTACGAGACACAATCATCTAAATTATTATCAACATCTATATAATACAAGTATAAAATCATGTATATCTATCCGTCTTTTCCGAAAAGGAACTATGTATATTTATATCAATTGGCTTGAGAAGTGTCACAATGATCACAATGTTCTTCGAAGAAGAATCATATTGAATTTCCAATATTCATGATATGAATAGTGTTATGATATGAAATCAGTTTGCCACAATATATTGAGATGTATACAATGCATCATTGTGATCAATCCCTTCTGCAGACATTGATGCACATATTTTATAGCCATATAATACATTTTACAATCAATTCAATTATTAATTGGTATGTTAAGATTCTAATTAATAATATTGGTTGTCAAACGGTGATAACATATTATATGAGATGAGTGTATCAAGTGTAGTGTAGAAATATGTGTACAAGGGTAGTTTGTGTGTAGATTCTGGAATGGGGAAACGGGAAGAGCAAGAGACTGTGTTATATAAGCTGGGGCAGTTGAAGTGAGCTAGTTGATTACTAGGAACGGACAAAGTTGCAAACGACGGCTTTTGTGCTCGATGCCTCGGTTACGATGAGGGAATTGGTGCGGGATGAAGGGGCTGGTGGTCCAAGAAGAGAGTCTGGATATTTAGACGCACACTTCTATAGTTGACTGTAAGAAAATGGAATGAAACTGGTTCTGTTGGTATCGAATTAAATTCCATGTGAATAGAATGAACACTTAAGCTAATATAGAAAAAACTTCATATCAAAATTATGGCAGTGCCATTTGATTTGTTCACTCCCGTTCTATAAAATATCTGTCACTTGGTTGTGCATTGATTCATTTGGACAGTTGTCCAATAGTTCCGTTTAAAATGTTGACGTCAATCGTTAGCTCGAATCGGAGAGATTTCGCATGTTTTGCTTCTGTATAGATCCGAGAAAGGATATCAATTGGAATAAAATAAGTGTGGCGTAAATCCTTTTTTTTTGCTCATATTGTTAGAAGTCATGATTGTTGCATCAGTGAAGTGCTATCTAAAATGTTAGGAAAATATTAGATGCTGTTTATCATTTGTATGGAAGAATTAGCTGTGTGATAATTATTTATCATTGATGGGAAAGTTCAGAAGCTACGTTCGAAAATTGCAAAATATCATATAATTCATCGCTTTGACCTACATAGCGAAGTCTGATATTTTTGTTGAAATGAGGGAATATCCGTTCGAATATTTTTCGATATCGAGTTTATATATTATTGAAACGTATATTTTATTGTACTGCAATCAGAATTAATCACACTGCGGATGTAATTCTATCTGCATTGACAAATCCCCAGGCTCTTCTATGAATAGATAGAATTCTATGTCTGCAATTTTCACATTCATCATGTGTGTCCTTGGGAATATTCATTTTGTTTCCTCTCCGAAACGGTTGAATGGAAATATGACGCAGTCATTTCTAACAAAACTTTGACCAATTAGTAATTTATAAAAAATTGCAATATATTGTCACACACCAATCTACATATCAGAAATAAAAATATCCAACGAAACTACACATGTTCATTGATACATTGCAATGCGATTGCAATTTTAAATTCCACAGGTACAAATCGATTCCATAACCATGTTTGGATTTCATTTGTTTTTCGTCTTGTTTCCCGTGGTGCCATTTCTCGTGGTACATTGGGTCACACGATTCGTATATCCGATTTCTCGCACGCCATCTGAACCACCACTATTGCCATGCATTCATGCATACACACAAACATAGTCTTCTATTTTCCCCATTTCCTCCATACCATCATGGCCATTGAGACCAGCGTGTTTTACCGCATATCCGGACTTCCTTCATTTTTTTTCTTTTTGATTCTTCAGTGCCTTGGGAGGAGGATGCGACCCGCGCTCTATCCCCTTCTGTTCTATACACATTATACCAACAACGTGACCTCTAAACCGGGCCCGCCCGTTACACACGGTCCACCCTCTTCTCTGAGTTCGCGTCACGTACACAACAGAACGTATTGATCAAACGCTTGGTCGCACTCTCTACGCCACGATGCGATTTTAACGCATCATTAGATGAATATAGCGAATTTATGCGGATATCGTTTCTATGTTTTTGTTTTTATTTTATTTCTTGATAAGCGGGCGTGGTATGAATTGTGATGAATAAAAAAATAAATATGAAATCCATTGAGCGGTGAAAGATATGTGACAAGTAAAAATTTCTAAAAATCTAAAATTATCAGTATTTGAGGTTTGGTAAATATACCTCTATGTCAAGGATGAGAGAGAACAGATTGAAATAAAAGTGGTGTTGGAACATAATGGATTTTTTCGAGTTGCTTATGAAAATTTATTGCAGGTGCAGTGAATTTTATGCACATTACATGTTGAGAAGATACATTAAGAGATTATCCGAGTGAAAATTGTCTGCAATCATTTAACATCATCTCATCCCAATTCTCATCTACAAAATTTTCATTATTTTCAATTCAACTAATTCCCCATCATTTACCATACTCGAGCTGCTGCCTTTTGTATTTTGTTATTTCATATGGGTATTAGAAATTGTCAACGAGCATAATGGACTTATTTATTTTGGCCATCATCATCATCGCCACTACTTGTCTTACAGATCTGTGTGGAATTTGATAACTTGATTTGTTTTTGTTCTGTTTTCGAAACTCCAAACTCTTTGTCAGACTATTTTTCATTTTATTTCATTTATTTATCCACTTCTTATTTTGTATCATCTTTTCTCTCTATTCTCTTGCTATTCTCCCGCTTTTTCTCGTTTCATTTTCATATACTACCTATAACAAGCCAACCTCGGCACTGTGTGCTGTGACCTCGGGAAATCCGGATAATCGCTTCGATTCGATCGAAATGCCATTAATCCAGTAGATGTCGAAGAGCGTATATACCAAAGCACACACTATGCTATTGGTTTCTCTATATCAAGAGGTTCGAATTCCGAATCGCGGTTAATGTTTATCGCGACATAAATTTCACAAAATCCTTCCCGCCAGTCAACATATCTCGTGAACTAAATTGCCACAGAATCATTTAAGCGGAGTTTAAATCTTGTACGACAACATTATCAATCAATTGTTATTCACTACTATTTCACTATCGTTAAATTATGTATTATAATGATATAATTGTGCATATTGATAGAATTATGATTCTCTATGAATCCAAGTATTATCATCTAATACGTCGACAACAATATTCCAATTCCGAAGTTGTTTTATTTATCTATATATATATAAACTATATATATATATAATAACACCGTTTTTATCCATTACAAACAATTATTGATTGAGTTAATTGATTTCATGATATTCCACTGCCGAAATCACCAGGAAATGGGTTGATGGACGGTACACATGAATTGTTCCGACAAAACTGAATAAAAATAAGTGGGCGTATATTATTTGAAATAATCATTTTCGTACTGAATGCATCCCTTACACACATATCGATGAAATAAAAAAAATGTTACTTACGCCGATCCCACATGGCGATCCTTTGAGTGCTGGTCCGACATTTGTACACTGCCATAGAGTTGAAACACCTGCCCAACCTGTGCTCCAACATTGTAAACTTGCGCAAGTTTCAGGCATCGGCTAGAAACATTAATATCATATAATCTTCGACGTGTACATATGTTGACATCAATGGTTTTTTTACATCAGTAACAATCACTTGGTTTCAAAAAGTTGAGCTATATTGGAAAGTGCAATTACGGAAAACTCACATCACATGCATTTGTGAACCCACTCAAATGGCATTGATCTAGCAAAGATATTGTTTGCAAAATACTGTCACCCATATCCTTGACAGGCATTATATTATGAAGGCAGTCAGCGTTGCTTGACCTAAAAGATTGAATTCGGCAGTAACGTTAGAAGATTTGATAATATTCAAGCAGTTGTTGGAACTTACTTTAGAAATTTGGAAATTGATCGTTGGCTGCATTTCGACCAAACGTGTTTGGATGGTGTATACTTATCAATGGGACCCATCACATTATTGCTGGACTCGCTACAATCTTCATTACGCTTTGAACCATCATGGTCCGCACCAAGCCTACAAATCATATTGAATTGAAATGAAGAGATTTTATAGATAAAAGTCATAAATGCTGAAGTCATGTATTGAAATTAACAAGTGTCCTATTTCATGGGTGGCGCGTATGATTCCACTGAAGTCTAAGAAGTCATTAATAATAGCAGTTGGGTTGACAGTAAGTGCCGATTCATGTGTGCAAATCGTTCCAATATCTTTTGCCATTCCTATAATCAATAATATTAATATTCACATGTTTTCATGGAACTGTTTTGCTAGTTGAGTAAAACCTAACTTAGGAAGATTACTGTACCGGTTACTTTCGTAGATTCACAACGTCCCCCATTATGTGATGAGCATAATGTCACACTATGAATAGAAACACCAGTATATTCGTGTGCATACTTTTGTATTAGTTTGGTAATTACTTCCGGAATGTTTATTTACTTTGTCATAACAATAGCAATATTATATGATGCTACCGGAAATATCTGCTTGTTCTGTAACAACCAATAGCCCATTTCGTCCTTTGCTCGCCCAACTTTGAGTTTATTCCCATCAAGGTTGGATTGAAAGAATGGTACTGATTTACGATTCTAAAAATTTTTAAACGACTATGGTATTTGTCTGAACTACGATAATCCCCATTAAGAAATTGCTGCTGTATGCAATTGTTCTGTTACCTTCGCTACAATTATTCCTGCAATGCGCAAGCGAATTCTAGGATCTTGCAATTCACGGAATCGCAAATCAACTGAATTCCAAAATACTATTATGTATATCAGAAAATTGTAAAACCGAGATTCAGTTGGGCTGAAATAGAATTTAGAATAAATCAGGATTATGAACAATTTATTCATGAGCTTTTACCTATTTTGAATTATACTGTTATTTTAAAGTCAATTACGAAGAAAATTTCATGTTGTAATCGGCAAAGATTAAAACTCCCGGGTATACTGTTGGTTCTTTGGTAGCGTCACCTGCTTCGCGTTTGTGAATATGTTCTCCCCGATTGGATGGATTTGAATCCTCATGTGATCTGAATGGCACTGATAGAATCATAAAAGGAATAAATGTAATGTGTTGAATATGTTCACCAGAATTAATTCAACTTAAATATTAGTTATACTCACATGTGATGATGTCAGACAATTCAAAGTTCGACAACTGCGATATCGTGTGATAGCCTGTGACGAAAACCTTATCACTTGAATTGAATCTTCGGGAAAATACTTTTGTTTGATTAATACTTCGTAAGTTACGTCCATATAATCCAATTCCTAGAGGATTGATAAACCATTTCCCGAAGATTCCTATCTAATTGAAAATAAATTCACTCTTATGTTATATCAATTAATCTCACAGAATTGAATACAATTTATTCATTGATACTTACAAATGATCTCTCGCCATAATTGTCTGTTACCACTGCAACTGTGCATTTTTCTTTCTCGTCTTCATAAAATTCAACTGCATTGCCTAGAGCCTAGTAATTATTCAAAATGAATCATATGTTTCATTCATTCCATTGAATCCTTTCAACTGCATACTCACGAATGGATTCGTCTTTTCTATTGGAAGATCATCATATCTTCGATTCAGCAACCACACTGGAGTTTTCGATCCAATTAAAGATGATTTTGTTAAATTCAACGTTATGTTTTCATTATTCAACAAGAATTCTGCTTTTGTCAACTCATCATTTGGATTTAGAGTTTTTGTAGAATATTGAATTCTTATTCTAGGATGAATCGAGTCAAATAAACCCATGCAAAAATTTTCGTGACACATGCAAAAGAAAATAAGACATAGAAAGTATTCGTGAAATTTCATACTCATGCTTATGCAGATGACAATGAATGTGAGAGTATGAGTTATTAAATATTCGAGGTAGAATTATTCTGTATAAAATATCTCTCACTGACTCTAAATAATTATACTGTTCAATTACGCAACGTCGTTCAGTTGTGGGACCTGTGTCATGGCACCATGTAAATCTCAACGATCTGTAACAATGAAAACTGTTTAAGAGAAAGTCATCCAGTATCTTATCAATCGAGTTGAATTCCTACGTAACTGAATAAATAGATAGTTTGGGATTGGATGGTTACAAGAATATACCCAACTTTTTCTTTATATAATGCAAACATTGTGAAAGTTCAATTTTGAAATATTTTAAATCATTGACATATGAAAAATACTCTTACATTTGCCTACCGCGGATCCCTGTAAAATGATTGTTGGTCGTGCAGTGTCTTATACTGACGATCAAAGAAAAAATCCACCACTTTTAGAACCAATTATTAGCATAAACATAATTGAAATTATAAAAGATAACATAAGATTAGAAAAATCAATATTATTCTTCATTGACGTCACGGCTTTGTGATTCGCTTCAAGTTAATCGATCTATAGTGTGAATTTCGATATGAATATAAATGTCAGATGCTAATAGAATGTAATATAAACCATGTTTTATTGGGGGGAAAAAAAACCACCATGGTTAATATGAAATTCTTTCATCATCTCCACAGTTGATATTATGGAGACTCTTTGCGATGTTTAACTTATATAAAATGATGTAATAATTATACAGAGTGGGATAATAAATGAAAACAAAGTAGTAGCAATGAAGGGAAAAACAGGCAGAAATAATAAAAAAGACAAGGTCAAATGTGCTTGTGGCCAACAGGCTTGGATCTCTTCTCGATCATCTTGAAACACGCGCGTCTACGTCATAACCGTGCGCGCTCTGTCGTCTTTTCCGCTGCTTCTCACGTCCGACCGAGTTCTTTGGAATGAACGTGCAATAAAACCATATACTACAGACAGCAGAAGAAGGAAAGAGAGAAAGAGATAGCGAGAGAAATGAAGATAAAATAAGAAACAGCAGAAGAGGAGAAGAAAGAAGACGGGGCGTCGTCGGTGAGAGGTCGACGACTCTCTTTATCGAGCGCCGCAAGGCTTCATCTCACACTCTCAGTCTTATTTTCCCTCATTTCTCTCTTATACCTTTCTTACGCTCTTTTCTCTTCTCACGCGCACATTTCTTCTATAATACACAATTCTCCTGTCGCTATTTTCTATCCATATTCTCCCCAATTCCTTCATCTCCTTCTTCGGGCAAACAGGAATTTATTGCTATTCGTTATAATCGTATTCTTCCATTTATTATCTTCCTGTATCCATAGGATCTTAGTTTGTGTCATCTCTGTGTGGCTTTGTGTCTTTAAAGTTGATTCAGAACAGAAAAATTACTCATATATTCATGTGGGTCATGTTATATGGCAATGCACTAAATGAGAAGGTATTATTCTGACGACCCCGTCATGTCAATATTGTCTAGTATGAATGAAATATGAAATAGGTGAAGAATAACATTCTCTGCTAATTCAATTATGATTAAATGTGGCTCAGATATTGATCGTTGCCCCAACACAGACTTGTCTATCAAAAGTGCTTTTTGTTTTTACTTATTGAAATCTAGTCTTGTAATATAATATAAAAATTAATACGTTCGCATTCACTTCAATTTTATGAGGGGAAGGAAATGATGAATAATAAATATTTGTATTGGGAAATATGAAGAGATTGTCAGAAGTTTTCATGCAATAGATTCTGATTGAGTTTTTTCTCGTATTTGAGTACATACAGGTTAATTTCTCGGCTCTAATAGTTCCAATAAAAACAAAAAAAAAAAGAAATGAATGAATAGAACTTTGGAAACTTACACTTTTATATATGCATATATGAACATGAATCCATTACGGACGTGTGCGAGCAGGAAATTGAATGAGCGAATATACTCCACCCACGTGAGTGAACATGGACATCGATCGGCCAACAGCGAGGGAATAAACTGCAAATTCTTGGCACAAGTGAGAGAAAGAAATGAATATGTATATATATATATATATATATATATATAAGTGTAAACATACACTTCAGTGTAGTAGGTATTGATATAAGAGCAACGAGAATCGTATGTGTAATATGTATTCATGTTTTCTTCACTGTTTCGAAACATCGAGCTGCGATGTATTGACTTTGCATTATATTTGCTATACGTTTAACGTTCGATATAAAGAAATCGCAAATGAAACAAGAATGAGTGAACGAATATGTTTCTCAATTTTAACTATAACGCTAAAATTTCTTCATACAAATTTCATGTTGTGATAAGAACAAATTGCCAGTCGAAAGAAGTATCTTTTCCAATTGGATCAATTAATCATGAAAAAAAAAACCTTCGATAATGATATCTCATGTTTAGCGACATTGAAACAGACAAAACAGAGGAGTGATAGATATATTTATTGATTCACAATATCCACATGTCATTCAGTCCCAAATTTATTTTCCACTTATTCAAATCGATTTTGATTAGACAACGTTAATAATTATATATTTTACAATGATGAAAGAATGACCTTGGAGAGTGGAGAAAATTTTTTGCTTTTTTTTTTTCGTATCAATGTGCCAACAATGGTTTAATGGTTTATAGTCGCCATATCAAGGAGAGAATGTCTCAAGGCTCTCTTTCCACCAAATGACCGCCAACGTCGTGAATAAAGGAGAATAAACGGCTGCAACGGATGATGGAACGTTGCGCGGCAACTTTTTCACTCTCCTTATTGTGCTTCCGCGTATATACAGTACAGCTGTAAGAGTAATAAGTAAACATGTGTACACATAAAACGAGAGGGAGAATAAGTGGGAAAGAGAGAAATAAAAAAAGAATCTTGTGCGCGCGCAGTTGGCGCGGGTTGTTTGTCAGCTGTGTACCAGGATGATGAGTGTAAGAAAAATAATATCAACAACGAAAGAAAAGAAGTGGATTAAAGCATGATAATCCACGCGTCAAGCCTCTTGTAATCCCCTTTTTTTATTCACTTCATATATCCAATTTATACATTCTTACATCTAAACAAATATGTTTGTATATATGCATAATAATTCTACTTTCAACTCGTTATATAGACATTACATAAATTCCCTTCTGTTGATCAACCTGTATGTAACCTAAGTTATCACTATAAAAATGTAAATGAAACGTTTTCTTGTTTCTAAGAACAAAGAGGAAAATTTTCATTGCCACGAGTCGTTTAAATGAAAGACAGGATAATTCTACACAAACTGGATACATCAAATTTTATATTTCTATCAAATCCGAGAACACATTCGTTAAATTGTGTTGTTATTCTTACGACACTTCACTCTACAGTACTGAATGAAAATAAATTCTTGGGAAAAAAATGATGTAGAATCAAACTTTCACAATTAATAATAGAGTATGATTGATTCGTTAACTAATTCATGGTGTATAAATAATTCATTGATTGTTTCAGTCTCAAATTTCTTATTTCCTATTCGAATAAACTGTCAAAGAATGCAAACCAAGTCTTTACTTGTATAATAACATTCACAGAATCGCATCATCTCTATTTTTCCTCTTTCACTTCTCCTTTCAGTCATTCTGTTCAACTCCTCACCGCTTGCGTTTCCCCCCCTCCTCTGGCTCTACCTATTATGTCCTCGCAGCATTATACTTTAAACTTCACTCTCGTGACCCTATTGCCACCCAAGTGGAGGTGTGCACGTTGCTAGTCTCGAGAGGGTCGTTATCCCCATCGTATATACAGGAGCGAGATGAAAGGTATATGGAAACAACTGTGGAATAGAGAAAAGAGAAAAGAGAATGAAAGAGTTTACAGATGAAATCGACCTGGCCGATTAAGTTCATTTCCACGCTTTTCCCATCAACGTCCTGTTATACGTGAAGTCATCCGCCGAAAATATCGAACTGAGTTGAAATTATAAAATCTAAGTTATCGTAATCGGATTAGAAGAAAGAAGGGGGGATTTGTAATGGTTATGATAAATAATTCACGTGGAGAGTTGAACAAATTTGCATACTAAAAGTTGGCGAAATATTTTAATTCCTAATATCTTTGGTATTATTTATATCGAAATAAAATTTCATTCTGAAATCATTTCACCAAATTTGGGGAAAACATTTATCTGAAATTTGTGATTGTGTACTGCTGATATCAAAGATATATTAATCTTTTTCTTAGGTCGTTATACTCATATGCTATTGTACACACCTCCTATGAGTTTTGTTATACTCTTGTTATAAATCACCCGACGTAAAAGACAAGATTGCGAGTGAGTATATATTGTCGCTGTGCGTGGTAAAGATGTGAGTTGAGAAATGGTATAGATGAGAAAATAGAGAGGAAGGGAAATTTCGCAGGAATGGACACACTGCTGACTGAGCTCTACGAGACCCCATCACCTTTCATTCCACTCCTTTCTCATTCTATATATATATATATATTTGTGATTAACAGCATTCTGTTAGTGAAGCTCCCGTCCACATTATTCTTTCCGGAAAAAAACCTACTTTTTTTTCTATGATATGCTTGTATTTATGTCTTTGATATGTTACAGATTAATTACTTGAATTAGTTTGTTCCGATGTGTAGTATACAATAACAGATTATATGGTTTTAAACAATGACTCGAGTATGTGTCCGGGGATTTTAACTGGAGGATGTGAACGTCTCTCGTTTCCATTAGTC
Organism: Meteorus cinctellus; assembly: GCA_030523045.1. Taxonomy (NCBI): domain Eukaryota; kingdom Metazoa; phylum Arthropoda; class Insecta; order Hymenoptera; family Braconidae; genus Meteorus; species Meteorus cinctellus. The sequence goes on along the minus strand of JAPYZF010000011.1, from coordinate 1,011,832 downwards.
TTATTGCTGATGCCGCGCTTGTCTTTCTCTTTCTCTCTCGCCCTTTCTCGTGTATATATATATATATGGATAGTCAGAGAGTTGTCTAGACAAACCCGTTTTCACGTTCACACACGATAATATGCTGACCGTTTGAGTTGCTTAAAGCCCCACTACATTATACGCATTCCTGCATTTTCTCCACCAATTGCTATTAATCATTTTATATAATGTCAAAATATATTTTTTAAATATTTATCAACACATATGTATGATCATGTATTCAATTTCTTTTGACACATGCATATGGGAGGGAAAGAAATATTTCTTCGTTTATTTACAATGTACATAAATCATACATTTACGCATCGATACTTCAACGTCATAGGAGGTCATTATTGCATAAATGATTTCTTATGTCGGTGTACAGCCGGAAACTTTCTGTAGAATCATTTAAAAGATTTGTGTTGAAGATGTCCTGTATGAATCCCTGCAAACGATTCAATTACGAATTATTCAATCGTTTTACCAGAAGAGTACATGACGTTTATTATTTTTCATCTCTCTTATCTTGATTTTAGAAAGGGGTGATATAATCGATGAAAATGTTTCTCGTCGTGATACGATCACTTTTTGTGTCTTTTTATCAGACTTGAATGAATGACAGTGAGGAAGAATAATTGTGTTGTCGACAAGGCATTAGCAGAGTCATGCGACAAAAATATTTCAACTTTGTCTCATTTTATTGAGAATTGAAATACGCGAAACTGTGGTCGTTCATATTTTATTGGAGTATTCTCTTTCACCCTCTCATCAAAAATTCTGTCCACCCACACTTATTTTTCATGACTACATAAATATACATGTACATTCTCCAAGCGTTTGCATGTATATTATATGTACATATACGTGTATATAAGTTCGGTTCACTCTCGTTATGCCATTGAATAACGTCGCTGAGATCGGCGCTTTGGAATTCAGTTGCTGCAACTACGTTCACGACGACGAGGTTCAGAATAATTGACGATTCTCTTCGTGGTGATTTGGGCCAAAATTGTTAGAGTTCACTAACCATGAACAGGATTAAACCTATCTTGCGGAGAGAGCGAGCGCAACGAGCGATAGGAGCGGGAGACCTATTCACTCTATGCAGTATTTTTATATTCAAAGTTTGTAATCTTCATCGAATTTCAATGGCTCCTAACATCACTCCTGTGGGAACTTTCAGTCGATCATGCTAAAACCACTATTGATGTTCCATACTACATACCGCGGTCTGTATATATATATATATATATATATTTTATACATGTCTTATTATGTTATATGTAGATCATGCGCAAATTCGAACGTTGAAAAATTCATGTATAACAACAGGTACAATATATTCTTCATATAAACCGAAATTTATGTTGCATATTCAGAAAAACAATTGATTGATGAGTAGCGAATAATACAAGTGTGATATTAGAAAATAAAATTTCAATAATCAATAACTAAAATCATAATAATTACCAATTTGAAAAAATAGTTGATATTAATCAATTAAAAATTTCTGGACAAATAGAAACTACAGTTGATGAATAAAAGTTTAACTGCAGCCTCCCTTTGTGATTCATATGTAGCGCATGTGTTTTTTTTTTTTTTTTTTCGAGAGAGAGACAAACTGGCATTAACTTTATACGAGACGGCTGGGCACTTTTTTCCTATCACAAGTTTGCATCAATCAAAATTTTTATAAATGAAAATTTGGTACAGAATGTACATGTGAGTATTTGCAAATATAGGTGGAAATTTAATCCAAACATTTGGTTGGGTATACTAAAATTGTCCACATTCGCATTCAAAAGATTCATGTTGAATCATTTTCTTCTCCTGAATGCATATAATATATTGATTCGTGTGTGCGCGCATTTACTGGGAAAATCACGAAATTCATCGAAGCACGAACTATGTACACGAACTCTTAGTCCCAACATCAATATCGACGACAACTTCTTCATATATTTCACTCACTTTTCGTGTGCCGTTATAAACTCTCGGTTGCAATGAACCGCAATGCGATTGGCAGTTTCGATGTATATAAACGTGTTATACTGACCATCCAATGGAACGTAAGATAAATCGACCTGTCTTCAACTCTTCTCATTCTTTTATGCCTCAATCTTCTTTCTATTTTTATTTCTCATTTTTTTTCTTTTCTTTTTACTCCTGATCTCTTATCCTATCTATATTCTATCTCACAATTCATCATTTGTGATGAAACGTGTCTGTCAACAGTCGAATAAAATCAGTAAACTCGTATACATGCATTCTCTTTGATACTCCATATTGTTCTGTTCATTTTTTTAAGTGAATGCGTCTGTACGTCAAAGTGAATGAGCGACAATAAAAAAAAATGAGAGAAAGCAAAGAAAAACGGAAGAGAAAAAAATAAAACAAAGCGAGATGAAAAAGTTTTCTGAGCGAGTTTAACGACGGTAAAGAGAAGCGACGACCTTTATTGTCTCTATATGTATATATGTATACAGAAGGTTCCGGGTGCGATCTATGAAGCCAAAGCGGTTAACGAGATGAGAGTTCGCTCCAGTGCTGTTTCTCAAGTGTACAATTCATAAATAAATTATTTTATTTGAAATATGAAACAAAACAGATAGAAGGATGAGTAAATAAATAAAGAAAATATAAACAAAACATAAGTAATGTGTAGAATATCAATTATGCGTAGAAAATTCTCATACTCGTAATTATTATGTTCACACAGTGATAGTAGGACATTGACATAAATTATCTTGTATACCATCGACATTCTCTCCAGAATAATTCATCAATACATAACGATTTCATTTACAATATTTTGGTGAGATACTCATTCCATGTATGAATTCCACTCATTTATTGTTGGGCAGGGATAAATAATAGCCTAATTACTCCCAAGAACAATGGCAAGAGGAAGAGAAGCAACAAGAAGTTCGATTGCCGAAGGAATAAAAGAAGATAGAGTGACAGTTCATTTATGCTCCTCTTTTTTTTTTTTTTTTTTTTTTTGAAGAACTGTAGCTGTATTTGATGTTATGTGAAGATTTGTACGATGGTGTTATTTTAGATGATACGACATCGAGATTAATAAGGAAGATTCTTCAAGCTTCGAATATATATAACCATAGAAGCAGAAAATAAGCGAGAAATGAAGACAGCAGGAGAAAATGAGTAAGTGAACTTGCGTGAACACGACAAGACAAATACAGAGGATGAAGATTAATGTAAGGCAACGCATCCCCTTGCTGTACCACCACCATCACCACCACCATCACAGTAACGTCGTAGTTCGCCTTGTTTCCAGAAAACTCTCTTTCGGCAGCAGCCCGAGCGCAATCTAGCTCTGGTTGGCCATATTCTTTTATGTACATTCTATACATATATACACATCTCCAAGAGTTTCATCGATCTTATTCCTTCCACTTGTCCCTTCATTCTTCTTATCGCTCACTAAAATTTATTAGCCCCAGCTTTCAATGTTTCTCAACTTTGCGAAAAAGAGAGGAAATTTGTCATTCAATTATTTTTAACAAGAATATTAATGTTAAAATATGTTCACATTCTATAGACATACATAAGTGAATTGAAGTGATGAAAATCCAAAAGATGGTTCACTCTATTTCACTGTGAATAGTTTAACCATAATTATTTTTGCAATACCATTTATTTATGTTGTTTATATGAATCAAGCAATTCATGTATTTAGGCGTTCTTATTATCATAGTGGGGATAAGAGTTGAATTCCCGTTGCGCGAATCAGTTGATGGATATCTGCATTAATTGATCGCTCTGCCACATGTAATTTAAGAATTTCACACTCAATTTATCCTATTGCTAAATTTTGTTTTTGGTATGGATATGATTTCAGATCTGTGAGTCGGCGTGACATGGATGTGAGCTTCACGAACGTGTTGGAGGGGGCTCGCCAGTACTTTCAGGGACTGCCCGCACCAAGCACGAATCAAACTACTGTCCCAACCGATAATCATGCATACAACAATCAATCTGGTAAAACATTGTCAACATTACCAAGTGATTCAAGATACGATGAAAATAAGCCGCACCATGCAGATGCTAATATCACAATTAATAATACCTCGTCAAATACTAATCGGGTTAATAATGATACCTATTGGAATGCAACTGGTCCAAATGAATTACGTGCAATGGTTGAACCGTACGCACCCCAACCGACGCGCGTGGAGGTACCAGACACGAGGCCCGACGACGGGCGACCCGAATGCAATGGCAGTCCCGCCACCAGTTTAACGGAAATGCAACCACCAAACAGAAATGTTCAGTCACAACGACAAGAACATCACCATCATCATCAGCAACACCATCAACATTCAACTGCTAGTCCGTCCCCGCAATTGCATCAAATGGAACCACCCAAGTCACATTCTCCGCCCGTCTATCAACAATTAAGTAACGTCACAAGATCGTCATCCTATCGCGCGTCGGAAGTTTTAAATTCACATTCAACTTACCAATCAGTTGAACGTCCATCAGCTGCAACGCCAATTGTTGCACAACGTGCGCAGTATTATCCACGATATCATCATCCTGATATAACGAAGAGCGCGCCCGCTCCATTTTCGCAAAGTTCTGTTTATCAAACACTCCAGCCAAATACATCTACTACGTCAACAACATCAATAACACATGCAACACCAATTGAGCAAGGTGATTCTGTGATAATTCCACATCGACGCAACAGTCAACAGGATCAACAACAACAAGCTGCAAGTGTGTATACAGCACCGCAAACAATTTATCCAACGGGAAATAATGGGCATCATAATCAACAATCAACCCACCATCATTTGCAGCAACTTTCACATCATGGTAACCGTCCAACATCGATGACAAATTCACACAATCAGTTACAATCATTACACCATTCAAATGATATATCGAGTGTGCATTCTAATGTCACAGCAACTACAACAAATCCGTGCAGTCCACGACATGGAAGTCACAGTCACATTCCGTCGACCCCACATAATCATCCGGGACACATTCCTTCACCCCATTTGCCCGTTGCGTCTGTTCCACCGCCTCAATCTTTATCAGCAGCTCATGCATTGCCTCAACATCAACAGTTACAAACACAACCGAATCAACATTCAAATCGGATAAATACATCGTATTCGAATCGTATAATTCCATATTCACCGTCCACTCACAATCCAATGATCAACTCGCAACAGCAAATGTTACTACCACCTCCACCACCACAGCAATCTTCATCATCGTCGATTGTGCCATCATCATCATCATCATCATCATCGAATTATCAAACCGGTGTTACAAATAACCACGAATCAAATCATCACGCGAGTCCATCGCCACACAGGCAATCACCTCACGTTTCACTCCACAATCCGCACGCTATTTCTCCTCATCATAACCCCTCACCACATCACGTACCATCGTCACACAATCCCACAAACTTCCAACCCCATTCGCCTACCTATCCCCCACCACCCTCTGCTTTACCACCACCCACTCCATCGTCGTCATCATCGTCGTCGTCATCATCATCCCGCGTACAAGCACACGCGTATCCACCTACTTCGCATCGATCAGCCCAACCCAATTATCCATCGGCGTATCCAACTTCATACCATTCCTACCAAAAATCACCACAGAGTGGTATTTATCCGCAAACGTTGCGAACACAATACGGACAACAGCCACAACCATCGTCGCCAATGAATCAGCAACAAACTACTTCGAACGCAACAATATCAATTGCCAATTCGGATGTCCATAGAAATCCTTATTCAACACCACATAAATCAACAGCTTACAATGGTACAGATGGAAAGCGAAATAGTGGAATTAATAGTGGCACAAATATCCATACAAATCAAGCTACCTCTTATGGCTCATATAAAATGCCCGCAACTCTTCAACGTAACGCCAATACGCACAATTTACCAATTACTGCTGTATCGTCTTATCATTCAAATCGAAATTCTCGTGAAGCATTGGGTAAAGCTCAAACTGTTTCAAGGCCACGCTCATCGACAATCAATACTGCTGGCGTTAATTCCATCTCAATTTGTCAACCTACAATTACAACACCACTTTCATCTCGCGTGCCCGAGTATACATCACTTTCATCAAGTGTTAATTCGGCAACTACGACAACTGCAAGTTACAGTGTATATAATAATAATAATAACCATAGTAATAACAATAATAATAATAATAATAATACTATTCATAATAATACTACTATTACTACTACTAATAATAATAGTAATAAAAATATTAGTAATACTGTAAATAATAACCAACAGCAGCAGCAAAGTCATAGAAATTATTCGACGAGTGTGGCGTCAAGTCATCCAGGACATAGTTTTTCTACGAGCACTACGTCCTCACCAAACGTTGTTGATACTCGACCGTCAACATTATCAAATTCGACAATTCATCTTGCTCGTACGTCTTCCGATCAAACATCACGATTAAATGCGTACAAATTGTCAAATTTAAATGATAATAATTATCACGGTTATAAAGAATACACATATGCAAATTCGTCGTTGGCCGCGGCAGCAGCCGCAGCTTCGTCGTCATCGACAGCGTCGTCGTCATCATTGTCCACACAACCGCACCCCCAAGATACCAAAATTTCAGTGTCACCACCTCCACCACCACAGTCGTCGATTACTGTTAATGGTTTGCCACTACGCAAACGTGAGTCGCCCCTAGATTTATCTGTGAAAACAGTTAAAACATCTGCTGATTCAACAGCACGCGATGATCTGGATAATGTTATGGCGGAAAAACAAGTTAGTAGTACAAGTTTGTCGAATACACGGATGAATCGCAGCCTTTTACCGACAGTTAATGTACAGTCGTCCACACCGTACGTTACATATGACGCGCGTGGTACAAATAATGGCGCGAGAAATTCGTCATCAACAAGTTTACGGTCATTGCCACCACAAATGCCAGTTTGTGCACCGAAAGTTGATTTTCTACCGAATTTCAATTCTACACCATTACGACACAATGCCCCGAGTCATCAACACAACACAACAACAGAGAATCCATTGCGACGTAGCTCATCGCAGCAATTATATGTTCCACCGACACATCATCAAAATTCAATGCCACTACCACACATGTCGACATTTAAAAAGAGTTTATTGCCTAATACATCAATGGCCTATGATAATAAACGTGGTGTATTAACTTCATCGCATCCATCTGTGAGCGAGTCTACGGGTGGCACTGGACGCGCTGCTCCAATCCGATATCCTCCAATTGATTCACAAAGAGGTGCAGCAATACCGATTCACGCATATCCCGATACAAATAAATATTATATGGAGGGACACAATAAATATCACACGTCATTGCCGCCGCGTGACCGGATGACAAGTAAACGTCCAGGTGACAGTGGTTTCACGGTTGGTACGAGTGCGCCAAGCAAACAACCGCGTATAGATAATTGGAAATTAGTCATTGATCAGGAAATTCAGCAAAAACTCGAAGTGGCTCGAGTATTGCATGAACAACAGAAGCGTCATGAATTGACATTACCACGAGCAATGCCAAATGGTACACTAGCAGCGCCGGGTACATTCAATAATTTGAGGAGTGATAACAATAACCAATGCCAAACGAATAATGCAATTCGACACCAAGCTTATTGTGATAAAAGGATTTATCCGGAGTCACAAATGTCACGGGACACGGTCGTGACAACGGCATACACAGCTCATCCAATTGAAAAGTCAGTGAGTACACCAAATGGTGGTGGGATCCAACCATTGGTACAAACGACAACAACTACGGCAAGTCAAGCGGCTTACACAACTGGCTACCGACAGGGTCAAAGATCGCCATACAATTGTAGTCAAACGTTACCGGATCAGCCGTCCAATACTGGTGCTGACAAAAGAGTATTGAGTTTACTCAGAAATAGCTTGGAGAATAAACAACAAAGGGAAGAACAGCTCAATAGCCAACAACCAATTTTGGTAAATCACAGTCAACAGAGTTTTCAAAACAAGGTAATTATTCGAAATTATTATGAGAAAATGAACCAATGTTAATCCAAGAATGAATAAGCCTGATCTCATAAACCTGTTTGATTTTTTCTACGCCACGAATTTATTGGGATTCTTTGATAAATTTGAATTATTCTCCATACCCAAGCTTCGCGTTTATACTATTCATTCATTGCTGTTAGTTGTACCTTGGTTATTTGTCCGGTCATCGAGCGAACATAAATATTTTTTTATAACAGAAATGAAAGATGGAAAATGGCAATTTAGAAATCATATAGGTAATGTGAGGCTCATATGTTATTGGATACAGTAGATTCATGGAGGCACCATTCATCTGAGAGAAATAGTGATCCCGAGAATAGAGATTTATTTGAATTCAAATCCTTGGATAGGTTGTCCTTCTTTCTACGCCAGTTTTTGATTATTTTTTTCTTTCCTCATCTGTGTTCAAAGGTGGTGGCACCAGTGGAGCCAAAAACAAATATAGGCCGACACAATCTCTCACCATTCACAGCAGCAAGTTTACTCGAGCGAAATAGCAATACACCACCGCATTACAAGTTTCATGTGCCGCGGGCAGTAGACTCCATCACTCAGGAAAATCCACGCAGCTTGTATGGCTCAAGAGTAAATTCATCAGCAACCCTACCAGCTGGTAAGGAGGCGTTGTTAGGGCCACGCGAACTTGAGAATCAGATTCACCGTGATAAAGACGATAGTCTTGCAGCTATTCTTGCAGCGAAAATACGGACTAAGGCTGAACTCAAACAGGTATTTAAATGGTTGCATCTAAATATTATACTAAAATGAGTTTCCCCTTCACATCATGAGCAAAAAGTTGCCATTTTTTATTCCCATATGCATTACTTGAATTGTCACAGGTTGGAACTGGTCAGTTTACTTCTCCAAAATCGCTGATATTACCATCACATGACGGTGCATCAGCAAATGGTATGCAGTCAAATAAAATTTATTTTCGTATGAAGAATAAAAGTTGAAAAATTGGTTAACCGGTAAACGCGATTGGTTAAATTACAGAATTTGAACGTGTCGCATCGACATCAACACCGCAATCGATCGCTTCATCAGCCGGAAGTCCTCCAAAATTAACTCGTGAAAAAACAGCATCTTTGCCGCCTCGTCGACGATTATTTTCACGATCTGAAGAAGAGAACATGCCGGTGGCAGCCACGATACCCGCACCCGCGCCAATAATTGCCACGGCATCTGCTGCTGTTGCATCGCGTACTAGTGGCTTCCGGAGTTCATCAGAAACATCCGTGTTCGATTTTCGTGAAAGCGATTCGGAAAGTGAAATGCCAGTTCTGGAACGGCAAACACTTGAAGAAATGCGACGTGACAGAAAACAATTGTCAAAAGTTCAACCACCAGTATCGCTCGATGATGCAATGTGCATAGGTATAGCATCGTCGAATGATCTCGTTAAGATAGAATTGAAAGAAAATGACAATGCAAATGAAGTTGATCCATTTTGGATGGCGACCTGTGATAAGTTCATGGAACAATTGCGTAGTGGTGAGGCAATGAAAAAACGTGGTAGGAAACGTAAAGTTGACGATACATTAAAATTCGACGATGTTGATGATGACAGAGAAAAAGACAACGATTCTGGCGTGCCTTCACCAATAGCTGCAGCGGCAGTAGAGTCGGCAGTAATGAAACCAGAAGATATAAAACGTGAGATTATTCATGATGAACCAGTAGAGCCGAAGATAGAGAAAAATGAAAATAATTTGGAAGATTCTGCAGATGCTGTCGAGGTTGGAATAAAGTGTGAGGAGCTTGGGGATGAAGAATGCAACAATTCAGGCGATGATTCGGATGAACCGTTGATAAAACGTAAAACGAGAAGAAAGAAAAAGAAACCAACAGATAGTGATTGCGACGAAAAAATTTCACCAAGAAAAAATAAAATTCGTCGTGGTAGTAGAATCAAATTGGAATCATCGAGTGCGAGTGATTGCTCGACTGATGATGAAAGTGATGGTAGTAGCGCCGAGCTTGGTCACGGTTCGTCGGTTGCGCATAGATTGCGTGCGCGAAAACGATCGATTGTTGGTTCCGTAGAGAATGAAGGAATGAAACTGCGCTCAAGGGATATGGGCACGCCAAAAACAAAGGATGATAAGACATCAAAAACACCAACAAAAAATAGCCCCGAACAAAAGCCAAAACCTAAACCATTATTTGGTGATGGCAGCGATTTCAGACCTGGTTGGGAAGAGGAAGTTTATGTTTATAAAAAGTCGTTGCGGATGCCAACGCGTTTGATAAATGTTTCAAAGCCGTCGCGCTTTCATCGATTATCAACTTCATTGCCAGACTTGGACCCAGGCTCACCGGCACTGTCCGTCTCAATGGACAGCACAGACCTTTGTTTGACGCGGAAACGGAATGTCGACAGTGATCTTGAGTCCAATTACAGTTTCAGTATTGTAGGGATCGGCGGTAAAATAGATGACGAAGAAGCGACATCGTCAACTACCGTTTCATGTCCGCCGAAAACCACATCACGACAAACAAGATCTGAATCAAATTCAATCATTGATGTTCTTGCGCGCAAAGTTGGTGGTAATGGTAGAAAAGATTTGAGAAAAAAATCGAAAGAAAAATTGGAAAAAACTGTTAGCAATAAAATATTACCAAAGGGCAGTAACGAACCGGAATTATTAGCTACACCAAGTCTTAACCCACTCATGAATAATGATGGACCACCAGCGAAATCAAAAGGAAAGACACCGATTAAAAATAATAAATGTGATAAATCGATGAAATCACTGAATATTACAAATTCATCATATTTATTGGGATATTTCCGTAAAGAGACTGTCAATAATTTCCGCAATACATTCAAAAATAATCACGCACTGCCCAATGAGTTTTCAACATTTGTATTGAAGAGTCGAACGCGTACGGAAACACGTGTATTGAAAAAACAAACAACCATTCGAGAAGTGTTTGGCGAAGATCGTCCGGCCTCTGCACCACCAATGCAAAATCATGCTGGTGACACATCGCAAGACGATGATTCACAGACTGAAACAAAAGAAAGTAGTATGTTAGGCACAGAGCGTACATTGAAGCAAAAAGTTGTTAATCGATTGAGAAATGTTGGAATTTTACGTAGTCATAAAGCAATTATTAATTCAAAGCGTCATTTACTCACGGTGCAGAGACGTAAAGTTTTATTAAAGTCGTTGACGGAAAAAAAATTACAACGTGTTAAAAATGAGACGGCGACAACGCCAGTGGAAGTAACAACGACAGCGGAAGTTGACGATGAAGTTGTGGTGACAAACAGTGGGGCTATGACACGAGAAGATGAGGAAGAGGATGAGGAGGACGATGAGGAAGAGACGGAAACGAATGAACCCGATCCTGATAACAATGACGAAACAGAAATTCCTAACAAAAAGAAATTAAAACTACGCACAGGTCGACGAAAATTCCGTTCGGGGTTTGATTATATGCGGAAGAAGAAGAAACCACTGAAAAAAGATGAGAACAACCTACCGCGTGAGAGAAAAAGACAAATAATCAGTCGTCCAAATGCAGAGAGCGTTGCTGATCTACAAATGGAAATTAGAACGTGGGTTATCAAAAAAGGAGTTGGTGAAACGATTCTGCATCGCGCTGCAAGACTTGGATACACGGTAAATAATTTGTCTACCTTCATTTCCGGACTAACAGAATATAAATATTACTTCCAAATTAATAATTCTAATAAAAATATACTTTTTCCCAATTTTAGGATGTTACTGCTTATTGTTTGGAGAAATTAAACAGTGCACCAAGTCCAAAAGACAATGCGGGATATACTCCACTTCATGAGGCGTGTTCGCGTGGTCATTTAGAAATAGCGAAACTTCTGCTCGCTTACGGCGCAAATGCAAGTGAAAGTGCAAATGGCGGAATAAGGTAAATGTCTGAATAACAATATGAGCTTGAGATGTGTAACAAAGTGATTATCCTCGAAAAGAACATTTTAGGGATTATAATATGATAATGCAGAAACAAATGTTCATGATTTCTTTGTTCTATTTTGGTAGACCGCTTCATGAGGCCGCGGAAAGTGGTGCTACAGAACTCGTGAGACTTTTACTTTCCTATGGTGCTGATCCATTATTGGCAACTTATGCTGGCCAAACCCCGTTGATGTTGGCTGTAGATACGGACGCTCATTCAATTCTCGAACAACATTTGGATGATGTTCAGGGCCGTCCCAATGTACCGTGGAGTTTTCGTGGTTCTGCTTCTATATTCGGTCAGTATAATCAATTACATGATAGCATGAGTCTTTCATTGACGAAATCATTTTCATCAATTCACTGGATTGTGGGTTTTATAGTGACTGGAACAGCCTCTGGCTAATAATATAGATACTGCGTATATATATATGTGTAATTTAAAGGGAGGTTTTAAGTATATATATACACATATATTTGTTTCATAGACATTTCGACTTCTTTATGGAGGTATCATGAAAATAATCATCAAAACGTTGTTTCTATTCTTTCCCTCAATCCCACCTACCTCTATACGTATATGTGGATGATACAGAAATATCAGGAGTGTTTTTCCAGTCACACAACCGCAATACAGTTTCCGCGAATCGGAAAAAAAGGACAACATAATACAATTTTCACTTGTTCTGAAACTAATTCCACATTCGTTTGTTTCGAAATTTAGATTCTGATAAGACTGGCTATAATCCACTAAGTGATCCACCACCGGACAATGCGATATCAGAATTGGATGAAGTTGAAATTGAAGTATCTGATGTGCATCTCCCTGTTTTATTTTCACTGGCCAATGATCCTGATAAGTGGGTATTACTACAAGATCTAATGTCGGCATCGCGTATGAAAAGTCGTGATGCACTGCTACGGCAAATAAATCCGAAAGCGCCATCAGGACCACCATCAATTGCTCATCGTAATATCATGAGAGAATTTAAACTCCCAGACTTTCTCGAACAATCACGGTGTTGTCATTTACTGAGCGCCGGTGAACGTATCAATGTGCGTGGTTCGAAAGTAACACTCATTAAATACAATGATAAAGTAAAATCTTTGTTAAATGTTGAACGGGTGGTGATTAACTTGAGGTGACAAGAGGCTACGCTGGGGAGCTCGACTCTTCAGACACTGCCATCAACATCGATTTCAAACAAATTACCAGCTAAAGTAGAAAGCAAAACTACGACGAAAGTGAAATCTGAAAGATCACGAAAAAAAGTCGCACTTTAAATTATAATTGAACTAGTTTAATTGAATTCCAAACGATACAAAATATATGGAGAAGAAAAAAGGATGTATAAATAGATCAATGGGAGAATAAACAGAAATGAACTATTCTTGTGAAATGGAAGATATTACAAAAGTTGACGATGAGAATTTCTTGAAAACATGACAATCTATGTTGTCTGTAATAACAAAATATCAAACTGCGTGCGTTTTTCGTCCAGTCTTCTGTACTGACTTGTTTTTATATGTTCCGTATCGATAAAATGATTTTGAAGTGTATGGTGCAAAGTAACTGAGAAAGGTGCAATTTTACTGGGCGATTGGAGAGGTGATTGAATTATATAGATCGTCATACAGAGAAACGAAGTGAAAATAGCAACTGAGTAGAATAAGCATTATAATGGAGATAAAATTAAGTAAATAATAAATTACCATAACATAAGACAAAAAGCAGCGACCTGTGACATTACGTTAGAATATTTATTTGAAGATATAATCTTAAGATGATAATAATATTTTACTAATGTATGCCTCGGCGGCTAAGATAAATAATGGGAATTCTAATCTAAACGCTTCTACTAGGGAGAAACTGCCGCTATGACAATAGAGTGTGCAAAACGTTGTCGTCGTCGTGGGTCGTCGTTGTTCAATGGAGCTTTCACCGTTTCGAGTTCCGTCGCAATCATTAGCTGAATTCATTCCGTTCTGTTATATTAGTGAACAAAAATTGGAATTAATGACTAAAAATACATAAATATAATAATGTTGTTTTCTCATTTGTTTCTCGGGTTATAACAATCGCGTGAGGTAAAATGGTTCAAAAGTTCTTTGTTTTGTTTCGACGTTTGATAATATCAGGTGCATGGATAATATTTTATGGAACTTGTGAAGCATGATTGATGCGCGATGAAATTAAATTAGATGAATTACAATGTTACCATGCGATTGTTAATTTATGAAAACGAATCCTTTTTTTTTATTGTGGTAAATGAAAATGGAATATATTATTATGAGTTCATTGTTCGTATGTACATATTTATTGATATTAATATTCTTCTGATCATTATCACTATCAGCGAATGCTTTGTTTTGTATCAATGAGCATTTAATTTGTTGGCAAGTGCAATTTGACAAATCTAATTAATGCACCGCGGTGGAAATACTCGGAATATAAATAATTAAGAATATATATATATATATATATTATTGATAGTGACTAACAATTTATCGTGAATGAATAATTGCGCAATTGAACTGATGATTCAAATATTCTTGTGCAATAATTCATATTCATTATCCCTCTGCTTATATGTAAAAATAATGTGTGTGGTGAAAATAGAATCATTATCTTCATAATAAAGTGAATCAATTTATAATATTTGTCGACGCGGTGTTGCACAGAATTGATGAGATACCTTTGAGAGTTTAGTCTGCTCGTAATAATCGAGCCATTAGAATTGGACGTTTGTGGTAATTGGGATAATTTTATCGTGCAAATATGATGGCACCAAGTATTTTTAATAGTAAAAAAAAAACTTTTTTGGATATGATGAAGAATATATATACATATGCATGTATGTGATTCTCGCTGACAGACTCATTGTAATGTACTTATTTTTATTATTACTAATGCCGTTATTATCCGTTCTGTTGAGTTGTTTTTTTTTTCTATAAGGATGCGCACTTCGGAAACGACCGTGGTTGAATCGGGTTCAATCACATGTAAACATAAATATACATACATATATATGCAGTGTCAAAGCTTCTCTGCAAGCGTAATGATCAATACTGTAATTAATTATTGCTGCCTTGTAACTCTCGTGTTGGCGAAGATTATATTTGTTTTACTTTTAATTACAATAATGTCTTAAACAAATTTCAATGGTTTATGATCAGTCTCAGGGAAAATCTATATGAAACTCGGATAACGATAAAATATATGAGGGCGAATATATATATATGTATATGTACGTATGTATGTCTTTATATAGAAATATACACAGCATATATCTATTATGAATACAATTAAGAAGTGCATGCGGATTATGACCGTCATTTGATCATGTATTTATGTAATGATAATAATAATAATAATCTAACGATTAATTCTGTATGATAGAAAAAATAGTCTTCTTCCGATATTACTAATTAAGTGATAAAATAGAAATTTATGAATATAAAGATGTGCATATTTACAAATTACACTCATGTGTTATCTATATGAATTCAACTGACGATAAACGACGATGACATTTATTATCTGATAGCGACCTCGTGTAAACTGAACGAAAGATTTGGAGAAAATTGGAATCAGAAATGATGCGATAATAAACAGCATGGTTATTAATAGAAAAAAAAGAAATGTGTAGAAAGTGAATTATATTCCTCTTGAAAATGTTCACGTTAACTTTTTTTCCAATTTCGTACTCGAATCGTATGCAGCGCTGCTCTTGTGTATTGCGATTGAATATATAATGAATGATTTATGAGAACATTTAAATAGACAAATGTGATTTTGCTGAACGGAAGAGAAGAAGAATTAGAAAACACAGTAATTGCGCAAGATAAGGGGATCGTAATATGGCAAAGCAGCCTCGCTGTAAATGTAAATAATTCGAAAATTGGGGTATTGCTCGATCATTAATCGCGTTTGTCATTGGCTTAATGTACTATGATGAAAAGAGAACAATGCAAAACAGAGCCGAATATGCAAGTTGAATGATATGGATGTAAATTTTTCTTAGACTTGAAAAAAATTTTTCTCCTGATATTTATAGATTTAAAAAAAATATCTGAATGTGTTAATTGCTATTGCTTCTTACATAAACAAGGCGAACAAGACAAAAATAAATTATATATATAGAAATGAAAAAATATATATACATATAATTAATATATATGTGTATGTACATTTTTTATATTTCAAAGATTTCGTTTAAGATGACACATAAGTAACAAACAAAATGTGTATCAATGCGATGGAAGAAAAAACAAAGTAGAGATTCTCTGTGATTTGTAAAAATGAAATTAAAAAATACAATTATCGTTTTCACTGTCCTGACTATTTGAAGAAACGAAACATGAAATAATAATTCTATATCTATTTTTATCCACACAACTAGAATTGAAGGTAAGTATTGATTTACAATAAATGTTGTACACCTATTTAAAATTGGTAAAACGTTTATTAACTATTTAAAAACGATGAAACAAGGTGAACATGAGATTGATAATTCAATAAGTAATATTATTAAATAGACTATAGAGATGTATAATAGGTGTCGCAATAATTAATTTTTTTTTCCCTTATTTCATTTCTTTCTCAAATACGTTCGTCCATGTTAAGAAACAAATGTAATTGAGTCACTGCCGGTCGATCCACTCACTCAACCGTGTCCCACGTTAACAGAACCATAACTTATCATCATTTTTACCTATTTAGATTGATCTCTTTTCCCTCGAAATGTTTCCTCCTTCGCTCTTCCCGCAAAAATTTTACGGCGATTGTGTGTAAATTAGTTAGATTGTGTTTTTTGGTTTGGTATATATATATTCCATTGCACGGATAAATGAATTACGCCGATTCCGCAGTTTTGTGGCGATATCGATCAAATTCGATTTCATGTGTGCAAAACGCGCGAAAGGAATACCAAAAATTGATGACAATTAGTATTAATTCTGTCGTGAAGAAGCATTCCTACATATCCACAAATATATATACACATATATATACATATATATGTATATGTATTGATGATCTTGTTTTCATCATTCCTTTATACATACACAATGAAATTTGAAAATGTATAATACTCGGCGAATGTAGTTTGCACATTGATATACATTTGTTCTCGAAAAACTAAATAATTACTACGCGATTACCATGATGCAAGTTTATTTTACAACAGATTAAATTGAGAAACAATCGTCATTAATACCATGCCTATTCATCCAGTTTCTCTTTTATTTTCTCACTAAAAATCTACCTCATCTTTAATTCATCATTAATTCATCATTATTTTCTTTATCGTTTTCATTCATTGAATCCCCATGCAACATGAGTACAGTCCCTCAATGAAACTCTATTCATTGAACTTTTCCGTTCTTTTTTTTTTGCATTTTTTTAATATCCATAATTAATTCAATCATTTTGCATTTTCTTTTTCTTTTAATATATTATTGGACTTTATTACACATTTCCAATGAATTTCGGTGCGAAGGCAACTAATGTCAAGTCGAGAGTGGGGTCTCGCTCATAATTACCCTGGAGGAACACGGACGACTCGATAATTCGCGCGTACTTAGTTTCGAGAGTCCGAAAAATTCATGGAAAAAAAACACTTAATTGATTGATTCGACAAACCACATGTGAGTAATTTGATTATTATTTTAGTTGCTTATCAGAGGGGAGTGGAGTAGACGATGAGGTTACAAAGAGAAGAAATTATAATATATAGAAATACTGTCCTACAAATTACAACATTCAAGTCCCCCGTATATTTTTTTCTCTATCATTCAATTTCTCCTTTTTTTCACTCCGTTTACAGGCATAGGTATTTACAAATAAATTCATACCTACTATTATAATAAATTAGTAGTGTCTGGTATTTAAATTACAATAATAATTTTTGTATTTGTTTCTTTCTGTTTTGTATTTATTTTCCTTTTCTCTTTGACTCTTCATCACTATTATTCATCATTGTTTTCCTTCCTTCTTCTCCTTTATAACGTTGCACATAATCCCAAACTACTGTCTTAGTCATCTAGCTGTACAAAACATCATATACCGCTAATATCCTAATACATACTAACGATTTGTCTTGTGAGGTTCACAATAATATCGTGAGGTTGCGCGTTTGTGTTGCAAATACTATATTTTATTTTTCTTATTTGTTTGTGGTTCATCATTGTACGATTTCGCTCGCGTTTTATTCTTCCATTGATTAATTAATGCTATCCTCCTTCGGCTATTCCTTTTCGTTACATTCTCCGCAACTTATTTATATATTTTCCACTCTTTACCTCTATACTCTGTCGTGCTATTCCTTTCTTTATTTATTGTTTGTCCTACTGTCATTGCTAATTAATATACGTTTGAACATAAAATTTTATCAACCATTAAGTACATTGATTATAAAAGAAAACATACGACGTTTTGTTTGAACAATAAAATAGTAAAATTCATCATAACGTTTTTCACCCAAATCATTTTAATTAAAATTTCCTAATATATTTTTTTAATAGTAATTATTATTGTAATCATTCTTATAATTCAAAAAGATTCCATCTGCCAACTCTTCTATCAATAAAATGATTAAAATGAAAAAGCGTTTAAAGCAGTCAACAACCAAATGATGAACATCATCATTGTTTTATATTCTGTCTTATTGTTATTTCTCTGTGTCTGTTTTACGTCCACTCATCTTCGAATTGAATCAGATTTCATTCCTTTCATCTGCATGCGATAGTATATTCACTTTCAAATATTTTTCACCATTTTTGGGCTATTCAACAAGGAATCTAACACAGATATCGCTCACGTCTTCAAAAAACATTTAAGAACTATTCTCTGAAACTCGTGGCAAATTTTCTTTTATTATTTTTTAGAGCATTTGCACAATTTCATCAATTGTCACGTGATTTTCGTATCAAATAATGCTACATAGACTATTCAGAAAACGGAGGAAAATAGGAGAAGAAAGAGGCATAGTGTAGTTGTGTCATACTCTAACGAGGTTTTCCTCTTAGCCATCATTAATTAATAGTGAAATCAATCAGTATGCCTTGGAAAAGCTGGGCCGTGACCACCCCAACCTAATTCGGTTGCAACAATACGCGAGTCATTTTCATCATCGTCAGCATCGTGTTGTCTTGAAGAAGCCCTTGGTGGCAGTACCCAGGTATTTGTAATCTGGTGCACATGAGGGGCAGGACGTCACAGTTGCTGATCACGACTTGGCACCCAAATATTTGGGCCTGATTGTTCGGAGATAACTTCTTTCACTTTAACATATATGTCTTCGGGCGTATCACCTTGAACAACCGCTACAGGAAAGAAGTTCATTAGTATTACCATGCCTCCAGTTTTTTTTCTGTTCTAATTATTGACAATTTTTTTTTATGCATTTTTAGACTTACCCGTGAAATATTCGCCGAATTCCTGTTCCATTTTTAATGCACGTTCATACGTCTTTTTAGCTTGCTCCTCTGTCATTCTCTTATTCATCTCCCTATAATAAATAATAATCGATCATTCAACTTTAAATATAAGCAATTATATCTCAACAAGTTTATAATGATACAATTTCAAAGTTAATACTCACATTACGGATTCAACAGATTTTGGTTTGATAAATATGGCAACTGGATATAATTGTGCGACTTGTAGCCTCTTAATTGCATTACCGCTAACATCAAGTATACAATGTTTTCCCTGTAAATCAATCCGTAGAAAAATGTCTATTACATAAATGTTGTATTACAATTGACTGTCGAATTTTTCTGTATTCTTCCTTAATTCAGTAATTGATATATTATCGAGAGATTGTATACTAAAGATATTGTTTTTGAGTTACCTGTTCAGATACTTCTCGCACAGAAGCAACCGAAGTTCCATAAAGATTATCATTATATTGTCCAGCTTCAATGAATAAGTGATTCTGTATATCTCTCTCCATTTGCTCTCTCGACGCGACGAAATGATAATCTCGGCCATCAACCTCATATTCTCTTTTACTCCTCGTCGTATCTGATTGTGTCAAATATTGTAAAAAACAATAGGATGGAATTGTGAATAATGGAGTCATATTTTAGATGGTATATAAATACGAAAAATAACTTACGTGGTACGCAACTCCCAAATTTGTCGGGGAATTCAGAAATGAGGTCGTCATTGATGCGATCTTTCAAAGGTCCAAGAATAATGACTGGACGTGTATATTGTATACTAAGCTGTTGCACGGGCTCGTATGACAAAACAGTTTCTTCGCTACCTGAAATATCAATTGAAGAATATCCAGTTCAATAATCACTAGGAGTAATGACTATCTAAAATAAACGTCTTGAGGCAATAGAGGGGAATACAACTAGCAATATGGTATAGTTTTTTTAGTGTCAACACACGGCGATATTTATTTGTTGCGCCAAGTTGTTTCTCTAAACGTCTAAATTATATAAGTATTAATTGTATTTTGTTCTATGTGGAGCTCCTCTTGAAATTCAAGAAGTATTCGCAGCTTGTAAAAACAAAATATACACATATCATGCTTGCCCCACGTCTGTCTCAGTTGCGTGAAGCTGCTGGTAACGAGATTAAATTAAGTTTTTTTTCTCAACTATCTACCACTTTTTTTTCTCAATCTTCATGTTTGTTATGCGTATCATTCATTAGTATTTTGCTCTATTGTTTCTATAACTCTTTCGTTGTTTCAAACACACACAGACACACGTGTTGACTTACTAAGCTCTTCAACATTTTCATCGCTCTCCTTTTCCAGATAAACTAACGTCAGTTCTTCCATATATGGCAGTTCAACGCGATACAAAATTTCTCTACTTCCTGCGTCGAATGGATAAATTTTTGTCAATTAAATAAAATTAAAATAAAATAATGGGATGGCTGATGAAATATTTCCTCAAATGTCAATTTACAATATAAAAATGAGAGATTGCGATAATGTAATGATTTAATGAGTCGGAGGAAAGGAATCAATTTCGATTCTTACAATTTGGAGAATTCTAAAAGCATTTAATCAACTTTATATTATTTTTTGTTACTATCGGCTGTTGAATTGTTGCACCATGTAGGAGATCATGGGAATGTATAGGTGATCAAAATGTCGTAACATTTAACACAAAAGCTCTGTTATGAAACAGTGTGATCATGTGCAAATGACTTAACAGGATTTGTAATAAAAGCCAGGAGGGTGTTACTAATAAATTGGACATGGAGACATTTATTACTTAAACGAAATTGGCGCGCGCGATGACGAAGAGCGGAAATGATGAGAATGAATAATTACCTTCGGTATTTGTGTCGTCCTGAGTATAGCACAGCATGAATGCTAAAACATAGTATGTTTACAATTTAATTTTATTATCTCTGTAATAACATTTATACCGATTCGTGTTCTATCTACACAACGATACTGTCTTTCATAGCTCTATGATATTCTATAACAATTATATGAGTTGCACAATGAATTTAACTATTTTACTTGCAGAACAATGGAAAATACGAAATGAAAAAGGAAAAGAATAAAGAAATATAACATGAGTCTGTGTAGTAGTGTGAGATTTTGGAAAATTCAGAGTTTTCAAGAATGATTTCTTTTTGGATTTTGGAGTTGCATAGCAATACCATCAGGAGACTTTGAAAAGATATAATTAAACGTCATGAATTTATCAGAGGAAATTTCTAATTAGACAATGAACAAGTTCGGGCGTGGAAAGATATAGAGAGATGGGTGAATTGTATTTCTGCTGGACGTAAGATACTTACGATTGGGATCGTTTTCATTCTCGGGTGTGGTGGGCGACCCTACATAAAGCAGGCAAAACAAAACACATGTCACGTTTCACAAGGTAAAACACAAAAGCTCATTCAAGGGAACATATATAATAATATTTGTTTGTATTCTATTTTTCCGGATCAACTAACATGGGAAAGTTTTTTCCAGCAACTTTTAACACTGACAAATAAGTAAAAACGAGAAATTCCATTGTTTTTTTACGATAGAAACACTGATAATAGAAAATGTGGGAGAATACAATATAATAAACGCTTCATTTCTCAATATTATC
The DNA here is from genome assembly GCA_030523045.1 of Meteorus cinctellus. Lineage (NCBI taxonomy): Eukaryota > Metazoa > Arthropoda > Insecta > Hymenoptera > Braconidae > Meteorus > Meteorus cinctellus. The sequence continues at coordinate 989,712 of JAPYZF010000011.1, read as the reverse complement.
ACACCGAAGTGTGTGCACTTTTTTTCTGAATAAAATATACCAGGACATATAAAGAATGAAAATACGTACACATAAGGATTTTACCGAACGTGCAGGAGTCGATCGTGCAAATATACAGTGACTTCATTTCGAAAAATATTCAATAAAAAAGTAACCTGGAGATCATGGAAAAAAAACATGAAATACTCACGTTCTTGGTCTGAACCATCTTCCGATTTGTCATCTTTGCTCTTCATAAATGGGAATTTCCGGCTAAATGAGAAGTTCTTCTTCTTTCTATCAAGAGTGGATTGCTGCGAGGAAATAAATTCTCATTTAGTAAAATTTCCAAAAATTTTATCGACAAAGAAAAGATAAATTATTCTTTTGGTTTTACCTTATCCAGTATGACAGGCATGTGGCCCTGAAATTTAACCGAACGATCACGAGCTCGTTGCTTTCGCTCCCATCGCCTGCGCGAGGGTATGATACCAAGACCTTCTTCATCGCCTTGAGGTGTTACTCTTCTTGCTTGCCACCACTCATCGTCGCTAGCATTTGTCACATGCAATATTTCCCCATAACGAAAAGCTAAGCCGCGACTTGGCAAACCATCATCCTTATTTGGATCATAGTCAAACAATGCCCTGAACAAATTTCAAATATTATTTCTAGGCAAACATTTATCTGATCTCTATCCATCAATATCCGTTCAGCGGGGGAAAAAGAGAATGAAATCAATCAATATGAGAAATATTAAATTATTTGTTATTTACCTGACGTAGAGCGATTTTTTCTGTGAAGTTCTCATCAGGGTACCGGTTGTCATATTCTGCTGTGATATTTGTTGTTTAAGATCATGGATTTTTGCTTCGAACCTATTGTAATCTTCGGGCTTATACTGCACCACAATTGTTACAGTTTGTCCAGTACCCTAAAAATCGAGTTGGCAAAAAATAAAAAAGAAACGAATGAGAAAAACATAGATGAAATAATGTGCGTTGATGGTATTTTGCTGAGAATTCATGCATATGTTATCCATTTTTTTTCACAACGTCTCTTTATTTTGTCTAAGACCTAGTCAAAATCGGACTCATGATAGTGCTATCATCCAAACAGTCATATATATGAACTGAGTGAATGAAACGTAGATATTTGAGCTTTGTATTTGTTCAATAATAATGTAGGATTCCGTAAAAAATGATCTCGAGACTTCTACAAATGGAAAGTACGTATTCACAGATATAGAGTAATATTCAATATATTGTCATTTATATGGTTAACGATAAATTTCCAGCATAATACACTCATCTATGTGATATAAATACTTTGAGTGCGGCCGCAGCCTCCTCGTGGGTTGCAGTTCGTAAATTGATGCCATTAACACTAAGAATTTGATCACCACGTCGTAATTCACCACTCAAATCAGCCGGTCCACCAGCAAGAATGAATGAAATAAATATTCCTTCGCCATCTTCACCGCCAACAATATTAAATCCCAATCCAGATGACCCTTTGTTAAGTATCACCGTACGCACTTCTCTGTAACAAAATAAAAAAGAACATCACATCAAAGAACTGATTCTTTCACTTTATAACTTAATATAGATATATAGAATGCCCATTCATAAGTGTAATGCAACAGGTTGTCATTATCAATAATATTGTAGAATGTATGTGAAAAAAAAGGAATCATCGCGAAAGTACCGCATTTATTGAAGCTTTTGACTAGTGTCCAGCGGTTTCAATTAATGATGTTCGAGTTTATCGAGTGAAGGAGAGATCGGACAAGAGGTAGACAAAGAGCAGAGGACAAAGGGAGTAAGCGGAGAGGAGTCAAGAGAAGCTCTTGACTCAGTTTTGGATAGTACGGGAAATGTGTATCAGTGACCGCCACCAATAGTGGACTACGCAGCATACATATGCCTCAAAATCTATCACACTTTCATGTCAATTGATTTGACATTCAGTAAAGTTTGGTTTATATAATGAATAATCCTACTAATTTTCATTAATTTTGGACGTGTGTTTTACATTACAACTTTTTTATTCTGAATGAATGATGTTCTGGTTCAACTTTCGTGAGAGTTAATTTGTTGAGTGATTATTTCACGGTAGAGCGAGGGGGAGAAAAAAGGGAAAACGCTCGGAGCGATTAAAGTGATTATGGAGGGGAGAAATGATGGTTTGTGTGATCGAGGGTGATTCCACTGCATATTTCTCAGTCCCATTCATCCACTCTTTTGAACATCTATGCAAGTGCATCCGAACGTGTATAATGTCCATCAGAAATGACTGATACAAAACGTATTGTTGATTAATGAATTGGAAAAATGATGGGCGAAGGTTGTTGCGATATCCTGAGCTTCAAATTTCATTTGAATGTGGGAATTAACGGAAATCGTGGATTATTAACCATCAGCAATAATATATTTCATTGCAAATTATCCATACAAATATGAGCTTGCACAAGTGACGAATCACTGTTCATTATTCATGCTCATTCTACACATCACTTTGTTGAGAAGCGAAAAAATGTTCAAGAGGGATATTTATCGATAAAAAATTGAAGGAATAAAAGTGAAGTGATCTAGTCGGAACATCAAATGTGACTGCGTCCAAAATTACTGACCCTTTCCAATTGAACCCATGTGAGCGCGTGTACAATACATGTGACGTATACAGTGGTGATACCACCTGTAAGAGGATCTACATCAATCAGTGGTGAACTATATTATCTCACTGCTCCGCGCGAACTGTTAATTCGAACAATTCACATTATTTCCCACATATATTTGTTTCATATTTTTAACTTCCCGATTGGAAGTTATTGTTTTTGTTTTTATTTTATCCTTGCACTGTCGTGATATGACTTTTGACCGTGTATAATGGGCGTGGCATTAAACCACTTGACCACTTAAAAAAGGGCGTATCAGGATGATAAATTTCTTTGTTGAATGTCCCGAATGAATTTCGGGTTACTGGAGCTGTATATGTAACACTGCCTGCGATACTATTTGATTTCATATACATAATCGCATTATAACTTCACAAGCACGTTAAACCATTGAGCCATCTGGCGAATATTTTTGTCACTATCATGACACAATCATCTAATTTTATGAGAGATAACAATGATGATAATACAATCGAAATAAATAATCCAACTGACGAAAACTTTCCAATATTTGTTACATAAAAATGAAAGAATATCGGGGCAATAGTGCGCCAAAAAGGTGTATGCTTTCGCTGCCTGGCTCGCGTGTCTCTCTGTCTTCACGTCAGTGGCGTCGCGCTGGATTAAAGACCGACAGGGATGGCCATGCGCGTGAGCTCAGTTTGCCCGTAGAGTCGTAGTGGTAGTAGGTGCTATCATCAGATCGATAGAAATATAAACTACGACTTGCACGCGGGCTTCTCCCACTTCGATCACCTCCCATGTTCAAGAGGGAATATAATGTTGACCGAGCGAAAAATTTTTCTCCAGAAGTTCACCCAATGGAAAATATAGATGGTAAAAAAAATTGGGTTCAATCATGATAATTGAAATTATTAAATGATTAACTATTTTAATTCCTAGCGTCATCTTCTCAATATTTGATTCTAATCATAGATTGAGCTCCCATTTCTGAAGAATGGTGGCAAACTGTGCTTAGAAGTATACGAAAAAATTGATAACAGTAGGGTGAATAGGAAGATTGAAGAGTATAAATGAGAAAACCGACCGTTCCAATGTTGGTTGTATGGTCTGTTCTCGTGATCAAATAAAAACGTGACCTCGTAAAATGTAAATTTCAGTAATGTAATGTAACATTACTACGTTACGACAGCAACGATCGAATTTTCGTCTAAATTTTCGTATTTGCAGATATACATTTACATACAGGAGAGGCAAAACGTCTTTTTAATGACTGTACTTTAACAGCGCATGTGGTTCCTCTCAGTGATTTCGAAATAAAATGGAAAAAAAATATAAATAATTGTCCATATTCCGTTGTTGTTGAAATAAAGTTGCCCTTTAATTTTTTACTGGAACACATTGAATTTAAGAATCATGCAGACTTATTTTTTTCCCTTTATTGACGGAGTAGGTCACGATATACACATCACAACTATCACGTAATAGGTATACACATGTATGTTTGCTATAGGACGTATGGCATAGAAGAGCATGTTCAAAGAGGAATACCCCTTTTGTGTGTCTTATCTTTAACGCCGAGATTCTCGAGACTTGCTTCAAGAGTCTCACTTCATTCTTGCTTCTCTTCAAGCAGATGCGATGCTCTCTATCCAATCGCGTGTTCTTCCAGTCAACAATAAACTTCCTCTCCTTCACTCTCTCCCTCTCTCTATCTCCCGCGATTTTACGCTACAAAGGAACACTTATGCATGCCCGTATAAGACGTTAGATATAATAGCCTTCAAACTGTCAAATAGACCTTATCGAATCTCATGAACTCTTTACAATCTTTCTAAATGTCGAGTTCATAAAATGGTTCGAGCAGGCTATATATATATATATATATATTGTTGATAAATTTGACTGTTTTTCAGGCTTTCAGTAAGTCAAAAATTATTTTACCATCAGAATTCTCCATAAATCTACAAAACAAAAAAATAATTAATAATTCATGTTTCTCGCTATTCCGATGAAATTTATACTGTTGAATTCAATTGAGATCTACAAGAAACTATCAATAAAATGTTCCGCGGGATTTTTCTATGAATAATTCACATTTATAATCACAGAATAGTTAGGTAATCGTGACATTTAGATTGTAATTTGTATGTATATTTAAGGAGTTGAGATATTTGATCTAGAGATGAATGTATTTGTAGGGTAGATAGAGATATTGAGATGATGGGGTATAAGAGATTACTCGGAGAATTACGCGTCGCATACGGAAGTGTCTGCGGAAATTGGTTGGGCGAAGGGTGAGCACAAGCGACTTGCAATCCTTGGTAAACCCCTCAGGGATGAAGTTTCGTAAGTTTAATAGGATTAGACACGCTCTCGTGGTCCCCGTGGCAACTTTTGGTATATAAAGACGAGATGCCCCATCGTTACTCGATTGTATACACACCCATAAATATATATATCCATATATGCAAACCCATTCAAGTTCAATATTCAATATCATTTACCACAAACATTGGGTTCATATTTAAATTGCAAAATAATTTGGCATTTGTTCTTCTTTGTATGATATTTATTCGAAGCGAACTCAAATAGAAAAAATGATATTTTTATTCTTTTCTTCTTTAGATCTCAAAATACATCATCGAAAGTTATTCCAACAACGAATAGTAATTGCACTCACTCAAGTGCATTTTATCAGTATATTCAAGTCAAACCAGAGAGTTTTTCGACCGTAGGAAGTCGAGAAAAGAAAATAAAACAGATGCACTCAATGCTATGATTTACAGTTAAACGATTTCTGCTTCTTTTATATCGTCAGTTCTTAGTTTGTGTAGTTATATTTTCTATTCCAGTATTATGAGTACCGTAATATTATGCCCACTTATATTTTCAACAGAATTTTTGAATATCTACTGATCGCGAGAAAAATGCAGTTTTGAAAAATGTCTGCCACATGTACATGAGTCTACATACAAAGAAAATTCTCATATGTAAACGAGAAACATTGAAGTAGACTTCGTTGCACTTTATGAATACGATAAAAAATGCGAATCAATGGAGCAATCCCATTCAGGGAGAAATGGACATTCAGATTAAGGGCCATTTGGACCCTTGGATTTTATGCCTGAGGGTTTTGTCGTGAGCGAGAACAAATTCACGGGGCATTGGTATATACATAGACACACACATATAAGGGTGGACGGGTAATATAATACAACCTAGGTCAGGAGATTCATAACGGTTAGATAGAACGAGGGCTAGCCAGAAATTCTTGCGCCTGACCTAAATCACTTACAACACCAAACGAGAGAAAGAAAAAAACAAAACGCATTATCTCTTCACATGCCTATACAAAAGAAATCTGTATTATTATTATGTATTGGATCAATTTCTTTACCTCCCATATATGGCGGTTGAAGCAATTTTTTTTCCATTGATGTATCAACAGTCGTTTAATTTAACTGGCGTATGAGTTATTATCAGCATTCACTGATCAATTTGTATCAGCAGTGAGCAATAGGTTATGTGTGTTAATTAATCTCTCGATGAATGAAAAAGAAAAGAAAAAAGAATAAATGAGAATATGCCATTGACATTTATGGGTAAATTGACATTAGTTGGTATGTTTACTCGATCAACAACGGGATACTTTATCACGTTCACGTTTGTGCTCGAGGTCATATCAAGCATCGTGCGGGGACGATTTCAAGAGCAACAGAGAGAGCGAAAATAGAGAGAAAGGAATGATGATGAGAAAGGGTGTCGTCTAGTGTCGTGAAGCTTAAGATTCAGGTCAAACGTTCTTTGGCGAATGGCGATAAATCGCCATGTCACGACGACAACCACTCGATATACGTTTGTTAAGCAATTTATATAGATGTCTTTTACGTATATATATTTATATATAATGGCAAAGTAAGAAATTTATGGCTATCCTCCTTCAGATTTTTCTTTTATTTTGTTTTTCACGTAAAGATAAACCTTACTATACCTTCTGACGAGTTTGTCCCTTAGGAGTCTGCGCCCCAGAGTGGCAAAAGGACCAGTAGGAAAAATCTGCTGCCTATTTCGTGTCATATTTCTTGTCACTCAGTTACTCTTTTCTCACGTGCAACTTTCCAATTTTTATTTTTGTATCTTTATCTATTTTCTATTACTTTATTCACTTTTTTTTTCACGCCACTGTATTCGTGTGCTGTCAAATTATTTGCGTCACTTTACCACATATCCAAGTGTGGAATGATGTCAAGTGGGAATCCATATGCATAAATATATCAAGGTTTTATTGTATATCGTTCACTGTAATAAATGTGTTCGTGCTATTTGCCTTGTGTGGTTAAATTCGTTTGGAGTTATTTCGGGATCACTCGGGTTGCTATTGCCAACAGCTCATGCCTGTACATGTAATTGTGGAAGGAGGGATATTAACACATTTGCAAAAGTACACTGTCACATACACAAACTGTCAATGTTCTTCTGTCCAATCTTTTCTTTTCCATTTACTCACTCAATAAATATTTTATAGGCATCAATTTTGACATAGAGAAAAATGTTTCTCTTCTTCGGTAAGTGTTTATTTTTTGCTCGACTCCCATTCACTTGTCATGACAAACTACAAAGCGAGAAATATATGAAACAACCAATAACGAAAGGGAAAAAGAATAACTGTACATATGCAAATAAAAAATAGCACTCGTCGCTGATTTCCGATGTGGGAATAAAAATAGAATACGAATATAAAACTGCGTGAAATAACCCCCTTGTATTCCAAACTGAACAAAAGAAACTGTGTACACTATATGTATAACAGCAAAATGGTATAAAAACGAATGAACACAACCGAAACAAAATGAATGAAAAATTGACGACTATTCCAATCGGAATATCGAACGCAATAAATCCAATTTGACATCAGGGCAATTCATTATGAGTCCGAATATCGACACTTTTATTCTTTCCAACCAATCATACACAAGAAAACTTCATTTACTCATATTTATATTACTGGATATGCACAAGATATAGAGATGTCAGCAGAGTCTTAATTTGTATCGTGTCAGACCAGAATATATGAAGTAAGTATCCGTCGCGCGCGACTGACTGCCGGCTGTCTACTGCCACGCGCGCGAGGCCATGCACTCAACGCTATTTTCTCTCTCACACTCTCCGTCATTCATTCCATGTCGCGATCTCTATGCTATACCGTACGCGCGTATATTGAAATATCCTTCTGGAATCTTGTAAAACGTGTATGTGTGCGGCAACATACTTTGCGGAATTCCAAATTGGTGTTAAGGTGAGACAAAAATCGCAAGATTCACCACACATTCAATACGTATATTTTTTATATTTAAAAGTGGGTGTTCCATCATTACCACCATGCTTAATTGCATGCGGTTTTTTTTTTCAACCAACCGGTTCTGATTATTCTTCGGAATATATGACAATCAGTACATAAACTTATAACGTATAAGTCATTAAAGAATAAAGATTATGAACCCAGAGTTCTTTCCTTGCAATCAATGTGCAATATCATTTTTCATTAATTATTTGTGTGTTTATTTGAAATCTGACATTTACTTGATATTCTCATAACAAAAATAAGAATTCATAAAAGAAAGTTACCGAGAACAAAAATGATGACAGTATTGTCAAGTATATGAAGCTTTAGTAACTATTAAGATCGATGAACCATGTGGGGTTTCAATACAAAACTACAATGAGAACGTATATATAGGGGACACAAAGATAACGAAGCCATATACTTGTGTATCCATACTATAACGTGATGTAACGGTCACATTCAATTCAATTTGATAAATTAGTGTATAAAAAAGCGAGTGGAATGGAAGCGTATGTGTATATCGAAGATAAATACATAAATAACTGAATGAGTAAATAAAAATAAAGATACTATGACCCGACCCGATTAGTCTATGAAACAGGAAATGAAGTGATAGAATGATAGAATAATGCATGGACTTTCTATAGCTAGAAGGCTTGTGGGCGCGATTTAGCAAAGCTCTCACCGCCCGTAGATTATCGTTGTTGTTGCTGTTGTTGTCGTCGTCGTCGTCATCGTCGTTACATTCGTTTTTGTATACGTACAGTCATAGTATATGAGTAAATGGTAATGCGATGTTGTGCTCTTGATTCCCACTGTAAAACTCTGTATAAATGAATGTATGTACAAGTCATATAAAATAGTTGACGCCCTTCGACCTAATCGACATCGCCGGCTCGTTTGTCTCGTCTCTCTCCACCTCTTTATAATTTCTTTGTGTATAATCGCGCGCCTTGTTCAAAACACGTTTCCCAGTGGGAGGATGAGAAAAAAAGAGTAAATATCCCGTTGCGTATTTGCAGCGTGAAAGTACGCGTTTCTATCGCGCTCAAAGCTGTCACGAGCATTCTGCCTGTAGCGTCTACATAGCGCTTGGGAAAACGATTATGCCTGAAACCTTCTCTTCCTCATATATATATATATATCTTTGTGAGTGTTATCGGCATGAAATGCACACGATGACGCGCAGCCAAGCCCTAAAGGCAATTCATTTTAACGGCACAAAACGAACATTATCTGCAGATACCACTGATATACATAACATTTTTATTCTATAATCGATATCACTCTTTCTCTTTAAAATCAAATTACTGATGCACAGATTTCTCTATCTTTTCGTTGAATGAAAAAGCAACAAATGTAACTTCTCAAGCATTCGTTCTTTTGTTTATTCCTATTAATTTCAGATAAGATGATCACGAAAGAAGTGAAGCTTTTCGAGCGATCATCCCCGTGTCCCTTTTCAAGATATGAACATATACATCTAAGTAAATTGCTCCTATCAGCATCAACATCTTCGAGATGCATTTCTATACTTGTATATGTGTATGTATATATATCCTCTACACAATGCACATCCACTCGTACCACGTAAAAATACCAAAAAGATCCAATAATCTGAACTAACATTCCATTAAATTGATTTTTATTACAACGATTTTTCGTTATCGACATTACCGTGGAATAGAGGTAATGTAAATGTAATGCACGACGATATGTATATACGTATGCGTGTATGTGTGTATATAAACGTGGTGAATGTGTACAAGCAGCTTCCTTTTCGGACGCCGTACCAACTGCTACTAACGTACTTTGGTTGAAAAGTAGACAAGCACCACCCGGCTCTCACCATCGGAGGGGTGTTCACTATTGCTAACCCGGCGCTCTTTTTCTTTTGTTCTCTCTCTCTCTCTCGCCCCCCTTCCAGTCGTTATTCCACGTGCTCTGTCATTTCATATATGTACATGTCCATATAAAATTCTATGTGTACTCGTGTGATCCCTGGGAAGTCACAGTGAGATAAACTCTCTACCAACGGATCTCAGCTAACGCCATATTGTTTGTACCGCAATTTTGTTTCATTATTTTCTCTTGTTCGTGTAGGGTGAACATGAGAAAGATAAATAATATTGAGGATTGGTACGTGAGAGAAAAAAAAAAAAGATAATATAGACTGTTATGACTTGTCGCTATTTTTTTGGGAGTATGTGCTCCCAAGCGATATGAAAAAGTAACTGGTTATTGCAATCCATTTCTTTTTACAACCCTTTTTTTTATCTCCGTTCATGCGTTTATATTATTTCTGTATATCATTAAGAAATGGAGAAAATTGTATGTCAGAATAGTCGTCAATTTGTAGAAATAAATTCCAATATCTGGCTGCACGCAATAGGAATGCATACAGTCATGTGTCTATTTATGTTGCATTTACATTTGCGGTGAGAGTTTTACGGGTGACCACCACAACGACTACCAACTAACCACTACACCAATAAGGATCGTGTGGGGTCAATGCTTAAGCATTTCCACGAATGCTGTGTTTGGCATATATGTATTTGTATATATGCCAAAGTGGTTTGCATAGCATGCGACTACGTGTGATTTTGTATTGGCGGTTGGCCTACCTGGTTATACGCCAGTCGTGTAACTAACCAATGTCGTCCACGATTCTCTACACCCCAAATACCAATATATAGTTATATATATTGCTCTATGTGCACTATATATATATACAAACATACATACGAGTATATGTAAGCATGAGTGTGTATGTATTTAAAGGCCCGGACGCTTCTGGTGTTTTGCATGTACCTTCGGACATTGTAATGCTACATGACGGTTTAACGAAGTCGCACGACTGGTTTCCAAATTATTGTTGTAAACTTTAACTTTGTATCGACATACATGCGTTATTTGCAACTCATGACGTATATGGGAAAATTTGACTTGTGGAAAATGTCCCTGGAGTGTGTTCACGTGTATGGAGAAACTCAGAGTGGTTTTGTAATGAGAAAATGCATAACTGGAGGGAAACAACGTTTTGAACTTAATCATTCATCTGAAATAAACGGGGTTTCATAAGAAATATGAAAATCGAATTGAAAAGAAGCATTTTGACATCGCATGAAAATGTTTCATCACCCGTCCTGAATTCGGATCTGCACCATATGGAATTAAATACTTTTATTCAACATATCGAAATTCGTTGAATTTTCTGGAAAATAGATTACTTTGCTTTTCATGAAGTTTGAATGAGTTTTAGTGTATGAGAGAGAAAATTAGGAGTATCTCTATCTCAGTATACTCATGTAGTAAAGTAGACATTTTTCTACATACAAAGTTTCTAAATGCTTTTAGATGTGTCGTTTTCTGCGTTCAAGCATGAAAATGCTCTATATCGTACGTAAAACAGATATATGCTTACCCCCAATCATTTGCAATTCAAATTGCCGATAGGTATACTGAAAATTTTGAAATGTAGTTGAGCGAACTCGTTCAACGTTTCACACAGAATCAAGTCTCATAAATATATAGGTATATATACAAACGACGATGTATCTGGAACAATGGGGAGTGTGCGGGACATACGGGACGTTAGAGGGAACTCTATTGAACGGGAAAAGGGAAATAATGAGGAATAATTGCCTGTGTCCTTGTATCTATATATATATCTATAAGTGCTAAACAGGAACTTTGTACAGGAAGTATAGATTCATCACGTTTAATTCAAAATTTCTCTCTCATCTCATGCATATTAAAACTTCCAATTTCTCTTTAATAATTTCTTCAGAATTGCGAATTCATTTCGGAATATAATATTTTATTCATTTTTTTTCTTCAATCATCGTTATTTAGTGATTTTAAAAATATCAGATTCGGCAAAGATTTGAAAGTCCTATAGATTAAGACAGAACTTGTCGTATCTCATCATCACGAATTCATTCAGCAGTGATGAAAGAAAGTATTGGCTTTGACTAAAATTTACTTTCGAGTGACCTTGACATTTCGCAATATTTTCGAAATTCTTAACCTGAAAGAAGGTTCACTGTCTATCTGTCTGTCCGTCGATCTGTCTGCATTTTTGCGATGTGAGTCGCGTATTCTTGGGATGAATTATATTTTAAAAGTTTTTAATGTGTCGTGATGCGGATAGTACGCTTGAAGTATTAAACGCTCACCGTATCAACGTTTAACCTCGACATCATTTTCACCAGCTGAATAAATTTCATCTTTGGGATTAATACAGAAATTCCGCCTCATATGTTGCAATAATATTATTGCACAGAATAGAATCAACAAATGATTAGAATTTGTTGGGGAGAAAATACAACACCATGAATATAAAGATAATTCAATGGAGAAAAAAACCTGGAATGATTCAATTTTCACCATGGAGTTATCAACCGAAACTCCACACTCAGTTTCCATAGTTATGTTTCGCGATAATCACTCGTACATTCCATGGATGAATGGTTTACTAGGAGAGTTGGAAAATAGATGAGAGTGGTTGTGAGGAGTGAGATTTGGGTGTTTCATTTGATTCAGCCAGCGTTGAGCGCTAACTGTGTATCTACCGCGATGTTCGAAATAGTTTGCTCGTTATCCCACACTGTGTATATGCATAACTAAACGCTTGGAGCACTCCACCGCTAGATTTGGCGTTTAGTTGTCGTAAACATTCACGCGTCCAGGTTAATTTCGATTTGTCTTCTATTTCTCCCACCAATTTCTGATAAATGCAAATATTGCAAAATATCTATATAATTATTTTCCTGCACCAAAATATCATCGCAACAAGAAGATACTCACATGGTGAAATAATTAAACTTTTACGTTCTCATTCAGATATTCATCACTTGTCCTATTGGGGATTAAAAAATTCCCCAAAATTCTTACAACTGAAAAAACAATCCTGGCATTCTTTCCCGATTATTTCATGAAGGCGTTTAAACAGACGTTTGTATGCAGAATATATGTGATACACACCATTGCACTGCTGCTACACGTGCTTGTTAAAAACCGAATGAACACATATTATATTTATATATTAAACGTATATATCAAACGACCTTTCGTGGCACGTGAATTTACTTGTTTTACGAGTGACTGAACACCGCACATACATCTGCAACCACACACATGCACACATACTTGGCCTTGTTCAGTGTTCTCGACTGATATAAATATTCTATTTTATCTCAATATACTCCAACAACTCCTCTTCTGTTTTCCCGATTCTATTTTCAATTTCATCAATACATTTCTTTTGCTGGGTTCATCAAATAAATATTAGAAATAGAATGAATGACATTTTTAATTGACCCGTGGGAAATCGGAGTGAGATCGGTCGATATTGACTTCATTGTTCTCCAAGACTGCAGAGAAAATTGTGAAATCATTGGTGAATGTATTTGGTAATATTTCTCCCAGAAAAATGTCTGCGAAACTCTGGTTGAACTTTTGTTTAATGCATCGAACATGTATTCATGTCTCTATGCATGAAGTACTGAACTTGTGAGACAAGGGGAAGACCAAGACTAAAAGCAGAAGCAGAGAATAAAGTGGTACAGTTGTGAACCAGTAGAGAAAGAGGAAGAAATAAGAGATCTCAACACACAGACTTATCGGAACTCTGGAGTAATTATGTCCTCAAGGGTTGAAAGGAAGAATATATACAGTTTGGTGGTACAACGGAAAACACATTAAAATACTCCTTGGTCTTATAGTTTTCGTTTAAATTTAATGCCTTCTACAAATTCACCGAGTTACTTGTGCAAATGTTGTAGGACGATAATGAATTTATGGATATATATATATATATATGGGGAATGAAATTGCTGAGTTTGTATAGAGTTGAATTTATTTTGCAAGATAATTAGTACGATACCAAATATATAACTAGAAATATCTCGTGATTTTTTCGATTAATATAATCGTGCTAAATAGAGTTCTTGCCGGTATAAATTTTGAATGACTCCATTGTATCTCGATTAAGTGTATGAACGTATACGTTAATTGGATGATGAATGAACAAGTGATTATGGAATTTTTGACAGTGCTCTGAATCAATCGAAAATGTCTCGCTCGAATAAATCATTCACAAGTTATTCCTTTCTGGACTGTCAAGAATTATATTTAAAAATCTGATCACTACATCGAGTTTGGCTCTGGATGATTTCCAATTGAATAGTCTAGTGTTTCAAAAAATATTTTTTTATCCAAAACAACATGGGCAGGAATTTCTTTTGTATATCATTCTTCATCAGGAAATTCCCCTCTTTGATTCGACGAAAACCTCCTTTATCATCTTGATTGAACGTCTCTTTCTCTCGAATATACACAAAGGGTGTGTAATCATGTCAATCATCGCGCTTGAAACATTCCATCCGGGTGAAGCTGCAATGTCGCAGTGGCCGAAATATTGTACTTTCTCGTCATTCAGTTTGATAAATGTTGTTTAATAAAATGCTGATACGACGAATGTGTCGGAAAAAAAGACAAGTTGAGACTGAGTAAATCATTCCAATTAAAGTCAGTGAATTATGCATTGGGATATATTATACATACATATACATACGATACACATCTATTCACATATTCCTAACCAGCGAGTGGAGCGTGAGATCGGGTCTCTCATATGGTGGTAGATATACATGAATGACTAGTTTATGAATTTATCATACAACCGCTATTACATCTCATCCGTAAGTGAGATTATGGTCATTAAATTGATAAGAGGCGAAATATGATTCGTGTCACTCGACAGTGCACAGAACCGCCGGCCTTATTTTGCTATATATATTCATTTTACTCCTGTATATACTTCATATAAGAAGCTCCAAGTATTCATCACCAATTTTCGCCCCTTTCAATTGAGTCCACACTCTAACGGACATTGAATAAGGGGTGTAGATGATGTAATGCCATGTCCATCATTTTTTCTACTTTTATTCTCTTATACTTTCTCCTCTTCACTCTTTCCCCTTTCCCTTCTTGTTGTGCTCCATGACAAACCGATTCAAGGAGATGCGTAGGAGTTGATAAAATATAAGTGACCTCAGTTGTCGTGGATCCAGTAGAGGATCAGTAATAAATCTATGTCTCTATTCATCTTCGTCGTTGTTTCATTTTTCGCTATTAGCTTTTCTTCTTTTTCTTTCTCTCTCCAGTCTCTTTCTTCAGCAACGTCTGCTGTTCATGATCCCACGACGATGTGAGAGGGGTACAACTTCAACGTCTTCCTTTACTCAGCACTTAGACCGTCACTCTATTGTTATTTCAATCGTTCGAGGGTGGAGTCCCGGGAAAGCCGTAGCTGAGAAAACTTACGACGTTGTCGAATAAATATTGAATCAATGTTTTTTTTTTCACGTTTTTTTTACTCGTCTCTAGTTCGTAATTTCCAAGTGTATTACCGTTATTGTATTTGGGCAATGCTAACGGCACGATTTTAAATTGTACCAGATCATAAAGTGAAATCATATGAATTTATAATTTTTATATTCCGTCTGCGTGTTTAAAAAGGCTTCTGAAATGTCATTAATTTTCTTATGATATGATAAAACACACTTCTTTGAAGATTATATCAGAATTTCACGATAAATATCATTTGAATACCTAAGCAACTTGAGTGGTTGATTTCGACATACAAATATGTATATGTATTCTTGGAGTAATAACATCCAAGACGATGATAATAATATCTCGCTCAAGCTCTTTACTAATGTCTTTCGTACAATTAATTACGAATAAGAAGTTCAAGTGAAATGTTATTGGATAGCTTATCGGATAATTAGTAGGCGTTTAAGAACATCAGATGTATCTATATAATATACGTTCACATACGCCTATCAAATTTAGGGAATTATCCTGGATTTCCCTGGGTAGATGTGGAGTGTGCGTTCGATCCACAACAAAATTGTGCCCATTTCACGCGATATATCTTGTAAATCTTATAATATAGACAGAGTGTCACATGCTAGAATGTATGTGAAAGTACATTTGTAATGCATTCAAGTCATAGAGGTGGATTATAGATGCCGGCAGTGCGTCCTCAACGTGTTTCTTGGAATTTCTCATGACACAAAGCCAAGATATTATATACGATTATTTCACTTCCTGTTATGTATATCAATTTGCGTGGGAACAACCAATCATCGTGGAATTTATTATTTAATATCTATTACTCACGATTTTTCGCTATTATTCATTTGATTTATGATTCTCTCACATATTTATCGGAAGCTTACCTGCAACAGAAGTGAAGAGAAAGGAAAATGAAATTGAGTATTTGACATAATAAAAGTAACAAGTAATTTTGCAAGATATTCCTCTCTATATAATATCTTCTGGTTGTAAACAGAAGTTCACGGAAAATTCATAATCTTCTAGATAGCACCAATATAAATTAAGACACCGTATTTGGGAATGAAAAGTGAAATATTCAACCATTGAGAATATATTGAGGGAGAATGAGCCAGTACTGATAAACTCTTGTCTAGTGGAAGAAGCTTTTCTCTTCGTATCAGACAAGAGAGTCGACAATCCTATGACCATTAATTCACAACAAATCGATATTGTATATAGTGAGGATGAACTGAATCGCCAACAAATACAATGTAAAGCAGAATATAAGTGCAATATTTATAAGAGTAGATTCACCAGAAAAAACATACAATAGCTGTTCAAATTATAAATTTTTTCTTTTTATTTGGTAGCTGGTGATCATCCGGGATTTTGTCTCACGAGACACGTTCGAACACACGAAACTATCCAGCCATATATGTCCCAGTTGACGTTTGAATATTATTTGCATGACTGGGCAAGAGAATGCATAGAATTGTTGAGATTTCACGTGGGGATTTATCTATTCGCGCCAGTTGGTTCCATGTTTCACCAGGTCGCCACAGTGTGGCGCTCTCCCATCGGGAATTTCTCGCATGACATAATCTAGCCACCGGCTGCTTTATACGTTATATCATTGCATATTACTGTATACAGTGTAAAACCGCACAAACTTGCATGGCAAACGTCAATGTACTGAAATTTCTTTCCATGGTAATTTTCAAGCGTATGTCCATGTGTGTGCTTTAACGACACTTGGCGACGAGTTTATCTATTTATGTATAACTCTGCACGTATAAATATATTACTGTAGTGTAGATGGTGAATATCCGGCGCAGCCGGAGTTACAAGTTGCATTCTCATAAATATATATACCTGCATCGTAAACAAATATATTTCTGCAGTATTTTTTTCTCTTCACGTTGTTGAAATATTGTGGAGCGGTTTTCTCATTCATGCCAATATTGGTGTTGTGCATCTAGCTATATAATATCCGATACCATTATCGTACACGGTGCCATTATAACCGAATAGGCACTACCTATAGCTATATGCAATACTCTTTGTAGTAATACATATGTTGCAGCAGAATTAACTAGCATGAGTCTTTGCATGTAATATAGATAATCAATATATTTAAACGTCCATGTACATATTGTGTGTTATATGCAAGCTATATATTGTTATGCATATCCTTCAGAGACGAACATCGATTTGCCTATCTTAGCTGCTCTGACATGATGTCGGGTTTGGAGTCGCGTGCATCCACGTATTGTATAGGAAAAGACGGAAATGGCTTCGCTCGAAACGACAGATGAATTTCCTGACGTGAAATTGCTCTCGAAACCTCAAAAAATATTCGGATTGAATTCGATTTAACTCGATCACAATTATTAACATCCGGTTAAGTTTGTTGCAAGATATTAATTGAGTGATATTCATTGTGTTTTCATTCATTATAATATGTTTGATAATTAGTTTTTTCACCACAAAATTGTAGATTGATGTTTCGGCTTCAATGGAATCAGTAAAAATTATTGATTTGTATTGTTGGAAAAGGTAAAAAATATATGCGCGTTTAGATGGCGGAGTGCTGGCTCGTAAATGGATACTACGCTTTTGGGAATCGTAAAATGAAACGGGTGGCTCTTCTCGTTAATGCTAAATCTGGGGTATCGTTAGTACCAATGAATGGTATGTATTATATAGACATATATACATTCAGATCTATATAGGAGTGTGAACATGGTGGTCGTGTTATTGTATCACTTGACGTGTTACATGACCCAACACAAATATTTTGAGTGTACAACACACTATTGGCCGTATTTTCGCATTGAACACTCTGGATGATGTGATGAAGTGATGTTATACGTTGCACATATATTCGAAGTGCTGTTCTATCCCAAGTGTTTCAACAAGCTCTACGGTATATAGCATTATAGTCTATATAGAAGGATTATATAACCACGAGAATTTGTGGTATTCGAGTATCGTCATGGCGGCACGCGACCAATGTCGATCAAACTTGAGCCAACGGTTATACAGTCGAATTTCTGAGGTCCGTTCAACTGCAATGTGCTCACATATATACATTGAGTAAAGACTATCAGAATGTCTGACGTGCCTAACAATTTTTAAGTCATGACAACGATCTAGATATAATATTGATCATTGAATGTAAATACAATTTTTTTCTTTATATTTGCATCAGGCGAAAATAATTTGAGGCATTTAAACTTTGACTTCAAATTATGTCAAAGAGAATGACGGGATGGGTGAATGTAGAGGATTGAAATACGTAGAGTCTGCGGTTGCGTTCCTTGAAAATGCGTTTTACAAGACAGCAGTGATGTACTCAATTAGCAATTTTCTCTTTGAACGTTCTGAAGTTTGTCTGTACACTTCCAGCCACAAAGGAATGTGGATGTACACATTGACTGAATAAACCACGAAATGTGATATTGAACAATCAATGCACGTGTGTATCAAGGTTTACAATATATTCATATTTGTGTCAGTAAATACAATCAGATGAATTGAGCGAACTTTCATTTATCACAAGAGAAAAAAAATTTTTCGTTGTATTCAACTATTCTGTTATTATTTTCAAATGTATAACAAAATGAACGTTTTCCTGAGAATGATAAAAGCTAAAAGTTGAATGGAATATTCAGCCAAACATGAAGGAATGAAAACGCCCTTCGAAAATTCAATCAAACTGATCTGTTTCGTCTTTCCGACATAAATAGTTTATTCAATAGATTATATCTGCCCTTGACCAAGATTTATTTTCATCACCACACGTTGCTGAAAACCTCATTCGATTCACAATTTATTTTCATTTCATCTCAATCAAATTGGATAAAATTTAATAAAACAGGAAATATCAGATACACATGCATTTAATTTTTTTCTTTTTGCTCCGTACAGTATGAAATGAAATTTTCATTTTATATCCTTCCCGAATTAATAGAATTCGACGCGCACTAACGAGATTAAACTCGATCGTGCCGACCATGTGGTGTCTTCCTCGGGCATTTGGTTTCATATTTTATATATATATATATATATATTTCATTACTATTTTCCCTTCGTCCTATTACTCATAAATATATATATATATGGTATCTCATCACTTTAACCTACCCTGTTGCTTTCTCCTTTCCTCTCAATCTTTTTCGCTTTCTGTATGAAAGTATATAACAAAAATCGTGGAGACCACCGGCAGAGTGCCATAGTGGAGACTCGAAATAAAGCGTATAAATCTGGCCGCACGTGTGCGGCATAGCCGTGGATTTTCTCGACATTTCGCTGTGTGTCCTTTATATATACACTATATGACTATGCCAATGCCGAAAATGGGTGGGGAGTACAGAGTGAAGGGGGAAACTACAGGAGAATAAAGAGAAGAGAAATGTATGAAGTAAGCAGCTGCGGTCGCGTGTATCCTCGCGCTTTGGCGTGCAGATAAAACCTTTCCTATACCCATAAAGTATGGATGCTTCGCGTACAGTTCATGCTCTTATTCATTTTCATTTCCATTTAGATATTTATTTATCTCTTTCTATTTTTTGGTTGCTCGTGTCGATGAGAAGAATGTGAGGTTGGTTTCGTCTACTTTTTTTTTGTGGCATGATCTTGCTATTATAAAATTTCGATTTTCTCTCATGCGATTTGAATATCGTTGTCGTGTGTGTACCGCTTATATTCCATACACGTCGTTTCATAATGTTTCGCAGGTGTTTTCAACGATGAAGGTTGCACTTTATTATCTATGCATCCGGTCGAATAAATATGCCAACATTATAGTGGCTTTATGCACGAGTGAATAACGATAAAAATGCATAAAAGAATAATAGTGAATTTCTTACTTATTGTTTTCAAAAAGTTGATATAAATCTAAGGCTATTCAGAACATCAGTTTCCCATTTATACGAAAGATATATCTTCTACCAGAAGATTAATCACTGCGACAATTGAATAGTAATATTTCAATTAATTAGAGTCTTAGGAATGAGTATTTATACAAATTTTTACCTTTCTAAAATTTTCGTTTAATATCATCGCAAATCCCTGATCCGACTATATATCATCTGTGTCTTGCATTAATGTCTCTATCGATTATAATTCGACGATCGACAATTCACGAAGTTCATTGAAACACGTTGTGAATATTCCCATATACTTATTGACCGTTCCCATATTTACGAGTGTATTCAACCCATTCAAATCGATAAATAGCTTTCACGTATACTCATCCATCGACAATACTCAGAGGGGAAAAAAAAAATTAAATATCAAATTGATTGATGAAACAAACCTGAATTTAATAATGAAGAATATCGTACAAGATATATCTCTATAATCCAATAAGATAAATATTCTCTTTAACAAAATCACTTAATCAACGAAATAAACAATGTTCTGCTCCAACTCCTCACAAACCAATGTCACATGAACACATAAATGAAGATAGCAAAACATAACTGCAGTATTTCATACACACAATCGCTTTTTAAACATGACACAATTAGCAACTGATGCAAATGTTTCACGATCGTCAACCGATTGACGACTGCGTGACTGTAGTATACACCGAATATATCGTGAAAAACTTGTGTTAGCAAGAATGAATATGTGTGGGGAGAATGAGAGACTGAGAGAAAAAGTATGTGCGTGAGAAAGACAAAACATTCCTCCTTTTTCTTCTCTCTCTAACTTTATACTCTATACCAAGTAGCACATTCTGAGTCACTCGTGACACGCCGTGCGAACGCGTCATGTGATTACGAATGCAAACGGGCGGTCTTTACTCACTTCGAATACGGTGTACAGTTGTTTCTTCTTTTCGTTTTATATTAAACATATAAATTTATCCATATGTCCCGGAAAGAGTGACTATGAAAATTCAAATTCATGTGAATTCGTATGAATTGAAGCCAATCGCGCTAACGGTTATATTTAGAGGTAGATTAATATCATTGAGCATTTGAAATATAAAAAAAAAATCCGACACTCACACCAATTAGAATGAAAATTACAACTGACCTTTCATCTCTCTCTACGAACATCAACATTCTTATCTATCTCGTGCAGGTAAATATTGATTCTTCAACCAGTCTGTTGTGACGAATAACTCGTTGATATACTGTGGGCACATACAGCTCAATTCACTGAGAAATTTCTTGGGACATTTGGTTGGTTCAGCCGGAAATGCAACCACCTCCTGTATATAACCTCTTGCTGAACCTCCAAACTCAAATGGTTTGTGTAGTTTCATACATATATAGATGTATGTGTTGAAATTTGTAGATAGTATAAGTATAGGGATGTATAGGAGCATTCCTGCGCGTTTCACAATCGCACTATTATATTTACGTCACGTACAACCTGATGGCACTATACTTGGATCGAAACCTTTCTCAAGCAAGTGATACTCTATCAAGCACTCAACAGCAACACTTCCAATGTCACTTCAATAAACTCATCTCGATGCTTTCCTACATATAGTTTTTGTTTATTGTGGAATTATATGGAGGAATTGACTGTGGAAAATAAATAGCAAGAAACAATAATAAAAACAAAAACTCTAGAATTTGATGGTGATTATGTTGGGTTCAATCATATTTGTATGCGGGGGAATTATCCAAATGAGTCACCGACGACGAGTCAACATAATGGTATTTATGTTTGTCATAAGATGTAATGTTCAATGTATTGATAATTCCCACTCTGGTCATTAGTAACGAAGAAAGCTGAATTTTATACAAATATTTCTTTACCAACTGAAATACGATGTTTCAATGGTAGGATTTAATGACACTACTAGTGAGAAAAACCAAAGAATTTCAAGTGATGCAAAGAATCGAACAATACAATACGACTCGGGTTAATGACTCGAGGACAAAATCAATGATGCATTCAATTGATGTATGACGTCACAATATTAATATTCATATTAATTGGTTGCATTCAAAATTCATGCGAATGTGTATGTCTATGTTGAGTGAATGAGAATCGGGCTGTTCAGGTTGAGAGACTGTCTCACTCCTCGAATCAGTGTTTGCTTTATCATGAGAGGATGGAAGTTATAATATGTTATAGGGTATGCGCGATGCCGCCATATTTGCTTGATGCCTGAGCAATTCTATTTCGCTTTCGCTCTTGTCGACTGTGTTTCCTTTATACATACATGCATGTGCTAAAGCCTTTTCAGACTGACTGCTTACTCGGAAACATAGCATAATATAATTTCTCCTCAGCCTCGAGGGATACATGATCTAACTTCAATAACAATTTCATATTCCGGTTATATATAGTTGGGATATTAATATAAAAGTCCTACGCACATTATCAATATTACAATTGCGTGCTACTCTGTACAAAACTTATTTTAGTTGAAATTAGCTTTCATGTGTTTTTCTTCTTCCTTCAGTCTCAATGATGATTAGTATTGTTTAATCAAATCCCAATTGGTTAAGAAATAAATTCTCCTTATACGCAAATCCACATTGATCAAAGCTAGAACTTATGTTAGGATACATGAATTTCGTTTCATCAATTGTATATGAGTTACATTACCATCAGAGTCCCGCGAGTTTTGATTTTGAAACCAACTAAGTAACATTGTCGATTCGAAAAATAGTGAAGAAAAAAATAAAAAAATAAAAATAAAGAAGATTTTCCATTTGTGCAAATTATTTCTTACGTCTGAGAAAACTGTAGAGTTATTGTGATGCTCTCATGTTGCCAACGCCATGTCATATCACACACGAAATAATTATAAAGTTTGCTTTTCTGAATGTTATTATAAACATTAACACGAAGAAAACCAGTTGGTGAATTTAATTGGGTCCAATGAATCCGTTTTGTATATACTTTTAACGCCTGGATGACTCAATTTGCATCAAAGTTTGACGTTATCCTCATTTCTCTCCTCTTTTGCACTCTCAACAAATCTGCTACTCGTTAAATACTCCAATGCTTTACTCGGAAGAAAAACAAGTACAAGAACTGAATGAAAGTTTGGTATTTCAGTTTCAAAGGAAAAGTACATATACAAACGTAATTTTTCGTAGTAATTCTATGAATTTATAATTATTATGATGAGGCGCTTTATTCTGCTCGACCATTGTTCTCAAACTTTTCAATTATTTCGTGTTAGCATCACTGTCAGATGCTAAAATGGAATCGCAAAGTTCAATCGAACTATTTCATACTAAGCCTGCAAAATGTGTAAGGTCGTCTATCAGGGTCCCTGACCATCCTAAATATCACCCTAACACATGTAGTGTCTACCACAATATTATGAGGATATCGAGTGAAACATGAGTGCTTTTGACGTCGACCATCACATATATATATGTATTTTACTTTATCCCCGAAGCTTCTGCCCGTCACGTTTGCGGCATAATTCCGACGACGGTTAATAAAGTGCCCACGTTAGCTCACCAACCACCATCAATATCACCATCACCGATAACCGCGGGGATTTGGCGAGATCTCATCGCATCGCTGTTGCGGCGTGAGCAATCGTTGAACGTGAATATCCGCCAATGGCTTATTAATGCATAAACGTTTATAATGTGAATTTGTGAGTGAGTGATTGATTGATGAGGACAATCGCAATTATCGTTTGTTAATCTATCATGACGAATCGATCTAATGATGTGTTTGTATAAGAATGAAAAATACAAGGATTTTGAGTAAAAGACAATACACTTCTATCCGTATGCATCGGAATCTCTTCATCAGTTTCCTGTTCCCATTATATTAAATTACAAAACGTGACGCAATTCACGTTTCATATACTGTTAACGAGAATGAACATATATTATAAAGGACATGCAGACTCGGAATATAACATATCTTCACAACCGTTTTTTTCATTAATACAACCGCTGATGAAAAAGAAAAAAATTATAATTAATATAAAGAAGAATTTAGAACGGTATAAATTTTTTTATTCGTCTAGTGTCATGTTGACAATACGAATTAGAGACATCCCGGAAGGTCCATAGCCATGTCTCAACACGTACAATATAGCTGGAGGAAACGTGCATGGCGCTTGCGCACACTTACGGAAGGGAAAAAATTAAATCGTCTTCCTTGTCTGTCTGTTTGTAGAGCGCACGAGCTCCGCAGCATACAATGTGACCGGATAGAATATAGGACGAAAACGGAACGAGAAGTCTGGGATTATAGGTACATGCATTCACTATCCACCAAACGCCCGGGCATAGTTTATTATCTGTGTGATTCTTTTACCCATCCTCATTTGTTGGTGAACCACAAAAAAATTTCTGCGGAACATCTACAGAATAATAATATACCTGACGACTTAGATAACTGAAAAAATATTTTTATGTGTAATGAAAAGGACAAACTTGGTGACATACGATTGTTTCCCTTATCCTTTTTCCGTATGTCGTAGGAATTAATGAGAAAAATTAAAGGTGAAATGAAAGACTTTGTTTCCTGAAGACAATGACGGGATTTCTTCTACTTTGAAATGTAGAACATAAAAACTCATTAGCCTCAGTTCATATTCACAATTAATTCGGGTAACGTGGATGAATAATAATTCATTTCATATGGTAAAATATTTCTGATTTTATTTAGTTACGATATATGCTAAACGAATTGGCTCTGCTATTACATAAGTGAATTCTTTCTTCCCCTTGTTTGACATTTGTATAATGTGTCAACTGACCCTGGCCTGTATTTGAAAGTTGAGGATATATATAACATGAACTCAACTGGCACAAACCATCATGACAAGAGTTTGCGCTCACACGTCCACGCGTTACATTTGTGTATACACCAACATTACATGCGCACGTTCTCCACTGAGAATAAGTAAGAAAGTAGGCATCCACTGAGCTTCCAAAAATTCACTACTTTTGATAAAAAAAAAACTATCACCCTCACAATTATCAAAACGAATATTATTTTTTTATTTTTATCTTCAACCAATATGATTACACATAAATCGTTGTTGGTTGTGGTTTGCGGATATTATTGACAGTAGTCGGAAATTACTCAGAATTATATCAGGGGAAAAAAAAATGGAATGAAACAAAACGAAACGAAACACAACATGGAATAATCGAAAAAAAGTAATGAGTTTTGAAACCATAGATTGTTGCGGTGAGGAAGTTCATTCCAAGCCGTTTGTCCGCGTTATGGATGATATATATGAATGGTAAGGGGGTTGCTTTCTACCGTTACATAGGAGGAGCGTCGCGAGGATTTATGATTGCTCTAATGGCACATACACAAAGCGCAACAGCAATGTTGCATACATATTCCTTTCATATGTACATATACGTGAACGTATTTATATATATGATATTGATATGAACGTCATAGATGTTCTTGAATCATTATTCAAGCTTGATCGATGATAATTGAGTTCCTATACTAACTTCTCTCATGGCATCCAATGTAAACTAATCGTATATCCATGGAAGTGAATGATTATCATTGAATGCAACGAACCATTAGAAAATCTCTCATATACACAATAATGTAGAATGAAAAGAAGGAATTTAATAAAGCTGAAGATTAAAAAGTTAAACTTTTGTGTTGAGTTTGTGAATGTGAAAAATATGTTTCAAACTCACTCGACATAATATTTAAACGATGTAGGTGGATGAAGACGGGGATGGAAGGGTGTACGAGGGGACGTAGCTGCCACTGAAAATAAGAGGAGGAGGTATGAAAAGGGAAAGAGGAAAGAAAAGATTTTCACCGGCGCAATTTCAACCACACTCAAAAAGTATAATTAGCCCCATTCCTTTTTCTATCCCTTTCTTAAAAATTATTTCCAAGAGCTCCCCTGCCCACGTACTCGTCTCAGTTTTTAATTCTTTCCTTCCGTTTCTTACATGCCGGGACACTTTTCGACAGAGAAGAAAAAGGGGAAAAGAATATGGCAATAATAATAAAGATGGAAATAGTGAAGGAAGAATGATCTTGGGCAATGAAAAAGATTCTATGCTACAAAAGACGTTGGATGAAAAATGTGCAGTGCAAGAATTTTTTTTTTCACACTTAACGATGTGAAAAGCACCGGGTACCACACTTAGACGAATAATTTGCCACGTGCTCTCGTGGATGAAGGAGCAAGAATAATATATCACCACTGGAAGGTCAGCATGACATATACATATATAAATGAACTGAACTCTAAAAAACTTTAATTTCCCTCTCACCTAAATAAGTCCTTCCTTCCATACTATTTCACGACCATTACGGCGTTGTCGTATTTTACCTCGTTGCTCTCATTCTATACCAGCTGGTATTTAACAGTGAATTAGGAGGATAATTATTCGGCTCAAATGTCTAAGAAGCTCGTTGAGGTGAATTTGTAGCGAAAATTATTAAACTTGAAACTATGGAGTAATGTATAAAAGCAATAAATTGTACAGCCCTATTGCAGTTCTGTTCTCCTTTGTAATACGAATGAATTCGTAACTTCATCAAGAGGAATTGTTGTGTCAACTGAACAAGGAATTTTTCTGCTGTTTTATTTGTTGAAATGTGATTGGGTAAAAATATCATTATTATTGCAAACTTTCACTTTTTTTCTATCAAGTAATTCTCATGTCAGTGTGACAGATTTCATTGGAAAATGATGAATTATTTACGACATATAGATATTATGTGCAAAATATTTGGAACAACGCGATATCGTGTTCACTCCAATTGCTACCAATGCACGTTTGATAAAGCTCTTAATCTGTCAGCAATTAGCTCAACCAATGGATACCACAATTCCTCCCATTAGATTATACCTATATGGTTCTCATCACGTCATTCAATTCATCGCCTCACACAAGTGTGAGTAATATATACTACGAATGTGTCAAGTTCATTCGCACAACTGCCACATAGCATAATTAACGAATTTCGGACAGTTTTGGACAATGGACGAAATATTTTTTGTTCGTGTGCTGTCAATTATAATTTATCTGTCAGATTATTTTTAATTGCTATCTGAATAATTTTGTCATATAAGCGTTCATAGAATATGAGAAATGTACTACTTGCTGTTGATTAATTATATTATTTTCGTTCTCATGAGTGATTATTTTGTTTTTCAAATTACTCACCGTGAAATGTCCTCTTGCGATACTGCTCGTGGTGTAGTAGCTCCCCCATGAAGTGCCAAAGATGAAGCATGCCGCGACTCTTGTGAATATACCAACGAGTTGTTTTCCAACGCTGATACTGAACCATTCTGTTTGCCTAGAGTAATCAAAGGGGGAAAAATTATTAGTACAGACGAGCCGAACAGAGAAAAAGAGGGAAAGAAAATGAATGTATATATACTACTCTTTATGAATAAATGGATATGTGCAAGATAACCATTATATATAATTTGAGATTTTAGCACAATTTTTTACTGTTGTTCATTCAGATCTGAATATCTGTGTGCACGTATATTTGGTCAGAAAAGTCATTCGAATATTTTTCATTTGTCCGCCTCATGATTTTTAATCACACGGTGAAACAATTTTTCCCGGTTCGCGATTCTACGATGAATTTTTTCATTTACTGTCCAACCATCGTTTGTAATAACACACGGCAAAATTTATAGTAAACTATGACAGTAATGGAGCAGACATATTTATAATGAACATTCCAATCAACAGCGGCGAAAATTACAAGTCAACTATATAAATACAAAAGAAATTTTACGACACAATGATTGAATATTTTTATTCAACTGTTCTCTTTTCAAATGAGACTTTGATTTTTTTTCATATGTACTATTCTGCCCTTTATAAGTACGGCAATGAGGACAGCGTGTCCGCTTTTCAGTTGCCAGAAGCTGCAAACAAAGGAAAGAGGTGGCATCTCTCATTCCAACCTTTTTGAATGGCCCATCGTCCGCGTTGCTTTCACTCGGGGTTACGCGCGTGAACTTTTTATCGAACGGAAGGCAAAGCTTCGCTATGGCGATGAAACGTTTTGCAGCGAACAGTGAGAACATTTTTCTCATGAAAAGTGTATCTATATTTATAGTATAGTGCAACTGAGTTTGTCATGAAAGACCAATTGTGTGAGTATATGTGTGAATAAACTCGAGCATACAAAAATATACAATAGAAATATTGAGAGAAGGAGAGGGAGAGAGAGCTTACGTTGTGGCGAGAGTGAATGGTCTGAGGCCGGTGGAGGTGGTGGCAACGTTCCTTCCGGTTTGGCCACCAATAGCACAACTCTATCCTGTGTTGCTTTCAATGTCGCCACTGCCTCCTCGTGTGTTACATTTTCCAAGTTTTTATCACCCTAAAATAAACAAGAAATTCAATCAAATGAGTAAATATACATTCCATATATACTCAGTAACTTTCCCGTTCATTATTAAAACCTGTCAGAAACTTTCTTTGACATTTTATGATGATCAATTAATATGGATTCCCTCCCGCAGCATGAACTAATAATTTGGCGACCGCATTTTTGTGTATTTCATCATGCAATGAAGTTTAAAAACATTAGATATGTGGATATATGCCCCGCATCTACGAAAATCACGTGAATGTATATGTTACGCGTAAACTGTTAATTCGCTGATTTGTTAACGCGCATATGCATCACTTTAACTGCTATATATTTTTTTTCTAGTAGTTTTTCGTCCATCAACAACACTGAACTAATTAGCGAGTGGAAATTATTTGTTGAGCAAACGATAAGAAGTGTCTAGACGTTATCGCGTTGGATAGTTGTACTTCAACACAGCGGGTGGGTGAATGTGGGTAGAAGGGGGTGGCTCGATAACGGTCTTTCTTACTGCCATCTAAGCGAGAGAAGTTTCGTTTACGATGGGCCAACATGCCAGTGCATCCAACATAGTCATTATTGTGCGAGGTCGTTAGTTGGCTGTATGTGATATGACCATAGAGAATGAAGACAAAAAAAATATCCTTGCTTGTTTCAGTTGATAGTAATAGTACAAGTGTAGTGAAATCATCAGTTGCAGTAGATAAGAATGCATTTTACAGTATCTATCGACAAAGTATATGATGTTTCGTATCAGAGGTGAGTAACAGAGTTTCATTGAAGTCAAATAATTTGTTGGACCTACATACGTCCCTTCTAAATTACAATTTTCTTGTCAGTAAAATTCCGAATGTCCTTCCACGATGTTGATATTATTCTTTGTTGATGAGCTGTCGAGAATCGTTGGAACAATTGGGCAACGTGATGTAATGTGAAGTTCTGATTCCGAATGGCTTATGTAGGAATAAAATTTTGTCTTGAAGATTCTATGAATAATTCAATTGCCGACATCGTTTTATACACATGAAAAACGTTTCCACGCGGTGCGTCAAAAAAAAAATTTTTCTTCTCTTCTCTCAGCCGTACATATTTTTTTCACGTCTGTGTACTCACAAGGGATTTCTCGAGATGGCCCAGAGATAAATCGCTACATCGCGGAAAACCGAAATACGTTTTTTTTTTCTTCTCCGCAAGAGGCAGGAAAAGAAGATCGTCAAAGTGGAAAATCGCGAAGAGACTTTACTTTGTATAGTTGGTGTGTGTGCGGTTCGTTCTGGACAGCGAAAGAGCTATCAATTACCTTAGGCCCTCTCAGCTTCGGCTTCACGCGGCCTAATCTATTTCTCCCATCCGCACTTAACCATCCATTTGTTGCGGGCGGGTAAAGTAAGCTCGAGTAGATATAGATAGAGAGAACGCCGGAAAAAATCCATCCAAGACAGGAAGAGAAAAAAAACGTGATTGCAACCCAATAGAACTGATATAGTGTTTATAGACTATGATAAATGCTGAGTTATATATTTTTCGTAGTTGATCACTAACTTTTTCATGAAATCTATAGTTATCCCATGACATTGTACAATTTTTGGTAAATAGAGAAGTGCTGATTTTTCCTTTTTTCACATGGGCGTTTTGCTTGGATTGCAGAAATTTTTAAACTCATCATGGCTTATTGTTTTAATACATTCATATCGAAATTGCATACTCACAAATATATATATGCTATGGATGACCTGTCATTTCTATCACAAGGCAGCTATGATAATATGAAATAATGCGGAACGGTACGATGAAAACGATGACGAGTAAGAACTGAGTATGAGGTGTGGAGAATATTTTGAACATATAATACTCACCAAGCTGTTTCTGACAGCTACCAATTTGTCGCCAACTAAAAGGCGTCCGTCAACTTGTGCCGCACCACCGTCCATGATTTTGGTGACGTATATACCATTATCACCGGGTATATGTTGATTACCAATTCCACCAGCAATACTGAATCCAAGTCCTTTATTTCCTTTGAGTAATTCAATTTCAATCATGTGTGTGTGTCGTCTCCTTCGAACATACTGCAAAAAAAGAAATAAATCATACTATAGTATCAGTATTTTAGTTCATCGATGTGCAACGTTGTCATATCTTTCTGATTCTGTTGAATATATGGATATTAACAGCTGGACTCATATTGTATGAACGTTCTTGAAAAATTCTAATAGAAATGAATCGTGAAGAGAGTATGAAATAAAAATAAAAAAAAGATGCGACCAATTTTTGTGTTGCTTGCAACTGTTTCATCTATTTCTCTCCAGCCGTGCTCGACTCACAACAGACGATCGCTCATTCAATGTCAGATTGGAGGCTAGCCCTCCATATAAGTCGGGAAACTTTGTGTGCTCGTGGGATATATATTAATGTGGATGCTGTGGGTTTGCGAGAAGATGTGGTGAGAAATGGCGAGGGATAAAAATTGTCGAGAAATCTCATCGCTTTCATAAAATAGAGAAAAAAAAGGGCAAGATGATGAAAATGAATACATATAGTAATGTGAAGAGTAAAATAGATAGATAAATGAATGATTTGGAAAGAAAAGCTTACCAGTTTGACAGTGTTTCCGGCTCTTTTTAATGCATCAACAGCACTCGCATGTGGCACATCTACCACGGTAACATCATTAACTTGAAGGATCGTATCATTGACGCGCAAACGACCGTCTGCTGATGCCGCGCCACCTGGTATGAGTTTCGTAATATATATTGCCGTGTCATTGCCAAAATGTGGATTGTCCGTGCCACCGGCAATACTGAATCCCAAACCAGCTCCACCGCGTTCCAATATGATTTCCTCATACTCCCAATCATCATCGCCATTCGCCTGAAAATTCAAAATTCAATTATATAATAAAAATTAATGCCATGAAAAAAGTACGAAGAAAAAGATCGTAAAGATAAGAAGGCGAAAACTCGGTATAAATTTCAGTAAATATAAATTCCTTTTTATTATTCAATTTGAATTTTAGTACATAAACTATAAAGGTATTGATTAGAACGCTCAGCAATAAATCCCTTCCATCCACTCAATATCACCACCCGTGAATTTATTAATCTATAGATCCATACTGGTATAGGTATTCCAATATATATCTCAAGGTTTATGAAGCCCACGAGCAGAATTTAGTACCTCGTAAATGCGTAATTAAATTCAGTCACTGTTCAAGTCAAAACCAATATACCTATAGATATTTGTCCTATGTATACGCATCATTTGATTAATGGCATCAACAGCCCAATGTCTGCGTTCTCACTTTTATCAACAAAATGGAGAAACACATGTTTCAATTCCCTCATCTCAAATGCAATATTGACAGACAATTGAATTTATATGCGATGGTATTATTATTCAAAAGTTAATGACAACATCAGTTCGAAATCACCCCAATTCATCAATGTGATTTGGCAGTGCTCCCTTTTTTCTCAACCTGTCAAATTCATTCGGTAAATCATCATCTCACACAGTTCAAGATAAAAGATCAAATAATACAGAATGGTGGAGAATTCAATTTTTCCCATCTTATAACGCATTCTATCATTTTGTTTCCTTCATGTGCATTACTGTGCGCCACTTCTTGCAATAAATCTGCAGTATATGGGCCACCACCATCAAGAAAATATAGTGAGACTCAAAAATGTCTCTCAATTTGAACGCCGATATTTAACAGCAACTGTCACTTTAATTGTTCCTGTTTAAAACTCAATGCAGAATTTTTTTTCTCAGCTATATTCTGTTCAAGAATCAAATTCTTTTTGACCATCAATTAAGGAAATATAGTATCTCTCTTATTCTCCTCTGTTTGATGATTAGAATCCTATAAAATAGTCTGCTGTTACTTCAATGTATTCTCACGAATATGCGTTCTCTTACAGCTAAATGTGATTCATAAAATACATTCGTTCATCTCTATCTCTCTATCCCATCAATTGTTCCTTGATATATATATAAACATATATGCATGGAGAATGGTGAAAATTTTCACAACATATACCACTGTATAACGTCTGATAAGTAATTAATTGCAACAGTAATTTTCGTCCACGTGAGGGAATATTATTATCAAATGTACAAATGTGCGGGAGTAATATTCACATATATGTGTGTACATATATACCATTGTGCGCGTTGTGAATTCGTGCAAAGTCCACGTCATAGCAATCATCGTCAACGTTCCCGTGGCATCATCTCCAAATGAGTTTAGTATGCACACACATTTATATATACAGTGTTTATGTGTAACGGATTTTCCTTGTGAGCTCACGCAACACTTTGTGACGTGATGTTTGTGACGTTGATTACACCCAGCCACACGTGTGTGAATTTATATATATATACATGTGCGTGTGTGATTGTATTATCCAACTTTGAATGTAGTTCAATGTTATGTATGAGATATAATTTCAAAAGGGAATTTCTCTACACTTTCATTGATTACCAACTTTACACAATTATTCACAATTCTAAGAAAATATACAGAAACAGATTTCAAATAACATCGATATATTGGTTGGTATTATATTTTCGTATTTCTTTCCACTATTTCACGATCAATAAAAAATTTTTCTCTTCGAAATCAATTTTAACTATGAAACTGTTACATGGAAGTATTACATTTTAAGAATTTAGGACGGTGGACTATAACAGACTGACGATATTTAACCGACTGTGAAAATACACCGGGCTTTCAGAAGAGGAAGAAACAAAAGAGGGAGAGGAGAGCGAAAAAGCATATGTGCAAGAGAGAAAGAGAGAGAGAGAGAGAGGTAGAGGGGAAATGTCTTCGGGGAGACTTGGTTGGTCTTGTCACATCGACATACAGTGGTATCAGAAATAACTCTCGCGGTCATAAGCACATGGATGAATCGCGTCACAACTCGAGGTGGAATCTTGGCTTTTCGCCTCTTCAACACAAAGAAATACATCTGTATGAGTATTTGTATATTTCACCTCGTGCAACAACGTAAGTGAAAACTGTGAAGGTATCTCAAACGCCAATTTCACTCTTATATTTGTGTAACGATTCATATATGTTCCTCGACTAATGATTGTCTTTATATAGAATCTCGGGGCGGACGAGGTTCGTGGCCAAGAAAAATTGCCCCCCAAATAACTCTCCAATGAATGTCTCTATAATGCTTTGAACAATCAAATTAGGTCAATGCTCTAAACTCGGCCACAATTTTTTATTCATAATGAGTTGAAATTTTCTGTACGTACATACATAGGGCATGTATACAGACTCATTGATAAATTCTGTTGCGTCGTAATGTGATATTGTCCCCGTGTTGTTCAAAGAGATTCACACTAATTCGCTAATCCATTTATTCTTGGAATTACTCTCGTTCACACTCATAGTAGACTCATGGAATTGCGTTCATTAACCTGTAATGATGTGTTTGCATAGCAAAACGACAAACTATTGACACCTTATAAACAAACACAAATATATCCATAATGGAATTGTTTTTTTGAAAGCCCTCTGGTGAGAGTCGTTACGATTCGTATAGTCAAACGTTTTTCCAACTAACGGATACCTCATCTTTTCAATTTTCTCAAAGCCACGACTCTGTTGTCGTCTGCGACGTCGTCATTTTCCCGTAGTGTAAATGAAATTTTTTTGCTCCAGCATTATTTTTCTTTTTCTCATTTTCCATCCCTCATTCATTTCTCTGGAGGCGAGTAATGTTTACACATTCAACACCAAAATATTTTTGTTACGTCATTTTTTTCTTTTTTTCCTCGCCATTTACTTTCGTTCCGCCCACGTTCCCCTACATTTTCATTTAAGAGAAAAATTTACTAAATATACATCCGCGTCGACATTGATGTTGAACATCGCAGTGAAAAAATCATTCCGAATATCGAGAATAGTCACGATACAAATGGGAAGCATTTACGCCACGGAGAATAAATAAAAGGTAAGACCTTCTCGTTTTCATGAACATAAAAAGATAATTATGACAGATACCGGAAATAGTTGCAATTAATTCGAATTAATGTGTTGGAATTTCCGTATTCATATACAGCATGCTTTTGATTATATTCTTTTCATATGCATGCAATCCCATACATTCTTTTGTTTAGTCTATTCCCCCCTCGTTAATGTGGAATGTGATATCCATCCACACTGAAGGTTATAATGCAATGCTTTATTATTTATATGGACACTCCGTTGAAATGCAATGGTACGGTGAGAAGAGTTGAAGTGCAAGAGCGAAAGCAATAATGAAAGGCAGCAAGGGGGAGATGAATTAAATATGAGTGGTAAGGCGCGGTGTTTAGTTGCACTTGTCGCGTGGCTACGAGCCGGAAATGACATTTAGAGCGTGTCGAGCATCTTATGTTACTCTCTTGTGGCTCATTTAGATAGAGTTGAACAATGAGCGTCGACGTAAAAGAACATGTAACGTTCACCATTACCGCGTTACTTAAACAAGTGAACAGTACACATTCGCAAATATACATTTATAAACATGCATTACCAACCACTGAGAATGCACATCCAAAAACGTGAGCAATTTACAATAATGGAAATGTTTGTATGCATTATATGAAACACCGATGTTGAAATCAACGTCATAAAACTTTCTGATATTTATCTCCTACTTGTCATTCGAAATATAATTAGAACGTTGTGAGGTGGTGAAGTTTTCAAATGAAGATCCAATTGATTGCTGGTATGGCGATTGACGATGAAATATTTTATAGAGAAAACGAGAGAGGAAGAAGTGGAAGGCGAAAGTGAAAAAGTTAACAAAGCCCAAGTGGTTGATGAAATTTTTTATGTTTTTCTCCCTCTCTCTCTCTCTCTCTGTCTTCATCCCCTTGAACAACTCATCCGCCGTCGCGGTTACTTGTGACTGAGTGTGGGGTGAGCCCATTAGGAAAATTGGAGTATCTCCAACTTTATGGCGTCGAATTGGAAATGGCAAAGTAGACTTTTTTCCATAGTTTTTTTTTTCTTGTGTTGCGCGTGTTCACGACAGATAGAATACCATTTACGAATTATATCATTTTCCCAGTGAATTCACAGTAACTGAATTTAATGTTTCAAAATTGGAAGAGACCTCTACGACAACTCAATCGAATCAATTTTTTGTATAAATGGTATAACAATACAATGATTCATTCCTTTTTTTCTAAATTCTCCTACTTGGAAATTATTCAGGTGGATAAAACGGATATGATGATTAATTCAATTAATATTTATTCGTTGAGGTTATATGAACGCTAGGGATTTGCGTGTATAAGACGTATGAGAAAATATAAGGGAGGTATATACGTGAATATGAGAGAGAATTTGTGGGAAATTAATGAGAAGAAGAAGCGAGAGCGAGAGTTGGATGAGCACAGGATGAGATGTTCGGCGAGAGAAATATACCAGCTGTGAGAATTAGGGAAAACCGGAAAAGAAGTGTGAGGTTGTGAAAAGAGAAAAATGCGGGGAGGAGAGGACGCGATGGTGGATGGTAGAGATAGTTGGACGTTGAGGGGTGAGCAAAGAACTTTGATTAATTTAAATTGCGCCGAAACTTCTAGCGCGCCAGTTCTTGGACATAAATAAAGATTAGATGGGCGAGGAACGTCGGTATGAGGGTAGTGGAAGTGACAAAAAAATTTTCGAATAATTTATTCATAGAGTAATTAAGTGTAATGGAAGAGAAAAAAAAATAATCAAAATGAAAGAATGGGATTTGAGGGAAAATAAAAAATGTTATAATTTGGGTATAATGAAAATTTTTTCTATAATATATAAGTTGTGAAAGTAATATTTCTTGTCGATGCTGCCACAATGATTTCACAATGGTTGTGGTGAATACAATATTTTATTCACACATTTTTGTTGATGTATTTAAATTTATTCCAGTATTGTGCGAACTGTATATATATATTCGTAGTAGTAGAAGTAGTAGTAGTAGTAGTAGTAGTAGTAGTAGTAGTAGTAGTAGTAGTAGTAGTACGGTAGTGACTTTTAATAGACTCGTCTCGTAAATGAAAGAACAAGAATTTTCTCGTCTCTTTGGACTCGCGTTTACTACGGTGCGCGCTCACCTTGCACAAAATCTCTCGTATACGAAAATTGGAAAATCCTCATAATGGAGAAATCTCCAGCGAAAAAAGAGGGGAAAAATTTTGCTTTTTTTCCCCCCGTTTTAAATAAAAAGAATAGAAAAGATACAGCATCGTATATTTCTACAGTGAAATTATTTGCAAAACTTCTACTTATATATAGGCACATATATATATATATATTTTCTTCACTATAATATATGTATATACATATTCACGTAAATATACAAGAAAAAAACTTATATCTTGTAGAGCCAGAAAATTAAAGTCTTTACCCTCACATGCTTCATAATTATTTTTTTTTTCCTTCTTCAGAGTGCAGGGGAAAGAAAAAAAAAAACAGAAGCATTCTACGTGAGAACGCGCTTTTTACTCCATCGCATTAATTATTCGTATTTCGTATATACTCACAGAAATAGTATTTTCTTTTCAGACTCTGTGAATTCAGTGCAAGTGACGGAATAATCAACATAAAGTTAACAATTTATATGGAGGCATTACTCTATGAAACATTCAATCGTTTTACACAAAATATGAATGCACACAGTGGATAATAAATCGATATAAGAATATTCTTCTTCCATATTGATCGAAGAGATATGTAAAATGGATACTAAAAAGGAAAAAAATAATCAAAAGTACCCGGTATAACGAAGTTTTTATTATAGAATTGGTTATATACATGTAGTCGTTTGAAGAGTCACAGTCTGTCCGATAAGCATATATTCCAAACTACTCTCAATTCGATTCGTTCTTACCCCTCCCTCCACCTGCTTGCTCTTGTTCTCCACAGAAATTGCAAATTTTAAAGTAATAAATCGTTCGTGACTGAGAAAAATGCTGCTTTATATCCTGAATGGAGAGAAAAAAAAAAGAATCGACCTTTTAACTCTGCCGGTAGGGAACAAAAAAAGAAAGAAACGACACACACAAGGGAGAATACGAGTGACGAGATGAACGCAGGGATGGTAGGAACATAGCACACACGCATACATACACATTCATATGAAGGGAAGGAAACTAAATGTACGTGACTTGGATAACGGTAAGTTCGCTTTGTGTGTTTCCACTCGCGACCTCATATACTCTGTCTTCTTCTCGGAGCAGTGCATATAGTGGACGAGAGAATGAATGAGGGATGAAGAAGGAAAAACGAAAATAGAGAAAAATCGAAGGGAAATAAAGAAAAAAAAAAGATTAAAAGGGCAAGTAGTGTACATATACACATTTTAAGTTGGAATACAAGATCGGAATAAATTTATGGTACTTTGGGAGTCGGATTAATCTTGTTCCTACTCGGACGCTGATTTTTCTTTTCTCTCATTCTCATTTCATTCTATTTTTATTTTTATTATTTTCTATTTCAACTTTTATTTTAACCTTTTCCTTTTTTATTCTCTCCTCGTGGGACTAGTGCAAAACGAATGCAGGGATAAACGCTCCGACACGAGGTGATACAATTGTCCGAGTGTACACGATCGACTGTACGTGACTACGTAAATTCCACTTGGGAATCGATTTTATAAAAAATTTCCAACGAAAGCGTTAGCGTAATATACATGTACGCATACGCAATGAACGAACGACAAAAAAAAAAGCATGAATACATTTAAGTATGAATAGTGTGTGAAGTTTTGTTTTTGTTATTGTCAAGATTTTCATGAAGAGAAAAATATTAAATATGAGTTTTATAAATTCATTTTCTGATGCGTAAAAAAAAGCAAATAGTAATCAGTTATATTCACACTTGGATTTCCTAAAGTACGTTTCGCACTTCGATTGCGATTCGTGAAT
The DNA here is from genome assembly GCA_030523045.1 of Meteorus cinctellus. Classification (NCBI taxonomy): domain Eukaryota; kingdom Metazoa; phylum Arthropoda; class Insecta; order Hymenoptera; family Braconidae; genus Meteorus; species Meteorus cinctellus. The sequence continues at coordinate 951,199 of JAPYZF010000011.1, read as the reverse complement.
TTATTTGCAGTTTATATCAACCCTCATGTTACATTCATAAACGCCTCTCGTCAATAACAACGATAAAAGGTTCTATAGGGAATGAAGATCAATTGGGAGAGATGATTTTTGCGGAGCACTTGTATTGTTGGTTTCTCATTTCGGTAATGATCGTGTCAGTTCTCCCACGATAGTGTTCGAATATCAAACTGTACATTTATGTGAATAAATTTGACATAAATGTAAATATATTTTTATGTAACTGCGTTTAGCCCCAATTTTTCTATCCTCAAATTACAACACTGCTGGCTTCAAGGTATACAGAGATCGAATGACTGTCCATTCCTATATATAACTTCAATTTGCTATGGATCGATACGCGTTATCGGCGTCCACACGGATTTCACGGATGAAATGGGTGGATAGTAAAAGGAGGGGAAGACAAAAAAAAAGTCGAAATCGATGGATATATGTTTTTCACTATCAATTAAATATAATGGAGAAAAAAGAACAAAAGAGAAGTATCGCAACGTTGTTTTTAATATGTCAGTTGTGTTCATATTCCATTGTGATTCCTGGGAAAGGAAGTGGTCAAATAAAATATCGATTTCATAGAAAAATTCGATAATATTCTCATGTTGGCGGCTTCCATTCAAGCATATTATTCATCAAAATATAATGGAGGCTGTAACGGGGTATTCGCGAACAAAAAAAAAACTACAATAAAATCCTTTTTCGTCGAAATGACAATCCGATTCTTAAATGAAAGTGGTCGGTGCTACGATTTATTCTCTTGTTTAATAAAAACGCACTCGATAACAATCGTTTGCTTATTCTTGATTGCCAATTTCAGGTGAATAATTCGAGAAGTTTATCAAAAATTTGACGATTGTGAAAACTGTGCGGATGTGAAATTTTTATATCCATCCGTAATATTTTTTTTTGCCAATTCAAACATATTTCAAGTACAACGATTGTCTTTTCTGAGTATTGATGCATATATATATATATATATGTAATAGAAGATATGGTGCGAGGTGGATTTTTTCTTCTTTCAGACACGAAGTATTTTGCATAGAAATTCTCTTGTAAAACGCTTCTTGCCTGAGAAAATGGGAAAACTTGACTCGTTTCAACGACATCCAGCGTGCACAGTGTCGCTTGTCTTTATATACCTGCCCGTCGACAAGAAATAAAATGTTTATTTTGAAACTCAACCGACATAACTAGATTTAAATGGCGTTATTGTGCGTTACGGAATTACATTCCAAGTTTTCTTTGAAGACACAAATTTGCTTCTACCCTCCTTTGATTCACTTTTAGATATAAAATAGCTCATAAAATGTGATAGAGATTTAATTTCCAATTGAAGTTGAAATTATACAAATAAGACGTAGTAATAAGGGACCATTGGAGATGCTCATGAATTCGAGAACAATTCCTCATTGGAATATTGCCATCTATTAATATTCATTTGATGTATATGACATCATAATTAAATTAGAAATGTTAAGAACACTATATACCCATTCTTTTCAAAATAGCTTGGCAATAGAAAAGCTGGAGAGTTCTTATTATAAATCCATTGGATATAAAACGAATATATCGAAAACATATTCGATTGACATACCAATGGCATTTAATTTAGAGTATGAAATGAAATTGTCAACATCCGTTTGTGCCTCGTGACGAATAACTACTACCACGAGGACTAACGACGGCGACAGGTTCTAAAGCATAAAGCACAGAGAATGAAACGGGAGGAAGAGGGAGGGAATTGGATGAGTGAGATAACCGTCGACTAACTAATTCCACCAATTTGCGGGGGCGCGAGAGAACGGAAGGAACACGAGAGTATATAGTATATGTGTGCGTTTGTCAGCTGAAATGATATATACGGCACTGGCGCGTCCTGTCGAGGCTATTATGTTGCCATGGGGGAAGTGACATCGTGCAGTGACAGGAAGAGACGACAGCACTGCAGAGGAAGACAGTCCAAAAAGGTGATTGCACACCAAAGTGAAATTCGTACACATCAACTAAAAATGATAATAAACTTCTGCTTTTGGTGGTGAAATAAAAATCTTTTTATTCATTTTTTTCCGACCCTTACTTTGGAATTCTTCAAAAGTCCCCTTTAACTAGAAAAGGCACGCAATTTTGAGATCATAATCTAACGAAAGTGATGAAAATAACTTCCGAACGTAATAAATGTAGTCAACAGCACCCTCCTCTATTTTCGTCGCAATAGCGAATTTACAAGATTCGATAGTTTTCTCTCTCAGCAAGAGCGATGATGATGATATAACTTTTATCGTAATTACTCGCGACAGAATTTAGCAAATTCAACATGCTCTTGAACAAATAGAAATTCATTATGTATTTAGCTCAAGTATAAGATATTTCGAGTTCAATTAATGAAATAACATCGCTGTGATACATTTAATTCGAGGGGGCTATTGGTATATAGGAGTAGAATATATTCAAAGTATTTCGTATTACCAAAACTATAATTAGTGAAGTTTCTGTCATTAATTTATCAAACCGCACGTTATACGAAAGTGATGAGGTGAGCACCGCAATAAATCCACCAAAATTTCACAAATTCTTCGCAATAACAATCATAAGGAATTGTATGAGGAAGAGAGGATTCCTCAATGAATAACAACTGGATCGTATTCTCTTCGTTCGATTTTTAATACTCACATGTCTTGAGTCCGCAGCAAGGAGCGGTGTATGTGCCTGTAACAACCACGGTCCAATTCATTAAGACACATTTGCCTGATTGTAACGTGCGCATTTTATTTTTCATTTTTTCTATATATGTCATAATCTTTTACGTGTTAATACTAAAATAATTCATGCAGTCGTTGAATGCAGTAAGCTATGCTATCGGCAAGTCCATATACGTATAGCAATTATTATTATTTCATTTCCAATTAATAAAAGAAGAATCATAATCTTCTTTTTATAATATTCTTCATGCGGTACACGCAATTTCAACCATCTATGTGTATTCACACTTCCCATGCAAATTATTTCGTTTGATGTATATAGGAAAAAATGAGATTAACAAAACGAGGATAAAAAAAAATAAACATATTTCTATTTAATTTTTTTTAGAAAGAAATTCGTGGCCAGATATTAATGTTTGTATGCACCGTTGCATTCATATTTATGTATGTCTGAATCCCATCGACATGTCAATGTGTTGAATGGAAGCGTTCGATATTTTATTCTCTACCATAGTCCGGATTTTATTTCATTTTCGTTCACTCTAAAATAGGTTGATTGAATTCTCCATTCCAACGCTTCATCTGTACTCGTGAGAATACCATTAAACACCTTTTTCATAAAGATTATCGAGATCTTCCTTTAATTTTCATGAGGATGGATAGAATCTGGAGTAAACAATTTTTTTCATTGAATCCATCACTTCTATGCAAAAAAGAAATAGCTTAAACATTGAATTGGTGCTATGTTGATTATTATTCTCGGCAAAGCACTTCAAAACATGTTACAAACATGTGGTGAAATATTTTCTGTGATATGTTTCCATTTCTTTCCTTCAGGAGAGAAAATATGTGAATGTTATCATGGAAAGGATTTTTCAAACGAGCAATCGTGGCATCCTGACAACTGTTCTACCTACTTCCTATTATACGTCTTCTCTCCGTCACCCGATAACTATTCTATAAAAATGTTTGGTATACAATACAATACTGCTGATCCATCTCAGCAAAGATTATCCCAAAATTATAAGTTATTACAAAGGAGAAAAATCCGGGAGGAATTCATTCCGAGAAAAACAATACCCTCTGACAAATATCTATGATGTTTTCCTTGTATTCAAACCAATTTCGAGAAAATTAATTACATATATCTTACACAGATTAATCCGAGAATTTCTCACACATTCATGAATGCATCCATATTTGTTAAGGCGTTCCTACATCATAACTAGATACGACTCAGCTATATTTCATATATATTAGCGGTATATTTATCTCCCACTTTGAATGAACTGACTTTCATTGTCCTATCTATCGCATTATATTCTGCAAAAGTAAGGAGGAAAATTTTGAGGAAAGTAACTTTCCAAACTCCAGCGTACATTCATAGAATGAACGTGAATGAAAGGAGTCATGCAGAAAAACAAACTCGTTACTGAACTCGTATGCGAAAGAGACTCCAAGAAAGACATACGGCAGTGTGCCAGATCAAGTTCTTCAACGAGCAAACTAGTGAATGCGTATACACGTATATAGATATACATAACATATATAATGGGGTTGGAAGATGAGTATGATACATAAACGGATGAATAGGACTAGGAGGATACGAATGCGTGAGATGAAACTTTGATCTCTCATTCTGTCACTTCTCACAAAATTATTCTATCCATGTCGAGAACTCAGGAACTTTCAAATTTGTCAGGCAAAATGTTTTTTTCCATAAATGCAAAGGAATCTTCAACTATTATTGGAAATGATATAATTTTTTTATCCCACCCAAATAGTAGAGTCTTTACATACTTTATCTCACAAAGATTTTATATTTTCTTCAACAAACTGCAATCTAATTGAGAGTCCAAGTGTATTTTCGCATCGCATTATATTCGGTCTAATGTAAAATTAAAAGTTAGGAAGACAATATATGCTAAGTGCGAGTGTGAAAATTCCATACAAATTGAAATTATTTTTTACCAGCGTAGTGGTTCTTTGTTTCATATTTTTATACTTTAGTTCTTGGTATAAAAAAAGTTGAATAATTGTTTCTCTCAAAAGCTGCGAAAGGCGACACTTTTATGCAAGTTTGTATATAAGGAAATAAAATGGCGTGAAAAACATTGAATAGACACTGGGGAAGTAAAAGAACGCTCCGTTTACCAAACAGAAACAATATAAATATATTTTTTTCTTGGCTAGATTATTTATCATTGACGCGAAATTGAATGACAACGGCAACTCTCGTTATATATTCAAAGACTTTTTTTTTGTCACTAGAACAATGAACGATCACAACAACTTCAATGTTTTATTTTTTGTGTTTTTATGCTTTCCTTTGCCCATCTCTGTTTTTCTAATTTTTTTTTCTTCCGCTCCCACGCGCGCTACTAGTCTATCCAAAAGTTCTTGATGGTACCTATTCTTCATTCTTTTCTTTTCGTCGTTTGTGTTAGAGACGAAAGGGCCGGGCGCGTCGTCGTCTACATCGTCGTCCACTATGCAGAAATAGTAATTAATTCAACAGACCCATCGGGAGGGAGTGTCAGCTTAATTTGCACCGACAGCGAAATATAAAATTCAATTACCCCGCCCGAATGTGAGTGTTGAGAGAAGAAAAAGAAGCAAAAACGAGAGAGAAAGTTTTTTTGTGTCTATTTTTTTTGTTCTTTCATCTCTCGGCAGCTGGAAAAATTACGCCGGTAATACTCTCTTTCCGGCAAAACTCAGTAGTAGCTCTAAATTCTGAGAGAATGCCGAGAATTATTTATGGATTGAGCGGTAGGAGAAAAAGAGAAGAGAGAACGATAGGGAAGAAAAAAACTGAAAAATAAAGTATAAAGGGATATATACACTGGAAAAGTTTACTATAACGCGATATGTCTACGTGAAATGTTCGCTTTATTCTCTCAAGGATTTGCGGATGAATAATGTTAATGACGAGATAAGTCTTTAGTGGTTAAAATATATCTACATCCATGAGTATGACCACGTATATGTGGGATGATATGCCAGACAGGTGTGGCGGATCAGTGGAATCGCTTATTTTTTCCTCTTTTCAACCACAAAAAATCATTTTTAAATTCACTCAAATTCATACATTTATAAAATATCGGCTCTTACACGTCAATACAAACATTTATTCATGTATTCCAAGGAAAACTGGGCGTGCGAATCGATTCTACTTTTTACGCTTCAACTGCAAAAATTATTTTTTACAATATTGCTGAAGCATTTCTGAAAAGGTGACGCACCTTTCAATACAAATGTTCATGGAATATATACATATACATATGTATTATGTAAGGTATTACCAGTACTCAAAAATAAGTAGGGCAGCGGATAATGATTGTGAACTCAACCTACATTTGATAAAGCAAAGAAATGATGATAGAAATAATGGTTGAAATGAATTGGTGAGAAACGTTATCTCTCACTGTTTATAAATATCAATCATCATGTCCTCGTGTGAATCGTACCGAAAATTTATCCAATACTCTATCTCGCTCGAGAGAAATAAATATGTTTTCCATTTTTCTAATATACATTCACAGTGACTCGCTGACATTAATCGCTCGACATAATTGTAAAGAAATTCTATTGGTGCCGAGTGCAATAAAATTTAATGTTGGTATATAGATTTAATTATTGGCTTTTTTTCCAATTTCTCAGGGGAAATTTAACTGCGTACAGACTCCGAACGATTTGAAGAAACACATGATGTTGAATCAATCCGATTTTTCCATCGCCATTCTCAGTATAATATAATTATCATCATACATGCACAAAACCCGTATGACAAGGCATAATTCACTCAATAACTTTTTTTTAATTTCATCATGAATGAAGATAAGACCGTAGAGCATATGGAATAATAACATAAAAAATTTTTTATCACCACATGCACACACATACGCACTCACAATATATAAAACTTTACAAATGCAAATGATGAAAAATAATTGTTGAAAGCAATTATTTTCATTTGTTATAAGTTGTAAACGTAAAGTTGTCAACCTATTTTGCGAGTATACGTGTTGGTGTTGCTGCTGCTTCTGTTGTTTCATACGAGCTACACGCGTTCAAACTTTGTGTCGTGCTCTATCAACCCATGTATGGCAAAACCACACGACTATGTACATTTTTTTCTGCATGCACAAGTCCCTTCCATGAATGATACTCATACACACACACGCATCGTGTTTTTCTTATCTTTTTTTTTTGCCTCTTCTAGCGCACAAACCACAACGATTATACATCGCTGTTGTTGCACACACACTCTTGAATATATGTACACCGCTGTATATGATCTAGGTAAAATTTATGTGTGTGTATACGAGTCTGTTCCTGCCTAACGTCATACACATGGACGTATAATATATTTATGTACACACCTGATATCGCTTGCTTGCTTGAACCAAACTGACACGAAAACCCGCAAGTATTTCTTGCCACATGAAAATATTTTTTTATTCTTGTTATGAATGTATCGCTATATTAGAAGTAAATTTTACATCTTTATGTCGAATAATTTAATTTTGGTACTATTTCAATTATGTAATGAATATAGGAGAATATTTATTCTATATTTCATAATTTGTGCTCACTGAATTAGAGAAGAATAGAGATAAAATACAATAAAAATATGAAACATCATACGATGTATAAATATTTCACGTCAATCCTCAGAAGCGGCATTCTTCATCGTCACAATTGCAACTAAGACACAACTAATATATATACATACACTCAGAGCTTCGAGATATGACGGTAATTTCACTATAAAAAGGCGGCAGCCAAAGAATTTTATGTTCTCACGTGAAGGGCCGCATAGAAAATTTAACGATTTGAAGGTTCAACGACGGTAGAATTTAACAGCGAAATACTCAAGACTGTATGCATTATAAAATAGATACTCGACTTTTACATCGTCGTATAAAACATTATTTCATATATTTTTTTTCACCTATAATCTATCCAGAACGATGAAAAAAATGTAGAAGAATATTTCACAAACTAAATTCCCTTAATTTCGCGAATACATAGCACTTCGGAGGATCGCGTATCACTGACGAAATTCGAGTCAGATGAGAATTTTTTTCAGAATTTCATTGTATATTTATATAGCTCTATAAATATATATGGTGCGTGGGCTATAAATCATTGGAACATATAAAAAATTGATGTCCAACCGGATATTTTAGGGGCGATATTCATTTGTTACTTCAGTGAATTTCCAAAATAAATATACCAAAAAGAATGTCCAAATAAAACGATTGAAAATGTGTACTATTGGCCGTCTACTGCCAACAATAAACATTCTTTTATTTTCTTCAATATGTTCTGTTGAGAATTTCAGGGTTATTTGACTTTGACTGAATAGTGTATGGTCACTATTAGTTGAGGAGAATTTCGTTTGTATGAGGCACCAATACGAGTGAACATTTGTTGGCTGTCAGTGGATCCCCAGCACTCTATATAGAGCACACATATTTCCTCGTGTGCTTCCGCTCTCATTCACTCTCTCGATATCAGTATCTGATGGAACAGGCTACTGTACGAACCATAGACATATACTTTGGTAATGGGACTACTTCATCACCCTCTCAATGTCCAATTTACTCTGCAAAATTCCACAGATGTATATCTGCAAACTAAGGCGAGAGAAACTGGACACTTGCTATATTAACGTGAATTCATTTATATAGATACCACTCGACACCTACAACGTCATTCCCAAACTGAATTTTCCTACTTTGGCATCATTTACATCAATGCATTATGAATTATTGAAAATGATCCAAACAATCAATTGTAGATAAAAATCAAACGCGTAAAATCAGTAATTTCTAATCTTGATTGACGTGGACGAAAAAGGAAAATGTACATTTAAAAGTAATTTTAAATGAATTAAAAATACATCAAGCAAGTGGTAATTATTCATCCAAATGGACAATTAGTTGCTGTCGCGGGGCGGAGAGAGGATTTCAAGGTGAAACTCTCGACCACAAGGTATATATTGTTTAGTGATATCTCCTATCCCGGGAGCGTCCCCTTCAGTCACGGAATCAAGAACACATGGTTCAACCCTGAGCTTGTGCACTGTACGCGAATAGTGGTTATAGGTCTCTCCTCCGTTCGTCTAGCACGAAATCTATGTGCCGGCAGACAGCCGTGAAACACACTCCATTCATCTACCACTATATTCCGCACAACCCCTAACATCACCTACTTGGCAATAGCCCCCTAGTATTTGCGGTGCACCCACCACAGGAACACAATTCCTAGACGAGAATGAGAGAATATTGATGAACGTCTAGAGCCAAGGAAGCTCAATGCGGGCATTGCACTGTTCCCATATTTCAAACATTTTTAAATGAATATTCTATGACTATATAACCGTATATATATATATATAAATATCCCTGCAGTATCCACAGAATGACAAATAATATTGACTCATTGTTGAAGTAAAACGCAACGAGATCAAAACTCAAGGTCTGACAATTCCAATATACTTGTCAAGTGTATAAAGAAGTTTTTTTTTTTTTTATGTCATATGTATCTCTACAATGCCAGATTCAAAAATATATTTTTATAACAGAAACATCTATTTGAATCCAAGAATCTTCCCCATGTATTATATTCACTCGAATAAACTTCAATATAATATATGAATTTAATATTGAAGATGAATTAATATTTCACCTCTTTCGACGCATATATTGAATTTTATTCCGTCAACATCATCCTAGTTATTATTTCATCTATTGAACTGTAAATCGACGATGCAGTGATGATTTATATCATCACCAAAAAAGACTTGGTCGTGAAATAATTCGCAATGATTATGAAATGTCGGGTTAAATGATTCAAATTGAATGATCGAAATACGTAAAAACCTTGAACTTGTCCCTTGTAAATTCAAATTATCATATAAACGATAGCAACAGGAAACAGGATCCTATTGACATTATCCTCGTAATCAACTGTGAATATATATTTTTTCACGATGATAATGGTTACGAGGTCGTCACGGACGGTTAGAAGAGTTCAATCGTGTTCTACATATAAATATGTAATAAACTTATATATACGATAGAGTATGAGTGTGTGTTTATCGCGTGGATTACGAAATCGTAATAAGCGAGTGAGGTTCCACTGGAGTTTAACGAGTAATATATAACTGAATGCTAATAATCAAAGCGCATGAATCAAAATCATCAAACAGTTGCCCTCCATATATGTACACTATATTTATAAAATATACTTTGTCATTGCAATGTCTGTATATGACAGCGTGAATTATTATGCACTGCACGAAGGAAGAGTAATGCATCTGATAGGAGTGCGAGATGTCGCGAAGATATTGCGCAAATACCAACATATATATGTACACAATTATGTTTATATATGAATGCGTAGCACATGCGCGTGTGTGCGTATATTTGCAACATGGATGTAATTGAATATTGACGCGACCTTCACACAAATCATGACGTTGATATCGCCACAAGTGAATGAGTGTACTCATATACACATTGTGTTACACATACAAATCCGCCGGACAATTTCGAATAGCGCAAACGTAGACGGGAAATTAATTGATTGCAATAAACTGGAAGCAATCAACAATCGCTACCACTCATGCCTTTTTTTCAGTATTGTTGTATTGATTTATTAATCATTGTTATTCATTCGTTTCCAAAAACTCACTGAGGCAGTGTATGTGACGTATAAAATGATCAAAGAGATTGAAAAATGTATATAAAATTGGATGCTTGAGGGCAGTTTGAATTTTGATATGTTTTCGTTTCTCAATGTATTTTGTTTGTTGTTTTTTTCATTTGCATATCCGTTTACATTCGATATAAATTCTGTCACACAACGTTTGGCGCGCCAATCATCCGAATTATACAAATATATTTTTGTTTGGTAAATGAGTTTGTTTACAGTTAATCGGCAACTATCTATATTCGCATTATTTTGGGCGTAGTGGCCAAATATCTATCATCTATTCGAATGTGTCATTATGCATATGTAAATAGAGAATTCAAATGCATACGACTACAAATATCGACATTTTATTAACGTTTTTCTAATGTTTTCATTCAACGAAAACCCTCAACGCAATCAATACAAATGGTGATCAACTCCCAATTGATTCCGCAATCATAAGTTATGGATTTCGATGTCATTATTCCTCGTAAAAATTATACTACTATCGGACATCACATCCGGCACGATGATTCGTTCCAATCTTCATTCAACTCTTATACTTCTATCACTCAGATTACAGGCGGACACAAAATTATTATAAACACCGTTTTTTCATTTTTCTGCTGCCTCAATGCCTGAACTGAAATATAGCCACGGCCCCACGAATTTAAACAAATGATATGATTGCTTGTGATTTTCATTCAATGTATGCCTCGAGGCGATATATTCAAATATCTCTATAAAAGACTTCAATGAATGGAGTAGAAGAAAGAGTGCTTTAGAAAATTGAGAAAAAAAAATGAGATGTGCTCATCGATGCGATGACTCACCGTGTCGAGACTGAACAAGCTCGAGACTTTCTTCAGAAACCCGTCCTGAGACTTCTTCTTTCTCCGCGTAGTTGCCATTTTCACTACACGTTGATCCTCCAACTACACGCACTTACTCACGGTGACACTCACACACGTGAAACAATATTCCAATAAAATTTGATAACTCGTGTTTATGTGTTACACATAAATGAATTCACAACAAAAACTAAAATGTGTCATTGCACATTGTGTAATAAAAATTCAAACATCACATGGAATGGTGAAAAAAAAACTTCACAAATCAAATCCAACACGTTTCAATAAATATGCATGAATATATGTCAAACTTTTCTTTTGTTCTTCCCACATTGATTTGCAGCCACAAAACTACTAAGTGTCCCTCTTCAATAGAATATCCAGCGCACAGGAAACTGATAATAACAAAAAAAAAAATAATATAATTTTTATCCCTCTGGCCACATTCAATGGTCAATATGAAATCGAATGCAACAGCAAAAATTTATCCAATAATGAGTGTGACACTAGATTATAATATTTCTTTCTCTGATAACAAGCGTGAATTTATCGAGAGTTGGGCGGAATTGCCTCAACATATCCTAGACTTCAGAATTGAATTAAAACAAAACAATGTGTTTTATTTTTCCATCTCAACTGATCTTCCATTCTTTCTACTGCAAAATGATAATACAACAGCCCTAAATGTACACGTTACTATAACCAACGATAGTCGTCCTAATGTCTCTTATATATCACGGCCCATGGGTGTATTTGTGTGTCTGTAAAACTCTCTCTCACAAGCTCAGCGTATGTATGTATATGTGGACATAACGAGAGAAACGAGAGACAGGGAACAAAAAATATGAATAAAAAGAATGGAAGTCGGAAGGACGAACGAGTGGTGAAGTTGGGCTGGAAAAAAATAGTGCGGGCGAGAGAGAGAGTGGAAGAGAGATGGGACACCGACTGGAATCAAGAACCGTGACTGAGGGTCAGGGCGTAATCCCGTGTGCAACACATATACATCCGTATCCACTGTACGGATTTTCCTATATATATATATTTCACTCTATCATTTTTATTACCCAAGCCGAACGACGATGACGACGACGACGACAAGGACAACAACGCGATATCAATTGCAGTCAGGTTGTGAAACGCAGGTGGTTCATACACACAACACACACACACACACAGATAATACAGACGGATTTTTTTTTTTTTTTTTCATTTATCTGCTTCTATTATCTATTTTTTTTCGATACAGTTTGACACAAAACGTGCACATGATGATAACTCTAGACATACCGAATTACATACATATTTTTTGAATTCTCCGAGAAAATGTTTGGCCTGTTACTAATTTATTAAAGATTCTATTGTGGTTACACGTCAAAGTATGTTCACATATCCGAAAGAATCATCAGTGAATTTTCATCACAAATTATATTTTCGACACGCTTATTTTCGTCTCGTTACACAACCCAATTATCCCTGATTAATTCCAACTTCGATCTTGTAATTCGACACCCCAATTTTAATTATTTTCCATTGAGATAATTTGACTAATATTGAATTTTCAGCGATGATGTATCACACATGTCAATTATATGAATTAAGATTTGTGCTCAGTCCAGTTTAGCTCATTTGAAATATTGCCTTTTCACTCAACCCGAACATAAACTGTACAATGAAAAATATAACAAAACAATTGGAGTTTATTATATCGAGACATAGTTTATGTCAACTTTCAACTTGGGAATAAGTATCTATATATATACATATATGTGTGTATGTGCGTGTATGTTCATTGACCTAGCTTGAACTATACAACAACGGAGTATTGCATAGTTCTCTCTACATTATTCTCAATTTTTTACTCTCAGTATCCTCCTGACTTACACTCATCCGCCCACGCGGTCAGAAATATATCGTGGATTCCCTCACATACATAAAAACCCAAAGTAGAAACAAAAAATGGAATACACCGGTATGCAACTATAGAGCAAGTATAGATGCATGTGTATTCACCGGTTTCATTTACTTCAACTCTTTCCTGGTATGAAACAATGAATTACTATATATAAATTCCGTGATACCGGTATAAATTCACACAGAACAGGGACGGGACAGAGACGAAACAGCACAAAAGTACACTTTGACTGTGTGGTATAATTTCTCTCAACACTTGTGGATATCATTCGTTTAACATACTAAACCAGACACTGAAAACCAGTGGAAAAATCACTGTCAAACCACTTGAGAGTCGCATTCCACACACAGCACAGCCTGTTGCGTCAAGAGCAACGGTTCGGCGTATCGGCCTTCTTTATTTCCTTCTTTCTTACACATATATACACTCCCTACACAAACCCAACACATTCCCGAGACGTTTCTCATTCATTTTTTTCCCTCATATACCATCGAACGAATGAATAAATCGACAACTGCTCATATTCAATCTAAATGTATTAATTGTTTTGTTTTTCTCTCTTTTGCTTATTCAGTTCTTCTGTTTGTTTATATTTACTCACAGTTGGAATTTCCGGCGATTTTGGTGAGAAACGGCGGTGAATTATTTTCTTATTAAGCGGGCTCCACAGACGCACAGCTCACGGCGTCTCGCGTAAACAGGTTGCACACACACACACACTTACACACGTGAATACACATCGGAGTTGTGTCTCGTACTCAGTTCGCGTTGTTTCGATCTCACTTCACTTCGTTTTCGTTCCCCACTAAAATTCTCCTGTACAAAATGTAAACGAGTGTGCGACAGAGATTGTTCACATGTGTATATACGTGTGACGCTATGAGGGATGGCGCTGGGGAGTTGTGGGGAATTATGGCTACGTTCACAACGTATAGAGCTGAATGCTATATTTTTTCCTGTTCCGCTGCGTTCATCACGCATGCTCCATCTACCGGTACATTTAAATTCTCCCGCGCTTATCATTCATTATGATTTTAACATTGTGATAATGTTCCCATGTTAAATATTGGGACAATTTTTATTTGTTTATCTAGCAGTAGTTCGTATCGAATGATTCTGCTGTACTTTTATACCATTTTCCCAATTTTGATGTTCACACTATAACAATTAACTTATTATTATTGTTGTATTCTCATGAACAAAGTTCTATGACTGAGATTTTTTATTGTAACATCTTTGAGAATTTGTATGTGTTGATTAGATAAAAAATTTTATATGTCTCTGAGACTAAGTATAATGCTGAATTATGCTGAGCGCACATTCTGTAGTAACAATTCCGAGTTTTCATGAGGCGATGCAGGTCACTTGTGATTTGTTCCTTGTGTGACTGTGATGAAGGTGCCACCAATGAACGAACAGTTCTGATGTTTCTTAGCCGGTCACGCTATCCATTAAATGAGACGGATTATACATGAAACTTCGCCCGGTACTCTCAATACGAGCCAATGAATTTGTAATGGCGGAAATAACCGAGGTTAGTCGATCATACACGAGGATTTTCAGTAAATGGTCGCGGCGGCAGTTTACGACTTTACTAACTTACCTGAAAATATATGTTTGGTGTGTGGCTCCCATTCGAATAGTCTAGAATAATGTAAATATACTTAATATACTTCATGTATGAGTGTGCAGGTAACTTTACGTGTGGTAAGTACTTTTTGACGTTAACAGGTTCCACAATACGAAGGCAATCAGCATTTTGCTCAACGTTTTTTTTTTTCCTTTTTTTCGTTCGGGCATTTCCATTAGGAACCGATGAAGTGTAAAATAATTCTGAGAATGTGTTATTCAATTTCGAGATATATAAACAAAAATACAGCAAGAGAATTGACAAGAGATTAAATGAATACAAATGTGTGCTGTTTTAATCTTTATTTATATGTTTGACCTTCTTTTCTGAACGCGAGAACAATATCAGCAGCGAGGTCGCTGCTCCGTATATATAAATGTTCATGTTTGTAATGCTGTACCTTTTCCAGGGTCATACTGAGCTTTTAATTTTTTATATGTTCCGAGTTACGTACAAGGTAACACAAACATTCCTAAAAATTCAACGTAAAAAGAATGATAATGAATAAAAACAGAAAGACAATAACAAAATGTGCTGAAACAGTGACGAGGAAGTATCCAACATGAATGCGTATTTATCTTTTTCTTTGTCTTTGTCAACACGCGAAATCTTCACTTCTTTCAAATTGCTACGCTGGGAGGTATGCAAACAAAAAAATGAAGATGTGAAAAATACAAATGTCACAAGTCCCCGAGCGTGTCAACTCGCGCTCGAGTGTTGCTTGGCCCCCGAAGCTATGACCCGGAAATTTTCGCGATCCTTTAGAGCGATCATCAAAAGAGAGTATGGCAAGTTGCTATATGAAATGCGCATGTTACGCGTAGTCCGTAAAAATAAAATGTCTTGGAGAGTCGTGTGATGTTGATACAGATATATTGGTTGCATATGTGCATACACAAATTTTGACACATCCACTTGACAGATGCAAATAAAAAGTTTTGAGTTACAGCTTTTCAATTTCAACGCTCTGGATAAAGATTTGACTATAAATATGATGAAAGTCGTGGAAGAATGGTTGGATATCGACAGAGGCTCTTCTTTCTATCGTTTCATGTTATTTCTCACCCTTCTATTCTTTCATTTAAAAGAGGAAGGGGGAAGGAATAGTATGGGACAAATCCTCAACACTACTGATATAAAGTGGATCATATCGACAACGTTGCAGGCACCGATAAAACAGTTGTGATCTATAGATTGAATTGTGATTAGGCATGTACGCATTTTATTTGTATTTTTCATTCTCACAACTTCTATGAAATTTTCAGCTACGAAATTGGAAGTGTAACGCAATTTTTCCTGCTTCTTCCGTATTCTCTATTCGACACGTAATTTCCGAATTACTCTGTTGTTGTTTGAGATATCACATGGTTCTGTCGAACTGTGTAACAAAATGGGGAATGGTAAAGCTAAAGAGAAATCGTGGGTGTTCAATGCAGCTGTTCTGTTTTTCTTGAATAATTTTCGAGTTCAAAAAATTCGATTCATACGTGTGTTGTTTCTTTTTCTTTCACACTAATATCCACTGTCATCGAATTCCGATGGCGTTCTTGGATCGACGACACGTAAAATGTTTGCCGATAAATTAATAATTTCAATCTCCTTCCTTCTCAAAGTCAATTTCACTTTTCTACTATATGTATGAGTATATTTACATGCATTTCAATCACTCGAAAAAATGGTCTATTATTAAAATGTTTAGTGATTCATTCATGACCGTGCACATTTCAATTGAAAGAATGAATAAAAATAAAAATTCCACGAATAAAATAATACAAACATACCATACGAACATATAAACATAAACGTATCAATAAAATTCAACATTGCATGCTTCATTTTATGCATAAATAAAAAAATGGAGAGACAAAATGCTATTTTTTTTTCATTTTTTTTATTATTGATCATTTTTTTTTTCTGCAGTTAGAGAAATCCCCAAGTGTATGTTGACGATGTTGATGTTGATGGTGGATTTGGCACAAGTACCACAGGGAGCGTCACAAGCTCCCATTCATTACACTCCATGCGAATCTATAGTAATTTTAATAAAATGAAACAAAAAAAATAACACAAACTAAAAATAAAACATAAAAAATGGAGAGAATATATCTACAAAATTCAAGCAATGTGACAAACAAGAATTTTCTTAAAAAGTCGCATGCATATTGTAAGGAATTAACTTGAGAAGAAAGATCCCTATGCATCGAATAATTCTTTTTATTAGTAATCAGCAGAGTTCGCATTCGTCAAAGGTATTCTGATGTTCCAGCGTAATCGCTTGCCTGAAGACGAGCAAACTTGTGTTAATTATACGATATCAAATTAGAAAACGAGTAACTGTTGTCCACAAACTCACAACTTGTCGTCGTAAAGTATCACAAAAGGGGGTTTATATTATATAATAATTGGACGAAGAGAAAACGTGATGTTGCCCCGAAGGAGGCTGAAACTCATTTACGTAATATGCTGCTACTGGAGTCTGTCTCCATTACTTTAAGTTTCTGAACTGATGGAAAAAAAAATAAAAAGTATCAGAATGATTCTGTTTTTTTCCTTTCTTTTCTTCTCACCGACAGTATAAAGATATATTTCATGGTTGAAATAATAGTATCATTTGGAACAAAAATTAAAACTGATAAAACTTTTCCAACCTCTCTAGACAATTCAAATATCAAATTTTTCCAACTCTGGTACTTTGACACTACTTTGACTTTGACCTGCTTTGATAATTCGCGCGCACGCCGCATAGTCATACGTATATTTCTCAAGAAGGAGAGAGAAAGACGGATAAAAACCATTTGTGTCATGTTGATATGGTCATGAATTTCAAAAGTTATGGAATTCATAAAACTTTTGTGTTGCCAATATAAAAAGGATGTTGATATTATATGAAAGTAGGTATAGAAGAGAACAGAAACCCGGAGGAGGTAGAGATCAACCACAATTGCGACTAGAAAGAACTATTTTCATGATGAGCTCGTTATTTACCAGCCAATGACTTGAGGTTCTATTCACTTTATCAGAGAATAAATAAATAAATTGTGTGGATGAGAATGGAATACTCTGGAGTACTTGGTGTACCATCTTTTGAAGTGATTGAAAAGATACAACTTGAAAGTTTCAAGTAACATGACACAATTGTTGTGAAATATATATGTGCATAGAATAATGAAAAACATGACAGAATGCTCTTGGCAGTTGAAGGGTCCATAGCGAAACAAGAGCGTCTGCTTTAGACTAGGCATCCATTGACGATTTATTGATTATCTATTCAACCTTCTCCACCATTGTTCCATGATACATACTCCTATCACAGAATTCATCGCATGTCACCATAGAGACAAATTCTTCAATTTTCCGTGGAACAAAAAACAAAAACAAATACAGAACAATACATTGCTCCTCATTGCGGAATTTCTATGTGCCACAAACAATTTTTAGAACTTTTCCAAATCTATGCCTGATATGACCCTTTTAAAAGTATATGGAAGTTCATACATCACCGTTATTAAATGTTCTTGCATTGCTTGCCCTTTCTTTCACTCTTCATGTATTCATATATATATATATATATATATATATCCTGCCTTCTTTTTTTTCTTTTCGCAGTAAAGAACGTATATTCAGAAGTATCGAGCACGAGGTGCTGATGTGTCAGTTACTCTGTATACTATATGAAAGCCCCCATGTCAATAGTATCAACCCTCGGATCACTCGCGCCCAGGATCAAGACGATAAGACAAGATCGATTGCTCACTTATTTTTTCTGTTCTTCTATTTTTCTCTTCTCATCCACTTTCTCTATATTCTCGTCTTGGTGCTCAGTACATTTATCACCGTGAGACTTTGTTCGCGATAGCAGACACCCAAGAGGGGAATAAAAAGAAAGAAAAAAAACAACAAATACGTTTAGTCTTTTACCCCTAAATTATTTGTGAATAATCGACTTCAATATGTTAACAATGTTTGTTTGTTTGTTTTTTTTTCCATTTCCATCGTAATTCATGACTATAGGTTTTTGCATCAAAGATAGAAGAATCAGCATAAATTTCCCTTTGTTTGGTTTTCTCGTTATTTTCTTATATATAGTTGATGAAGGGCAAAAAAAGAAAACAAAGCCGATAGAGAACAGAACATTGTGTCGATTCATTTTCAAGCTGAATTGTGTGCCAATTGTGAAAAATTAATTTTGAAAATTGTGAAATACTCATGCATTCTTTATGGGAAAGAAAAATGAATGGTGATAACTAGATAACAAATAGATTACACAGAGAAATTTTTATCAAACATACAAATTAATTTTGAGTGCTGCTTCCTCACGATCGTAGCTAATACATCTTTAGACTAATTGCTAGATATAACTAACCGAAAATGTAATTCAAAAATATGTAAGAGTAGCATTTTCTATGATATATGACCTTCATAATCTGCGATTTAAAGATGGACAAAACCTTATTTAGGTGCCTAATCTTTCTGACAAAAATTTCTCCGTGTTCATCAATAGAAGAAAACATATAATTCTTGTCCCTTTTTCTTTATGCTCACCTGATCGCCATCGTGTCCTTGCCAGCTGTCGTGACTCTGCAACACAAGAAAAAAAAGTATTTATTTTTATATATATTGACACTAATTGGAATCAAATGAATAAAATGATTCGTGAATTTATACAGAAACACGTACATGAATATTGATTTTGCAAATATGTATATATATATATATATATATATATACATATGAATGTAATCTGAATGTGGTGGGAATTGTCAGTTGGAAAAAATAAAATATAATGATAGAAAATAAATACCGAATAAATAAAATGCAGAAATATGAAATAAATCCAGAGGATGTACAACCATGAATTCTGAATTTTTATTGCATCGCTGCAGCAATTTCATTCATATCAATATATGCAAAATAACCGCGAGGTGTCGAAATCCCCGATGTTATTGGCCCAAGAATATATATACAAGAATCGATTCAATTTCTGGTATATCCACATCCGAGGATATTGCACAATTTTCCACTCTATTAATCACTGTAATGTAGATGAATAATTTTCAAATACAATCGTTCGAGAGACATTATTTTTTCATAAAATAATTCCATTATCACTATTATTATCATTGCCGATTGATGTACCTCTAAAATTTACTCGATAAACTAATTGGATAATCTAATGGCTATGCATTAATGAATGCTAATGAATAATATATCAAACTCTGATAATCATTACTGGATAACAACTATTTGAGAAGATTAATTGAAACTTGTACACTCACATCTCTACAACCATGAATAAATATTCCTAATACATCTGAAAGTAAATATCAGTGGAGTATATGGTTGTGTTACGCACCATCATCCCACTATGGCCCTGATGTACATGACAAAATTGAGCATACTAATAATTCTGTGTTGATATGTTTGTACACTCATCACTCGTCATAATTTATTCCAACAACATACACACAATTTTATTTCACATGTGAATAATAGTGGAATCTTTCGTTATAGATATACACCATGGAAATATATTTATGTGTATTTGTGTATAATCGAGAATGAGCGGACGGTAGTCATGGTGGTTTATCAAATTGGAATAAATAATAATGCGGGTATATGAACGGATGTGAATTTTCGGTTTATCGGCATGCGGTGTACGGGTGTAAAGGGGGAATGTACTGTAGGGAGGTTTCAACGCACGGAGCACTGCCGGAAGTATACGCTCGGATAATGTTCAACCTCGTTGACGTATTTATAGCGGTAATATAAACGTGGATTCGTGTCGACTCCATGTTGAAACGTGCCCAATTGCTGTACATTTCGGTTTTGCCACATCTATACATGTAGTTATTCATGTATCGATAAATATCCGCAGGAGTTTCTGACAATTGAGAGACCACTCATTTGAACAATGATCCACTGAGAGTTGAAAAATACGAGAGGAAATTTGAATCGCAGTCGTTTGTCAATTGTTACAATCATTTCCTTCCATAAACATTGAGGGGTGGATGGCGATAAAAAAAATTAATTATGATGATAACAATGATGATAATAATAATAATAATAATGATAATATAATAATAATAATAATAATAATAATAATAATAATAATAATAATAATAATAATAATAATAATAATAATAATAATAATAATAATAATAATAAAACATTAAGAATTAAAGCAGACAAGTCGGCAGAGATATTCCAAGTTTGTGCGAATTGTAGAACACAAAATGAAGGCGCGGATGAGTATAAAGTGAAAAACGAGGAGTTGGCGAGCAAAAAGGAAGAGAAAAGGTAGAAGGCGCTTTTATTCCGCACATTAATTATCAGGGTAAGAGACATCTTCATAATTAAAGTGCCGACCCATTGCCTATACGTAAAAGATTCTGGTGATACCCTATATACGCTGTTATTGCTCCTACCAATACGAGTAGATGTGTTCACAAATATATGCTTATAACTAGAGATGTATGCACCATGTGCATCTTCATTTTGGTTTCCTGTTATTCTGATTTACACACAAGATTCAGGCATAAACATTTTCCCCAGAATATTGTTCAGGAAATAGAAAGAAGCATAAGACAGACAGATTCATTCTCCGTAATTTGTTCATGTCATAACGATAAATGCCGCATTTATTTATAATTTATGTTTTTTTCAATTGCTCTAATTGAAGTTCCATACCTGTTTTTATTTCCATTGTAATTCTGGATTCATGAATAGAATCAACACTCCTTCAGTTTATCATTTTTTTCTTCCTTTCGATAAATACTGTTGAAATGAAAAACTTATTCAATTTTCGAAATGTTGATATCTGTTCATAGTCAATCATTTAATTGGAAGAATTATATCAATTCGATGAGTGATAGTTTTTTCGCTACTTTTATTTTCACTTCTTTGTACGATAATGAAAAAAAATGTTTTTTTTTTCATTTTCATCTTTTTGCTTTTTCCGCGGTGAGTTGTGAAAGCTCGACTTTCAAGTGGTACTCAACGAAAGGTCGGGTATTTCGATTAAAGAGAAGCCACTTGGTGGATGAAATAGATACAGATATAGCTCTGTGCATACATCTCGCTTTATATATATATATAAATATGGGACTAGGGAGAGTGCGCTGAATGTTCGACCTTTTGGACAACTATCAAGTAGTATGAGTGGTTGGTAGGATTTATGGCAAGCCCGAAGGTCAGAGCTTTTTTTCCCTCGTACCAATCCAATGAGACTCGATATCATACATATATCATACCTCTTCCTGTTCGATTCGGATATATCGAGAAATTCAATCCTATATCGTATATAAATCAGTTGTACATATATGTATACGAAATACGTATATGAATAAATGTTTATATCGGTGGTAGCGAATGTTATTTAATAGTATAGTTGCTAGGCGGAACTTCATCATTAAACATAGAACGGATTGGTTTACAGACACGGAAAGAAAAAAAAATTGCGTATTTAGATTCTGTTCATAATATTTGATTGATAATGATGTGCAACTTGGATTAAAGGATAATGGAAAATTACAAATTGCATGTAAAATTGGGGAGAGTGTACAATCGTGTTATATTTAAATGTATTGTGCCAGGAGTCAGCATGCCATAGATATTCGCATGAGAATATAACTGTTCATATTATTTTCATTGTTGCAGAATGGAAATTCTGTGCATAAAACAGCTAACGCCATTTGTGGATTCATCCACTTTTTTTTGTTTTCAGAATACTTCACTAATTCCATGTTTGCAGAAACTCTTGACTATTCTGTAAGCGAAATATGGAGAGCGAGATATTTCTTTTTTAATGAATGTGCCATGAAAAAAAATTCTCAAGGGCACTTGCAATTTATTTTCACATCTGTGGAATTGTGTGGAAAAAAAATCTATGATCGGATTTAGAGTTTGGAATTAGTTTCGATAACAACCAATATCAGCAACCATGAGACTCTTGAAATTGTCCAAAGCACATTGGAGATTTATTGACACAGGGAATTCATATACAAGGATAAATATGTGCATGTAACACTTACAGATATCCAATGCCGATCATCTTTTTCCTATGAATAGAAATTTTAATGCATCCATGTACATTCTCTTTAGTTATTTGTCCAAATTTCTATTTTTATCTTCTCGTCATTTTTCAATTCATGGCAGTACTTCACTGAAGTTTGGTGTTACTTAAAACAGCCAAATGAAACGTGCAGTATATACATACTTGTCTGACCAGACCATACCATTTTCACTGCGATACACCTCTTAACATTCCTCTACCAATATTTTTCCAATGGATTTTTTTCTCTATCACCAATCTGGTTTCCAGTCCAATGTAAGGAAATATACTATCACTTATATTGATCAAACTTCACCAAAGCGGAAAACGAGAGGCGACTTTCTCATTTAATTCATTGGTACAGAGCCGCTAAAGTCCAACAACTCAATTTTTTTTCTCATTCTTTTCTTTCGTTTTGAACGTCACGAGCTCGTCGAACATTGAGCACACTGACAGGAAAAGAGTAGACAAACCAGAGGGTTAATAAGCTTGGAAGAAGGAGAGTAAAACTTGAATGTAGACGAGAGGGATCTCATGAATAAACGTACTCCCCTGTGAAATGAGACCCTGGCGCGTGCCCGCATGGTAAAGTAACTCGGTCTAGACTAAAACCTTGCGCACACTTACATATATACACATATACAAATATGAATCTAATGCAGACAACTTGGAAATCCTTATCTGCAAGCTTATGTTTTATTTTTCTTCTTGCTTGTCATTGTTGCCTCAGCATCCGAGCGATTATTCGCACCGCGTTTTCAACTCTATTCACATATATACTTGGAAACATATATATATATATATATATATATATATCTATTACGTTCGTATTTCTATTATCGTTCTTTTGAATCAGCGAGTCTCACCACGAGGAAGATATATACTCCATTGTCGCATGAATCGTCCATATGGCAAAATAAATGGAAACCCTAAAAACGAATCCATATAAATCGAATTGAGTTGCTTCATTTTCAGGAATTGTGCACGACACGATATGGATATATAAATTCATATCATCTTCTTCATTCTATTTTATCACTTTGATCAATTCAACTCTCAGATTCAATTTGATATGATACCTAGACGAAATTCACCCGGAATGGTATGAACATTATGAAGACTCATTCATTCGAATTTTTCAAACGTAAACAATTCGGATTGGAATTGTTCTTCTCAACTACTTCCAATTATTTTTTTGAATGTGAATGATTAATTGACAATAATAGAGATATTAGAGGTATTTCTAATGCACCGAATAATGACATTTCTACGAATTACGAATGACTGGAGAAAGCAGAGAATGAAACATTTAAAATTAGTGTTCGATAATAGCGATTAACTACGCATGAAAGATGATAAATGATTAGACGGAAGAAATTAACCAATGAAAAGAATTCTCTATCTGAGCTTTCAAGATAATCAATTTTAACTTCCACCTCAAAGTTTCCTACTTCCCATCAACTATATAAAACATATAGAAGTATATACATACATACATGCTTTGAGAAAATAAATTTGGAGTGAGCGTTCTCTTTCTTTAATCAGCAATTATTGGTAATTACTTGAGACGAGTTATTCAGCCGTTAGTAAGGATTACTTCCCAATTACCAATCTATCTACCCTCAGTCTCTCTTGAGCTTTCTCGTGCTTTCTCTCAACGAGATGTCCACATTCCCACGAGTGACTGTAGACAGAAACTATATATGTATTCCGTAGAGGGAAAATAGCTTCGCTCTCAATAGAGTTACTATGACAGTATTGTCGACACTCACTGTATACGGATGACACATACATTCATACACAGCCGAACGCAACATGCTCCGTTGCACTTCCGGGGATATCTTTGTACGTCACTCAAGTATACTCATGTATATAATCATTGAAGCCGTGGTGTATCACACGATGTCTATGAATATTGTATTTATGAATATACACACACAAGTGAAGCGGAATTGTTACACTTCGATACTATTTTTTCACAATTGATATTTATTTTTGAATGTTACAGTCGGTGTATCAAATGTAATACCCCTTGAACAGTTATCTACAAATATAGTTTACTATCACTGTGTGTATGCACGTGAGTGAATGTGGGTGTACACGAGAGATTCAAAAGAACTTTTGATGCGTTGGTAATTTCCAATTCGGTGGAATCGATTGCAGAGAATTTTTTTTTTTTCGAGACAGTGTCAGTGTACGGGGAAAATCTTATGATGAACGTAAATACAGTGATAAGATTGTTTATGCTGATATCTTTTATTAATCTATATCAAAGTTTCTACTTTCTTTAATAAACTTTTCAAGTTTAGCGACGTCATTGTAAATGTCAAAATCGTCATGGGCACATGCAATGGCATTGAGAAAAGCCCCCGTGTGAGTTATAAGGCAATAAAGGGGCTCTGCCAGTCGCGCACGATAGACCACTTTCAATTGTACATCGTTGAGCGAGCATTAATATATATATTTTTATATATGTGGTGTGTGTTTGGAGAATTGAAGAAGAAATACGTATGTTATGTCGGTTAGCACTAAACTTTCCTCATCTTGTGCATCTATATGAATGCACAAGTGGAAAATGGTGAAACAAATTTCCTCCTTGAGATTGAGGTAAACCTGCATGAAATACGCAGTGAGAGAGGAGAAGAGTTTACCACTGATGTCTCAGCAATGTTCGACGTGACTGGGTTGTATATTATAATATTTGTTACTCTCATGATGTTCTATCGGATATAATGGAAAACAATGGGAGGAACGAAAGAAAAAAGTTAATGAAAATATATCAAATTCCTTCATAGTTTTCATGTT
Organism: Meteorus cinctellus; assembly: GCA_030523045.1. Classification (NCBI taxonomy): domain Eukaryota; kingdom Metazoa; phylum Arthropoda; class Insecta; order Hymenoptera; family Braconidae; genus Meteorus; species Meteorus cinctellus. The sequence continues at coordinate 925,527 of JAPYZF010000011.1, read as the reverse complement.
TTTTTCTCTTTTCAATACCAACTTTTTCTCATGCCATCTTTTCTTGTTTAATATCATATGTTTGAGAAGTAATTTCGGTGTCATTGGGTACGTGAAAAAGAGACAGCAGATAGGTAATAAAGCGCACGCGAGAGACTTTCGTAAATGATTTTATATATACCTAGTGGATATCGACCAAACTGCATATTGTCTCTAAAAATAAATAGAAATGAAGGTCGAAATATGTCTGTTGGTGGTGAATTTTTCGGATAAATGGTCGGACGGTTGAATAATAAATTGAAGAATAGATGTATATGTGTATTCTTGATATAGCTCAATTGATTAACATTAAGTGGCCAAATGCAAATATCATCATCGATCTTGATAAATTACTTTGGCATTTGGCATATTTCATTTTGGACTTTGCATCAGTATATGTAGATATAGAGTGACTCTGCTCGTGTAAATGTCTGCGAGTATTGTCAGACATTAATCATAGTTAAAAATGTATATCAAATGTGAGATTCGAAGAGAAATTTATCAATCTTTGAAGTGCATTGAACATTTAATCACGGAATAAATTATGCATCTTTGCCAATATAATCTATGAAACCTCAAGCTCATATTATTCCGACAGCTGTTTTCTCAAAAATATGAAAATATGTATTTTTAATTGTGAACAATTATTCGCAATTCGACCTGGAGGATTTACATACCAAATATAAAAATTTGCTTCGAACATTTCATTGGAAAATATAATGAAAGCAGGGGAAAAATGATATTTGACTGTAAAGGTCATATCAAACTATCAGATTCATCCACATGTTGCAGGAACATTTAAAAAAAAAGGATACTCGTGAATATTCAATAATGATTTTGGGTCAAGAACATTTTTTTCAGAGTAGAGAAACGGTACACAGACTATTCTGCCATCGCAGAAAAAAACGATATCACAAATCGATTCATTTTTACGAGTGTAGATAGTTATACATTTAGTTATGTTACAAATAACATTTATGCATGTGCCAGATCGGTTTTGGAGAAACGTTTTACCACAAAGGAGCAATTGGATTTGATCTCATGTATAGTTTTATTAAAGATCCATATTCAATAAGGAATTCACCATTACGTTATAATATATGACAGGAAAGGCAGAAACAAATGAAAAAATGTGTAGATACATGAAAATGTTAAGATCATTTTTCCTAGCAATCTCTCCCTGATGAAAAATTCTATCAGCAGATGGACACGTACAAGTGTTCAGTATAGCGATTTAATTATAACTGTAGATGCGAAAACGTGTGTGATCGATAACTGAACTCAACAAAGACTGGACAACAGTGCACAATTCAATCGTTACACGTTTGTGTCTCCCACATGCAAAATTCAACAGTTACTGTAGATATAGAGCAGAATGTTGCGGGCGTTTCTGCAATACGTCATCAGGTATAGATATGTGTGTGGCGTACAGGCATCAAGCACGCTCTCTCTCTCTCTTTCTCTCTCTCTGCCTTCACGTGTAATACTGTTGGCGTTGATATTTGCCTATGAACACAGTGGCACACCAATGTTCCCTTACGAACGTTCTCCCATGTCTATATTACATTTCACCATCGTAATTAATCGAGTTACAATTGAAGCCACATCTCGACGCGCTACTATATACATGTATATGTCTTCAGTTCAACGATGCAAAAGCATCCAACGTTTGTCCGCCGATGAGGGAATTTTTCATTTTATTCGAAACCTGTGTCATCCACACGATGAAAATTTCACAGTTCGTAATCAAATTAATAACTTTTGTCAGCTGTAAATGAATCTGATTGTCTGTGATTTCACGGCATCAAATATTGAACAATAAAAAATCATTTCACACTGGTATTTCATTTATTAAATTTTTTTCAAAGTTCTTTGTTCATCCAATATGAAAGAATATTCAACGCTATGCTTTTATCTGTGATGAATGTGTAACTACGACCCATGTCCCTTTTTTCGGTTTCGATGTGATGGTTAGAAAATTAAAGTTTATTCTAGGGATTAAATATAATGATAAAAAGAAAAAAAAGGAGGTGAAGCGGGAAAACTAAATTAATCGCGAGCACGATGTGAAGCCAATGAATAAGGAAAATAATTTTTTATTAGAGACTGTGTGAAGTGAAAATGATTGGAGGGGTGGTTCATCTATAATTTTTTTTTTCTTGCCTGCATGGTTCAAATGTATATATACAAGAAATACGATATAAAGCGACGTAGTAGAGTTTGGCAATTTCAAGTCAGGTTAGATGTATGCCTGGACGATAAAAGTAATGAGATCCATTATAATAACGTGAGTTTTCTCGTGTAATGGTATGGTGGGCGCTTTGACTCTTTAGTGTATGTATACTCACATAACGTCGCGTCGTTTTTTCTATCTGAACGTCTGTATATAGATATGCGCACATTGTATCTTATTTCCCATAAATTAAATTTTCGAAAGGAATTATTTGAAAGAACTTCAAAGGAAATCTGAACACACACTCCAAGGCAAATATTTTCGCAATTTATTATTGTTATCGTTCGCTCTCATTCATGGAAAAGTAATTGATGTTGTTAGAGTCTTTGGATGTAGAAATTGAGAACATTGAATCTATTTTTATACAGCTCGACTGAATTTTGAGGCACATTCCGGTAATTTTAGTGAACATCAGTATATCAACCCGATTTCTTCATACTATTTTATCCTGCACGTTCATTAGTTGAAGTTTATTTTGTATACCAATCAATAATCTCGTGAATATTAGTATATTCGATAAGAGTTTTTATCGATCGAGCAAAGAAGAATGGACCTCTAATCCAACCACTCTGAAATGAATTTTGAAGCAATTTCACGTGGAAAATAGAGAATAATACTCCATTAATATTGATGAAATTGTCGATTCTTGACGTGCGATTGTAACAGTATTACATATAGTGTGATGTGAACAGAATGCGCGCGTGTCAAATTGTTTGACACCTTGTGGGGCAGATTGAACAGAAAAAGTGGGTCAAACTTTAATGGCACTTAGCAGAAATGGCAGTGCACACGCCGGGCTATCGAGCAGTACGATGGGCAACACACAGTCACGTTGGGCGTACGTACCGGAAATGTCAAGAAACATGAAATTCATGTGACAATTCCCAATGAAAGAAAAAAAAATATAATGATGAGAAAATAATATTGTTACGCACAGTAACGGGGAAATGAAAGAAAATAATCCGATGGATAATAATCTTGGAATGAAAAACGACAAAAACAAACGAATAAGTTCCGTTCTATCGATGCAGTTAATTTTCACAGACATAAACAAACTAAAGATAAAAACGAAAGTTAGCCAATCAAATAAATGGCTGCGAATACGAGAATGATAAATATCCGAAAGTCTTAATGTTCGATATAATTTCACAAAGTTCAGTACACAATTCAGACGAGCCAAACGATTGAAGAATTATGCGTTTCTGAATGTTAAAAATAGCAATCGGTGAATGGGGATTATTCGGTTGAATTCATAAACCGGAGAAAGATGCTATGTACAATAGAGTATATACTTTGGGGTACATTTTACAAGAGAAGTTTTCATTGTTTCCTTTCGTTATTTTTCTTTTTTGATAAATAAACATACCAGTTGGGGCCATCGGACTGTGAGGTAAACTTTGGCGCGGCCAAACAGCCGCAATCTTCGCAGTCTCCGCAGCTTTTTATCGTTAAAGCCCATCCCCATGAAGACGGGTGCTACACGTGATCCGCATTGATACTCCAGGTTGATAAAACACGATATCTACTTACGATAACCCTCAAGTTTATATGCACCTATATCCACAATGTAGATATCACGACTGGTACACTGCCTCATACATACACATGTATATATACAGTGCACTGAGGATTTTATGGAAAGAATCGGTTGGATGATTCCACAGAGCACGTGACTTTCATCCAAACACTACTACCACTACCAGCATTACAACTGCACACTCAATCCCATTTCATCTCTTCATTTAGAGCTATACCAACGTTTATTTATATTTTATTTAGACAAGCTTTGATTACGTGCAAAAGCTATGAAACTTTTTTTCCAAACACAGTTCTGTTTTTGTATTTATAAAATTTGATATTCAGCATTAATTTTATACGAAACGCAATAATATATTATTAATGCGTCTTGGACTTAGAATAGAACTTGATTCCTCCATTATTAATAACGTTTTGTTGTAATAGTCGAAATGTTTCGGAGAGCATGTGTTCGATGTGTGGATTATCTATACTACCAGGCCGTTTTGCATAAACAAAGGTCTCGCAAGTCGCGATCCGCGCGAGTGACTGCCGTTTTGCTTGGTGGCCACCACACGGTAGAGGGATGCTGCCAGCTTGGGGGCTTCAACAGCGCAAGATCTACATTTACCCCCACGCTTGTCATCCCTCCATGGCATGTCTCCCTCCATTTTCGCATTCACTATCTCCTTCCTTCAAGTGCTATTAACATTTACTCGTCTTCATTTCTCATATTCCCCTTATAATTTAATTTGTCTTTTTTAATTCTATTTCCTCTCCAATCTTCCGAAGAGTATTTTTATGAATTGTAAACACGGTAATTTTTTTCTTAATAATTAAATGAATAATTATAAACGCAAATATTAACAGAATAATAGTAAAAACTCAATCTGAATTCAATAAATGAAATAATCATGAGAGTACGGATGAGGATTGCGTAAATCAACCGGAACTAAAAATATTACTCTATCGCTTGTAGTCATCTCTCACTAACATGAACATTTATGCAGTAAATAATTTATCGTCTTATATATTCCAACATATGAACATAAATACGTGAATTGTTGGTAATAATTCCTTATCTTTGGACATTACATCATCATATCTACATTATACATTGGGCCAGTAGGTTCGTGCGGAATTACTATGCGCTTTTCACTTTTCAAATTCATCATAATTAAACTCGTCTAATTGTTGCTCGTATGGAATATGTCAGAAAAACTATATTGATGAGGACTGATGTCATAAATGTGAGTAAAACTTTCTTCTTTATATTTGTGATGAGTAATTCATGAAATATATTGGATTTATATATGAGCATGTATATTGTGGTTGTTTTCTCCCCTACATCAGACAGGTATTATCTTGGACTATCGGCCTAAGTCATAATGTTTAGTCATTGTGGTTGTCCGCTAAAGCCCATGTGGACACGACATATAGTGGATATGAAGTGGTAAGTTATAAGTGAGATAATATCCGTTAGAATTATCGTTTAATATAACTGGATAGTTTGCTATACTGCAAAAGCGGAATGAGTAATCATATTACTGTACAACAAATATATCGTGTTTTTTATCTCTTTTACTACTCTTTCGCTCTTTCATTCCCTCACTTAACAGTTTATTTACAGTCTTTTTCTTTTGTACTTCTCCGTTTCAACAATTATTCACCTCTATTGCGGTTTATCTCGTTCTTGATATGTTTGTATGAGTCCTTTTTATTTTAGGACATTATACCCTGAGGCCCAATTACTTGAATTTACCATACGTCGACTCTCGTTAACTCCCTCATTTTCGTCCTTTGTATGTTGCAAAATTACCTCGTTTCGTTAAACGAAGTTGATTAAAGTTTTATAATGTTCCAGAAAAAATCCGGAAAAAATACAACTACGAAAATATGAAAGACATAATGGATAATGCATTACCAACTTTATTTTCAGTTTGTTTAATTTCGAATATGATCAACTTTTGTTTACTACTTCAGCTCTTCAGAGAACACACTGACGGGATTTCATTCACCAGTTTCCAGCGTTTGTATGATTTATTATTATCTTCCGGGAATTATTAATTCTCCTCAACAAATCAGGGCGTTGCTAATTATCAAGAAATTAATTATACCACTGGACTGTCATGTCGAAAGAAAGCATAGACATTCTTAAATATATCAACATTTTGCTTCTAATTTCAATCTCAAATGTTGTACAGTGATGAATAGAAATAAATTTTGTATATGTAATATGAAACTTACCCGACGTGAAGTTGCACAGTTGGAATCCGAAATTGAAAATGTATCAACTACAGAATCAAATCGAACTAACTTCTTCGGATGTTGTGATTTTTTTGGTCGCGGACAGAGCGAACACATAATTGGATTTGGTGGCGTAGTTGGGGGCATGACGAAAAGCGCAATCACGAAATAATGAATAACTTGATATAAAGAATGAGATGGCAGAAATTCACTTTCTCATATCATAAGAATTAAATATCATCTGCGATGCAAACAAATGTCCATAAATAAATTCATAATTTGGAAATTGTCTTTATCACTCGAACATAAACATTACTGCAAAAGCTGACAACTATGACACCTTTCCACTCGATTCGAAGCTTTTATAAGAATGTTTTGTGTGTCGGTATTGCAGAATTCAACGGATACCTGTGCTGCAGAAAACTTTCCTCGAACTGCAATAGTACGCTTTCATGCCGGTTGGGAGTACATCAGGTCTACACTTATTTCAATTGAATTGACATCAGAATATACAATACGCCAATATGAACATTCAAAATAAATCTCGCACAATTATTCCCATGCAAACCATAATTCGATTGTCTCGAGATATCGGAGTAAAACTTTGAAAACCCAATAGCGGAATTATCAATTGTCAGGATATTATGGATTTCCGTTCGTCCTGCAAAGCTTTAATTGGATCAATTAATGCTATCAATATTTGCAGCTGGCGAATTGAAATGTGCAGGGATTGTAAGTCAACGAGAGAGCATGTATAGTGCTATTATTCGTTCGTTACAATTAATGCTCACCCAGAATGATGATCGCGATGACATGAACTTGGTAAGTGCGCCAGAGAATAACAGTATAACGCTCGCGTTTGGCCTACTTTGATATCGATGTCATAGAAATTAGCATACCCAGCTCTAATTGTGACTGAATATGTTTTGGATATGAATGCTTGGGCGAATTAACAGTTGCCATGAGTTCTGAATGTTTGTTGAGACAGAGCGCGTTGACTCGAAGAGGGTGGTAGAGAAAAGGAGGAATTGTCTGTTCGGACACTACGAAACGAAAAGTCGGTCGATAATGTGTGCACAACTACACTAGAGCTTCATATGACCTATCCAAAGCTCGATTCAATATTAGTTACTAATAATGCGTCATTACAATTCAACATGTGTGCACAGGAGATAAACGCTTCCCGCGGTTTGAGGTTGGCATTGTTCTATTTTATTATTGATATTTAGATACTTCTAATACAGATTCATTGCGATTCCACTGTCAAATTCATGCATCTCTGCAATTGTTGCGCAATGTATTGCAGTACAATTAATTCCGAGAGCGAATTCTAGCTTGACAGTGAAAAACTAGAGGATGACAATTTTTTTTGTTTTGATAACTCTGCATAATTCTCAGTGTTATTCCCAATTTATATAGTTGAATTAGGAGAACGTTTCTAGTTAAGAGCTTCGTCTGAGTTCTTTTCAATGAACTTGCGTAGAAATTTACTATGCTACGATTTAGAGTTCATGTTTACTATGAATAGTTCATTCATTCGGATCGATTCTGTATACTACAGAACTGTCAGTTTCATTGAATCGTTCTCCACACAAAAAAATAATAATTATAGCAAATAATTTCAAAGACAATTGTGAATATAACTATGCGGTTACATATGACAATATTACTGTTCCGAAATTCAATTCGAGTAATTTCCTATTGAATTGATGCAAACATTTCCACCACAAAGTTACAATTGTTATGTCATGAAGTTCATCAATTAATTCTGATAAATTCAATGTAGTCTAGTACTATCAGTTTCGCGGGTGGAGAGAATACTCGAGAATTCAATAATGAAAATAAAGAATCGTTCGAATAACAATTTGTTTTCTACCATCTATTTTTCAAAGTCTTAAGGAAAATATTGATTCTCATGGTGGAGTGACACGAATATCACCGGCTGAAAATTCAAACTAAACAACTTCCAATCAAAGGAAGATGTAGAATTGATTGAACGATAAATAATTGAATAACAACGTCTTGAGTCAATTGCATTGATTTGTCAATTCGAGATTTTACCGATGCACTATACCAAACAGTCACTTTCCATTTTCCTCACCAAATTTCAATGTTTGACGAAGGGAACAAACAACATCGAATCCGCGATAGGAAAACTGTCATAACAACTCCAAATTGATATTGTCAGGTGAAAGAGAAAAATTTGATAAAACATTTCACAACACGTGGCATCCAGTGTGTACACGTGACAACAGCTATGCATACACGATTAAATATATATACAAACAGAGTTGTGTTTGCACTTTAACGTGAAGGTTGGTAGTGGTTATAAAGCGCTGGGAAATACTCAGTGTTATATGAACAAGCGGACCTACGTCACTGCGCGCATCAGACTCGATACTACGGGGCTTTGTGGAGAGAAAAGGGTGGTTGGTGTGCATCCATGCGCCCTGCTCGCACCTCTATATATCAGAAGGCATTGGTCATGGGTTGCAGAGTCAGACAAGAATGTTTGTGCGACGACAGATAGCATAAAGTTTCTGCTTAGTGTCCATCTTTCACAGTCTCCACTAAAACTTTTACCATGAAAGTTTAAACACCACTGACTTCTTTCCATTCAATTATTCATTCCTCAAAACATTGGATAATACGAACTATTGACCTATTTAAATATTAATTTAATGATGAATTATATTTTACGATGACGAGACTTCCTTTTTATTTCATATTTTTGTAGTACGTACTTTCACGGAAATATATGAGAATTTCGGAAAATTATGAAAGTTCCCGCTTGTTTAGTGGAGCAGGTCAAGTAGCACCGGGACTTCTGTTAGAACTATTACTGCAGTTTTCACGTTTTTTCTTCTTCAAAAAATCGATATTAGTGAAGTTATTATTCGATGAAGATGGAATTTTATGAGATCGCCTCACGTTTTTTAGAAACAGCATGTGGAATTATGCCGAAAAAATTTGGATAGTGCAACACCAAAAGATAAAATGAAATTATTAACTTCAGATGAGAAATATGAAGCATTAGACGAAAATGTTGGATTCTCTATATATTTAATTTCACGATTTTCTCTGTTGGCGCAGTGCTATTGATGACGGAGTAGTATTGCTCATGCACGCCTACACGACAAATATCCATGGAGCTGCCAAGTACTTGTTAATACGGGATAATCCGTTCGTTATTGAGGACAGAGTGAGGACACCTATCTTTTCACCGCTCAAACTTTCGAGCATTACGTGAGCTTAATACCGAGATGGAAAACTCTCGACCACCCTCCTCTTCCCCTCGAGACTTTATGCTCACTGAATTCATGGTTCTAGACCATTTTACTTTGCATGTATACAACGACGGGTTTCTGTTTGTCTGATTTTTTTTTTTTCACTTCTTTTCTTTCACTCTATTTTCTGAGGGAGCTCGGAATATTATGGTTGCGATACAGAGAACATGTGCTTGCATAAAAATGAAACCCAAAAATGAACGAAAATTATCGTTATCTAGTATTTTTTTTTCTTCATTTGTATTATTATCATTATAAATAATTAGCATTTCATTTTTTTCTCTCCTTCACGAGAGCATCAACTAAATTCCAACTGAAAACCAAGAGATTTGAGTAAAAAAACGCCTGAAGCAAATCCCTGATAATAAATACTAGCGTATCTGTATGAAAAAAAACAATGTCCTATTATGAGTCTACATTTTTTTAATTTGTAAGTGATACTAATATTCAAGCGCACGTATTTATTTGTTTTGTACGGGTTTTTTTTTGTTCTGTACCTGAAGTTAAATACACACAGAGAGCTTATAAGCGTGATTGTGACAAAATAAATCCTATTCCGCTTTGTTACTGTTACCTTTGACAGTATCGCAGTGATTATTTTGTCATGAGTCGTTTGTCTGAACACGCACAGAGTTTGTTACTTCCATAATCCATAATTGCCTTTATTTTCATTTTCTGACCTTTCTAAATTCAACCGAGATACTGTTTACTATAAAATGAAAACTGGGAAAAATTTATTTCACTGAGATAAACCTGAGATGATGTTCTGATCGAGTTCAGGCCAATATAACACGTAATAAATTTTGTGTCTGAATAGAAATTCTGTCGTTAATTATAGAGAAAAATTATGCTCACACAGAATAGTTTGCTTCGCGCACTTAATATTCGTCACTACACAACTTTATCTGTCACTATGTATACCACGTTTGAATGAATGCAAATTGAATTTGAATATCAAACGCGATTTTATACGAGGGAACTAGTGGTCAAAGTCGTATTGCAACGCGCTCGCGATTGCAGGTAGACTGTTGCACACATATCGTGACAACCATCGCTCGACCGGTGACGCAGAGGCCTCATTTATTACTATACGAGCGTGCTGCCACCCAGTTCGGAATAAAACCTAAAACTGACCCCATTAACATTTCACCATAAAAAAAAAGGCAACCAAATTCCCGAAATAGTCACGTTTCTGCAATGAGTCGAATAAATATTTTCCCTCGTAGGCATCTATTATTTAAATCAACTGAATTGGATTCGGCTTTTTTTTTCTCACGTAAATACAGAATAAGCAATTGATAATGGAATTTCATAGAATATTGTTGATAGTAGGATGATACGAAAGAAAGAATCAATTGGGGATGGTATAATTTTTCCTGTAATACTAAAAAATATAACCGCTCCTCTAAACAACGAACGAGAGTACGAATGAGTAAATGACAGTTTTGGAATCAAATGCAAATGTTTTCTTGGCTAGTATAAACAATAACGCACGCGATAATGGCTCATTGTTTGATAACTAACCGTGATAAAATTATCCAAGGTCGCTGTGGTAATAGTCACAGACTTCTCTGGAATACCATAAAAATGGTATTGTTTATGAGAATGCATGCCGGCATAACGATAATGCAGATTGAAACAGTAGCCTGCACCGACTGTTCATTCTCTAATGTCAGTTGTTGTTCATTGAGTAAGCAACAAATTGACAAAACGGATCTTGTGAATGAATTACCAACCGCAGTTTGTCGATAAAGTAGAAAGCAACAGACTTGAAGTTCACAAGCTACCCAGGATGAATAAGGTTTCATGAGTGAAAGCTTTATTGATCCTGGGGAGCTTTCGTACGTGATGCTTGATATTATTCAGAGATGGCGCAACACTATGAATCATTTACGCATGCGCGAAATTGTAAAAAATTTCAATCTGTGGACGAAAAGCTAATGACATTATCTCATCATTTCCTTTCAATTATGATTAGAAGTTCGTGTGTAACTTACCTTGCTGAGGTTGTCATGATTAGCTAGAATGTGTTGTGTATCAGGATGCATTACTCGTTCAACAGAACTGGGTCTGGAAACACCATCAAGTTGAATTGTGTCTTTTATTTGTGGTGGTGACGGTGCTGGGGGTAATTGTTCATCAATATTCCTCGGGCCATATCTAGTCTTCTGTAAACAATGAACAGAAAAATAGTTGAATAATTAGGGAGATTGTGAGAGAGTATTGAATGCAAATGGCTATGTTTAAGGTGCGTCTGTGAGATTTCATTGACGTTTTGAACGAGAGTACATTGTAGGGGTTCCAAAATATGATCTTACATATTTTTAGCAGTCTGAGAAAAGTGGTTGAATAGAATTCTACTCATTATTATTATTTTACCACGTCCTCAGCTATTTGAATTTTTCATGAGATTCATATCTACGGCTCGTTGAATTCATTCTGATGTTAATAATAATTGAAGAATGGTTTTCAAATTGATAAAAGCATCCCAGAGTGAATCACCACCTCCATTATTAATAAATGCAATGACAATAATTGGGAAATAAATTACAAAAGTTACCAGAGATCATTTTGCGAGACAATATTATACTTGAATTGAAGAATCACTATAATGCAAATCCAGCATTGCATTGTCTGATATATATATAATTCATCAAAAGTTGTCATACCAACGTTCACTCTGACTGAATTATATCTTGATCTCTGAGGATGAATACACCATGACAGATGAATGAGCGAATGGAATATCTGTGTGGCATTATGCTAAACATCGTTACTATTAAGCTGAAGTAAATTATGGATTTGGCAAAATATCAACGCTTGCATACGTAATACTCGTAAATAATTGAGAATAAGCTTTTCATCTAAGTATAGTCTCACGAAAATAAACAAAAACTTCCGTGAAAGAAAACATAGTTCAAGCACATTTCACATTGAATTGCAAGTTTGAAGGATAGAGAAGAAATGACGAAATAATATTCGTTCGCACATTGTGAAAACAATTGACTTACATGGCTACAACAAAGCCCACACAAATGACGATCACAATTGTCGTGAGCTTCAACAAATGACATTGGCATTCGTGAATGCTTAGAGCTTCTGCGTTTCCGTACTTTCATCGGCACTGCATTGACATAGTTGCTGAATCGACGCCTCGAGTGTCGAACAATTGAAACCCAGTCGATCATGACAGTGATATACCCAAAAAATTTTCCGGTACACTCACGTTGTTTTATTCGCGGTGAATTTTGAGCAGAGCTATTGCTTCAGCACGTGATATGTACCTGCAACCTCATCAGTTTGAATGTTTCTCTCCAACGACAATTTGTTGCAGTCTCAATGACTTTATCCAAAATAATTCGTATATATATTGAAGCTTCTCCAGAGAAATAAATAATGTTTTCATCGTTATGATCAGAGCAGGCAATTGCTTAGATAAAGATCGATAACTAAGTGAAAAACACACCGCATAAGATTCCAACCCGGCCGTGTAATGTCAGAGTTCTCCCGAGACTACTGACGCTTTCGCCGAAACTGACGATGTCGAAGAGAACGATACTTTTAGTTGTCGATTCCAGGCACCCAACGCATCAACAAATAGCGGCTAGGCACGCGCTGATTATTATCAATAACCTGAAGCTTTTTCCCTATGTATTCGTTTGTATTTAAAATAAACCATCATAATCTCAAACTAATATGCATTTAAATTGCATTACAATTATCATATAAAAGCACTTTACATACCAATTGCATATGTCAATATGTCGTTACAATAAATACATATTTGCAGCTATTAAAATCCATTTAATTTGAATCAGATTAATTAATTAATTGAACGTTCGTTAATTTATGGAGCGAATAGTTGAATAGTAATTGTTTCTGGATGCTTTTGTAATGTAATTTATGAAAGTGCAGTGAGCAGCAAGTCTGAATAGCAGTGGAAAATCAATCGGAAAGTTGAAAAAGATATATATATATATATATTGAAATATTGCGAAATTTTCCGCGGAGATAGTTGCGTTGCAAAGCACATCAATAGCTTTGGAACGTAATTCATGATGAATCTGTTGAAGCTGGAAATGGATCCGAGGATTTGACAAAGAAATAGAAATTAATACGTGGAAAGTCTACAGAGGGAAAATAAAAAAAATGAGAATGTGTAACGGATATTAATCTACAAAAGATTATATATCATCAAATTGGAATCAATAAAAAAAAAAGGAACGCTATGGCATGCACCAGATGGTTGAGGAAATCAACCTTCATCCAGCTCTATTATGTTCATATTTTCATCGTACATATACTTATATGCAATTTGATGGAAAAATCAATCGTGAAAGGATATAGGAGAAATGTTGGAGTGCTGTTGCTGCCATTGACGCGAATAAAATTGACTTGCAAACTAAAATGAAATTGGTTATTCACTCAGATATCATGTCATGAAACATTTTTAACTGATTGAAAATATGATTTTTCATTTTTATAGTTCCTTCAGAAAGAGTCTCGGTTCTCATTGTCGCGCCCGATCAATTCGAAATCTCGTGATGTATGTCATTAAAAAAGCACAATGTGGGGTGTGCGTTCATGTCATGTTGTGATAACATACCGACTTGCATGGAGTGTCGGTAAGCTCGGAAAACTCAGGGGAGTGTACGTATGATTTGATTTTGTTTTCGATTTTTCTTTCTTACAGGCGCAAGAGGAAGAGAAAAGAAGGCACAGGCTAAGCAACCATAAAAATATGTGGTATTCATTATTAATTTCTATTTCTTGGTATAATTCAATATCGATTAGAGACGGAAATTCAAGTTGCATATTGACAGTGTTGAATCCATAAATAAATATAATTTGTTCCAGCTCAAAAGACTTATAATATATACGTACCTGAATGTGATCTTGGGGTACATCCGGACTAGCTGATCTGCGGCTATATATGTTCAAGAGTGTTTGAGTCAATGGAAAAGCTGAAGCTGGACCTCCCTGAAATAAAGAAAAAGGGATAGTAAATAAACGAAGTAGTCCCAAACAAGAAGAATCGAAAGAAAAAAAAAGAAGAAAGGGTGCGAATAACGCAATGGAATAACAGTATGAAATCAGGATAAACACTATTGCGTCAATTTTCGTACTAAAATGAAATTCCGCTCCTATTTTCAACCCAGAAGAGTGACGTGCATTCAACTACCACTTGGGAACGGACATTCATAGAGATAAATGTCAGTTATCTGCGTATTATTCTGCAGTGAAACATTGCATCGCCAGTCGCTCGAAGAGATAACCATAACTCCTCTACATATACTCCGATATAGTATTATATATTTTACTCTATTTATATTGCATATACAGAGTAGTAACGGTTCGTTGATCGTAGAGCAGAACATTATCTCTCGCAAACATAATTAAAGAGTGCATCGTAGCGTATAAAAATAATTTGGACAATAAATAATAAATTAAATTAAATTCTTGTATACACTTTCAACATAAAAATTCATAATATATCACGGAAAAATATCAGACATAAGGTAATGTTATGTTGTTTATATTGGTATATAATGAGAGAGCATCCTAGGAGATAATAGGGAGAGAATATAGAATGGAGCTTTCCAAGACTGTATTTTCAGTTATAATAGTAAGATCAGAGGCTATACAATCTTCGAAATAAATTGGATCTAGGGATTTGATCTTATGCTCTTCGTCCCTATCCTCTATTACACCATTGATAATATACATGCACCTACGCGGCTAAACTTCAACTCTAATTATTTTTTTTTTCATTGTAATATATTGTATCAAATGTGGATAAAATATTGTTTAATGCGCTACACCATTCTAATAGATTCAAAATTTATGGGTAGTGAGAACTCATGGAAATATTCCTCGAAGCTCTGGAACATCGTGAGGATAAAAGTTGTGTTCTATTATATAATGGCAAAATGAATATCTAAAGGATTCATTCTTGTCCGAGAAAATCTTACATTTATTCTCAATGTGTCGGATAAAGTCTCACGTGTTCATACACATAAAATGTTTTATGAGTTTGTATAAGTTATCGATGTATGATAGAAAGAAAAGTAAGAAGCAAAATAAAACTTCGAATTCAATCGCTAAAAGTCAAAAAAAAAAGGAGAATTTCGACAAGTTCGCAGAAGTATACAACTGCAGAAAAAGTGGATTCGGAAGGGAATGAAGGCTTTGACCAAGATTCAATTGAGCATCCAGCTAGGGCATCGGATTTGATGCAATCATTATTGGATATATTGGAGAATTTCCAATAGACCAGAGAATACACTTTTTGGATTCATCTAATATTTATTTATCCACAATCAGTTAAATTCCGATGAGGTAAGAATTTTCACAGTAAATCCGTCAGGGAACCCCACATTACATCACATCACTTATTCGTTTTTATTTTTATGTTCTCTGGGAAGAATATATTTAATCCGATAAAAAAGTTGTCTTTATACTTTGAAAAATTGTACAAAATGAGACAGAATTATTCAATGAATTCATTGGACAAGAATCAAGAGTAGATGATATGCAAAAAAAAAGTCTATCCACGAAAAGGACAGGGCCAGTCTCTTGGCCACTCCCTCAAGTTCTTCCATTTGAAGTTATCGGCAAAATGCCTGTCCAAGTGACGCAGTCGTTGTTGGACAAACGGCCACAAATTCAATCTCACTTTATACCTCGACTGCACCAAATGAGAGTGACAAGAAGAGCAGAGAGGTGGATAATGATAGGAGGTAGTGGCAAATTGAGATGCACGATCGGCAAATGCACAGAATTGACATCTCGCGGACGTGACAGCGCTCTTTTCACTAGAAACATCCACTTTTGCACGGTGTGTCTTTTATACACATCGTACTCACTCTCACTCTCTTTCTTCTCCTCTTCAAACTACCATTATATACATAGCTGACAGTGCAAAATTTTTCACTTCTCCCCACTGAACATTACACACACATACACACATACACTCATTCAGCCACTGTGACACCTCCACATTGCGAAGAATTAAAGTGATTGAAATATACGAAAGATTTTTTTTTGTTCCTCTGGAATTCTTCATTTATCTTTCATTCTCTGTCTTCAGTGCTGGATTTTTGATGCTTTACTGCATTCTCTTCATACTGTCACATGACGAAGCTGCAATACGAGACACTTTCAATATAAATATAATACTAACTCATACTCGTGAAATAACGTTTTCAATTGTTCATGACATTCCACTGACCATTAATTCGTACTTTGGAAAAAAAAGGAAGAAAGAAGACAACAGGCGCGTGATGCGTCCACCGACACAGCCTCTCATATTATGATATGAATTATAACCTGAAAGTCTCAAAAAAATTGAACCCGTAATTTCACATCAATAGATATGCGCCCCGTGATCGAGAATCTCCGTGAGAAAATTTCAGTTTTTCGATTTTTATATAATAGTATAGTGATAATACACTTACGAGATTAACAGCACGCACGATCTTTCAAATTCCTTCCATACGGATGAGAAATGTTTTCTCCCTCGAATATATATGAAAAAAATTGATTCACCCTACTCAAAGAAAAAAAATTCCATCTCTATATTGTGTAAGACTCATTCATCAGGCTCAAATATGAAAAATGATTTGGTAATATACAATAATCCGCTGGACATGAGCTAACGAGTATAATAATTGTGATAAATAAGCCTATCCACATTTGAGATCCTCGGAAAATTGGTCCTGTCTTACTTTTCCTCATACTCTAGAAAAAAGTTTGATGTTATCCGAACAGTGCGAATTTAGTGACCGCAGACAAAATGATTTATATACGTATACATACAGACATGAATCTCAGTCTTTTCTTCTTTATCGATGTCTGCTTTCACCATCTCCTATCTTCTTCCTTCCATACCATCACTATGACCAGCCTTAAATATCTGTATATATATTTCGACTATACGGCGTTCAGCAAAGTTGTCTCAAAGTCCCGGGATTGTTGGGATTAGTTTTGCTAGACTATAGATATACATCAAATGTATGTGTGTGTATGTTATGTATACCCTCATGGCTTGTGTTTAGTTTCAATGTATCGGCAACAACACATTCGACAGATCCAACTTTTGCACCCCTTGTTGCCACAATCCTTCTCCAACATTTCCCTCACTTATGCGCACATATATATATATATATATATATATATATATAAACTTCGTTCCATGTATCACCCAACGACAAATTGATTTTTCACGATATCGTTTATTATATCCCAAATGATTTATCACTTTATGCCATCGTTGTGCGTATCAATTTTTCGTATATTTCAATCACTTTCCCGCTCGTTGTTCTCCCTACGCACATACAAGTATCGAAACTACGATGTGACTCATTATATATATATATATCGTGTGCAGAGAGGTGAAAGAGGGAGGAAACCATGTCAGCTCTATAACTGTAGAGCATGGGTCGATTGAGCTAGTTTCTCAGATGTGATACCCAGCGTTGTCGCCCTATTCCACAATCTTCTCACTATATTTCCTGAGACACGATGTTATTTGTACACTTGTACCAATATGAAATCAATCCTATATATTCCATGAGTCGTTATTTTCCTCCAGGATATAAAGTAAGCTTTCCAGCAACAAACTGTGAAATTGAGAATATGGGAATACTCTAGATACATTTCAAACATGAGAAATTGGAAGTACACTGTATATTACTCCATGTAAGGGAGAACCCTCGAGAGTACTTCAAACTATTAAATTACTCACCCAAAATATTTACGAGTTGATATGCAAAGTGGAAAACAGTTTGAGATGTGAAGGCCAATTTGCCAAAGTGATTATATCATGTTGCCGAGCTAGTATAGGAAGTATTCATACATAGCACAGGTCTATTTCCCTATATATATATACTTAACACTATTATGGAGATTGGAAAGTAATGAGGTCATTATCAGCCAACAGCTGCTAACAAAAGCCACAATATTGGGAGACAATATTTATGAGTACGTTCATTAGCTAACTGCACTTTCCCTATCTATAATACCTTCCACAACTGACTTTATAATCATAGCATAATTCCTGACTCCATCAACACTCACTTCTGCCTATATTCGTCAAATGATAGCAAGCTGTATTTGACTGTTCGTTTACATTAACATGATTGGTTATGACAATTATTTATTGAATGTCAAACTTCGTTGATGTGTTGTATACATTTGCTACATTCAAAACTAGAACGGAATTTATAAGAGTTTAGTGATAAAAAGAATTCATCATGTGAAGGAGAACGAAAAGAATTAGAAAATATACATTAAAGAATATGACTTGCAAATCGGATTTCACTTTATTCATGAAAGATATGAAAACGCTCATGCACTATTTTTCCCATCGATTACTGATAACAGGTAATGCTGAACTTTTAGTTTGTATCAGCAAAATTGACTAGTGTATGAGTGTATTAGTGTATGCCGTCAATATTAATTTCGATTGAATAAATGCACAATTTATTTCTATACATTTGATACACAAATGCAGAATTAGTGGAATAGGTGGGAATTTTGCATAAACAAAATTTGCGAATATGTAGATATATATGTGTGCGTAGCTAATTGCCCGAAGTGTTCAATTTATATTGATATACAATATGTATCCATGTATATGTATATTTGTATAACGCTATTTTGGTATTAACTAAATAGTCATGCGAGATATAATTGGATTTATTGGCATGGCATGAGTGGCTGGCAGAGGTGAGAGATCCTGCAGAGGTGAAAGGGGTGGTGGGATCACCTGTCACATTAACTAACGACGGGAATTAACGTCGACAAATTGTGGTGCTCCTTTGTCGAAATCATGGGCTTCAATTAAATTAATACTGGCAATCCTTGCATTACATCACTCATTGAATATTGTGATGAAACAAATAAAAAATTCGATAGATAATCAACAAGAATCATGATCTTTTGATTGATACAAAATTTCAGTATATCGCACTATCTGATATATCTTTCATATTATTTTGCGTCATTCCTTCAAACCGAATATATTCTTTGTGCATCTGTTGCAACTTTCTTGTAAATGGCGTTTGGTCCCATGAGACGACAGGGTTGGAGGGCGAAGAGGTCCTGTGAGTATTTAGGTTACGCCCGTATAGGTTAGGCCGACAGGTAGATTTCCGTGTTATCTCTCTTGCTTCATACATACATATGTACATGCCTATACCATATAAGACTACATGTATGGGTATTTGTGTCTGCATTGTATATAAGGATACACTGTGACGTGAGTGCCCGGTTGTGGCGTTCACGAGAAGGGTTTCTCTCTGCATTATCTCCAAGCACGTAAAAGCGTCGCTTCTTCTTTCTTTCATACATCGTTGTGCGGTGTAGCAAAGCGAGTGCATGGTAATTTTGAGCTTCATTTATTCAGAGGGCAGCCATAATACTTCCTATTCTCTTTTTTGTTCTTTGCATTCCTACATTTTCTAACTTCTTACATTTTTATTCGGTTTTTTTCATCAACAAATCGATGTGATTTTTTTCTCGTTTCATGTCCTTCTTGATTTATTGGGCCAATAGTGACTTACCAACTACATTTCGTACGCAATATTAACGAATTACTCGTGCCAAGTCAACATCGAGATTAAAGTTCGAAGAACCTCGCATCCGTTCGCGGTTGATAAAGCGCCAAAATATTCTGGAACAACTGATGCATCCTCTTGAAAAAAAAAAAAAAATTGTTTTTGATCAGAACTGAAAAAAAATGACATGGAAAAAAATAATTGGATCGGTCACACAGTGAATAGGATTTGGTGAGCGAGAATCGATTTTCGATATGGCCCCATCCTCCGACAATGAAGCACGAGCAGGATTAGGTTGAATGTTCCAGGCTGACTGATGGTTAAAAATCAACGATATTGGTTGTATAATTTTGTTCATACAGTTTACACATACATCCAATCTTATTGAGTATGTGATGAAAAAACTTGTGGTATAGACAAATAAAGAGAGTTTTCAATTAACTACCGAAATCGTTTACGTTTCTCTTTCTAAAATCCTGACGATTGACATTTTTGTGTTTTTCTCAGTGGGCTCGACATTTATAGCGATTATGTTAAACCCCAAAGTCAATACTTGTAATCAAAGTCCTGGAATAGACACGATAAGGGTTTGCCTGGGCAGGTATATATGGATAGCAAATAGTAGCATTAGACTACGACATTAGTGTCAAGCCTTTGGTGCGGCGATACTCAACGCTCCTATCTTCGTTAAGCTTAAATGGGTCAGTGCCGACAACTATCAAAAGGAATTGGTGAAATATAGTTGTGAAAACAAAGGGATTACTCCAAAGACTCCTCATGATGGCTCCTGAAGTTCAACCGACCTCAAGAACTTTCAGTAGTAACTTCACACAATCAACGGTAACATTATTGACGATTCGGTCGATGGAACAATGAAAGGTGTGACAGTTGTCGTAACATGACTTTGAATGAGTTTGACAGGCAAGATCTAATCGACCGCTAACCGACAATTGTGATGGACCATATTAAATGGACTCATCCAATTACATTTCCTCTACGATTTCATGGATGGTTGAAAATCTCCGAAATTAATTCAATAACCTCTGGTTCAAAAAGGTCCAGAGGTTACCTTCGAATCTACTTCAGGGTTCGGGAATTAATAAAATTGTTAAAAAATGTCCGTGATCGAATCTTGTCAATAATGATAGTTAAGAATCTTCGTGGTTGTGGAATAGGTTGAGGAGTTCATTATTATTGTTGAACTCCTATGAACACACGGAGAGACTACATAATCAAGGAAATAGTAACAGGGGCACAAACCGTGTCTAGGGATTTCAAAGAGCATTAGATAATCAATGTTTAGTTGCTTCACCTCAAGTTCTCATCGCAAACAAGGTAGAGCATTGTCTTTGTATACTATGTACTAATAGGATTGCATGGGTGCTGGATACAGAAGCATAAACCAGATGGAGCGGATGGATTTTGGCTTCAGCGATGTATTCTACTCTCATGAACGTTCCGTGTCTTTCAGTCCCCATTCAATTGCGATCAAGTCAATTTCCTCTCCTACTAAATATTCGCCTCCTCTGCAGAATCCACTATTTAGGAGGATCGGTCTTCTTCAGAGGTCGATGTTAACAAGGTGAGTATAGTGTGTCAATATTCTACAATTTCTAATGCAAAACCAAGCGTTCGATATGGATATTTCTAGTTACATTGTGGGTATAAAGAGATTCATCATTATGGTTATGCGTTTATAAATTTGTCTTTGAACGACAGAATATTATAAGTCACAGATTTATTTGATTCAATTTTCACTTCACTCAGGATTTGTCCAGAAATTAGTTTGTAAATGAAATGAGAATGAAGCAAAAAAATTCTATCTGTAAATCCCAATTTTCGTTGTTCAGCTCTTCCCATCAACGTGTCCTATATCCAGGATTGTAATCGAAATAAATCGAATTGCAGATTAAGTCAGATAGGGCGCTCGCGACTGAACGGTATCAAGAGAACTAAATGAGTCCCGGGTGCTGAGATGTCTCGTCTCAGTCATTCTGTTTTCCTTGCCTTTTTTGTCGCCGTTTCACACTTCCAATCGATACGTATACACATATATATGCACATATATTTTCCTTTATGTATCCTTTTATGTCATGAACGGTGACTCGTGTGGAGGAAGAGAAAATTGTTTTACGCTAAGCTCTCGTCTTATCGACAATTGCTCGCGTCTCCACTTCGGGATTCATTAGAGCGCAAAAGTTGTTCATTACTTTCAGTGGAGATTCTCGATCTCATGAAATCCCGCACAATTCTGGATTCGACTCTCATTGTGCGACATTATTCTTTCATTACAGAAAATTCGGCGAATTGAGCTGAAATCCTAACTAATAATAACAGGATCATACATTTCATGTCACCGCTTGTCAATTATGTTTTCTGTGTGTGGTTATAATTAAAACTGGTGTAGACTGATATTTTTGTGAGACGGTAAAGTTTTTTCGCATGTAATTATGGGATTCTTATGGAAGTATGCACATATTTGTTATTTTCAGGTTTGGAAACAGTCACAAAACAAAAAGTTTGTGAAAAAAGTTGTAGAGTAAACAGAATTTTTTATCTATCATTTCATCAGAGAGAAAAAAAAAGAATCGATAACTTTGCAATGCTAAAACGCTGTAGTAGACGGTGAAAACGATAAATTCAACTTTCATTTCGTTTTATCCCATTCTGCGGAAAAGTTGGATTCGATAGAAAAGTCCGAAAAGTGTCGAGTCGCGTTAGAGTTGGGTCGACCTAACTGGAGCCGAGGGACGCAGATGCATTGCAAAGATGCTGAAAAGAAAGGGAAATGCGCGCGACTAGACGCGTTTATTCCCACTGCTTGTGCAATTTCTCAAGCGACGCAAACGCAACCTACTCGATCGTATCTAACAGGAAACTGAAACTCCTTTTTTTTCTTCGCTTTTTCTTTGTCACCCTCTTTGGTACCGATAATTCTCCACATTCTATCTCATTTCTATGCAAAATCATTATACAATCGATAGAAAAATGCAGTATATTTATTCACATGAGAAAATTCTCGGTGAAAATTCATTTATTATCAATCAGAAAATTTCACCAAAAGTTCGCAAATAAAATAATATATCTCTCTCCTCAAGCATGAACAGAAGAAAAAGTTACTCCATTGCTACACACACAGAGATTTAATTTTCGTTCTTCCTCCGATAAAAAATTCGGTCATTTTATGAGAGATAAAGCTATGAAAAATGTGGTTTGAGTTAGACTCAGCAGATGTATGTGACATTAATACAGCACATAGTTGACCATGTGTTATGACATCCCACAACACAGAATACCACATCTCCTCGAGAGATGGAACGGATGTAATATTAATTACGATTATATACAATTTAACTACGGTTGTTGGATATTTTTCATGCGAATATCTCAATGATTTTTCAAATGTTTACCATATTGATGTTCAATTCTCTATAGATGCTTTTACAACTATCAGTCTCATTTTGACAATTGCAGAAATTCCGTCAGGAAAAATACTACAATAATTCTGGCTATTAACACCTTCCATAATCATGAGCCAAAGCTATCGTAACTCCGGAATTTGCTCCTGAAATTAGTTATCATCTCATTGCAGTAACATCTTTGTAGGTGAACACAATTTAAGTTGTCGTTGAATTTAATACTATTCTATGCATATAATTGACTGAATCAACGAAACATTAGATAAAGAAGTATAAAATAAATATATTCATCTTCGGTACCCCCCATACGATGGCAGCAGACAGACAATTGAAGCAGGGAATGCACGGATCGCAAGGAACGCAAGGAATGCCTTCATTGCCGACTTGGTGCGACATAGACCATAGTGTCACGTTGTCTTCTCCCTATATATTTCTCTTTGCAGCCCTATCTCTAGTATTTGCTGAGAGCCTTGGCGATGTCTGTCACCATTGAAGGAGCTTATACTGAGTGCGTCGAGTAGGAAGTCGAGCATATTTCCGGGTATTCACGCAAGTAGTTCCAGCTATCCTTATATTTGCCACATCCATCAAGTAGGATGAAACGCTGGTTGTGGCTCATGAGTATTAGCAATAGGTTCGAGCAAGCCGACGTCATTTAAGAAGAGGGAAACATGAGGCATTGGTGAATACGAGACAGACTGCTGTTTGTTGTGGCTAACAAATTGTCTTGGTACAAAGTGACCGACTATACCTACACCATTTCTAAGAAGGCATATTGTTCTTATTGCGTCAGTGTGTATATTCGATTTTTCATTTATTTATCACTTCGATTTGAATTTATCCCCAAAGTAACTGAAAATAAAATTAGAATAATATTCATGACATTAACTCAATCAGATTAGCTATACGTGAAAAAAAAAAATAGAATGACCAGCTGTTCATTGACCCTAACCGAGTAATGTTCACACGCTTCGCTTAACCGTAGCCTGTGCCCGTCACCCTGCACTTCCACGCGCGGTTTCGGACATAAATTGCATTGGCCTCAACCGGCCACGATCTTGCATTTAACACAAGTGGTGGTACGGGTCGAGAACGAAAAGGAGGACAGGAAGCAAACACACGATTCGAAACCAACTAATTAATCAGTACTTGACAAATCTCTGAATGTAGATTCTCTATGTTGAACTTCTGCACGTGGTAAATGCGTAACATTCTTCTTCAGATAAAGTCAAAATGACTTTTTGCAGGATTCAAACTACTGAGTCATGAGATTTAGGATGAGAATAAGAACAAGTTGTTCAAGGGATGAGCAAAAAAATTCGTGTATATCAACTGTAGCACACCAAAAAACCGCCACGATGAGTCCAAATGAATTGATGTGACACTATTTTGTAGATTGTTTTTCATTTGTTCCCAGGTTAATTGTAAATTCCAGTTCTTACATAAAAAAAACTCCACCACATTGTAGCAATAAGAAGACTGTTCAGAATCATTGATGGGCCCAGTATTGTAGAAAGATAGACGAGATATGAGGGAAGCTATTCCGATGATATGAAATGAGCCTTGATTCAACTGTTGTTACGCCATGATACAGTGACTGTCGGGAAATGCAAGGACGATCCATAATACACGAATATTTCCCTGCTACCCTTGAGCTATAAATGCAATCACATGCGCGTGGCGATGGCATAGGAAGCAGCGATATTAGTTCTCGGTCCGCATACCCCGGGGTGAACTGCGGGGATGTTGCTTGATGAATGTGACGTCGTCATCCGGTTGGCGAGACCATCATGGGATTTGGTGTAAGAGCAACGCATCTCAATTAATTTCATATGATATTGGAAGCTCCGTAAAACTTCTGCATCTCCGGCACATAACTTGTCTGTATGACACCTATATTGAGAATGTATATCAAATATGTATGAACTATATATTCGTTTGAAACCTCTCTAAATTATCATGATTTCATTAGCATTGAATTCATTCGAATACATATGCAATTTATGTTTCATATCGAGATGTATATGGGAGTCTGCAGAAAAAAAAGAAATTTAGAATTAAATCTTATCATCACTACTCCTTTCGTTAATACCACAATTCATTGATTAATCACGATATCAATAAGACTTGCATTTTCTAATAGTATATGAACTTGTTATCGGGATTTCCGTCTCGTTATTTTACAGAACAATAGAACTTGAATTTCATCCCTCTTGTTCATGAACCCTTCACCTATTTATTACCAACGCTGTTGTTACTCTGGTAGTACGATCATTCCAAAGGTGAAATAATGGTTTGAAACATTTAACAAAGAGAGTGGACGTCCTCCCAATTCGAGGGGGAAATTTTAATATATTCGATGTTAATTATATAAAAATGAAATGTTTTGGTTCTTTTTCTTCTGTATTGGGCATAAAACTGCAATTTCGTAGGTATTGAGAAAATTGGAAAGTCAGATAGTTACCGATGCACCTTCTTGAAATGGGAATTATGATTCGTTATGTAAAGCACATTAACAGTAATTTATATTTCACATCTGACATTCCCTATATTATGATGCGGAAGAAAACTTTTTCAATCTACGAAATTACAACAGACGAAAGACCACCGACAATTTAACCTGAAGAATTCCTGGGTGAGCTTCAAACCGTTGAGTTGTAAAATCGATTCGAAACTTTTGTACATCGTCCAAGTCAAATTGACTTAACCGACAATTGTCGTGTGCACAGCACGTTCAGTCCGTTCCGTCTCTCTTTTTGTACTACGAAAATATATATATGGGATATCTATGACAAATTATTCTGTCGATAAAGTTTAGATGATGATGGACAAAATGTATGTGAAAAGACAGGTCAACTTTCAACTGCAAAAAAAAGTGTGCTGAAAACAACTAGTATGTTGGGAAAAATAATTTCACGATGTGTTATGCTACGAGCTATTCTTCATTTTCTGTAGAAAAAGATGACGCATTTGCTACAACTAATAATTTCGAATGATGATGATTAATTAATGGTTAATATTACTGAGAACGTCATACAAGAAATAGTTGTCAAGAGAAGGGGAAAATTCAGTACTCCGGTGCAGATTCGGTGTGGACATAGGGCAATATGTCTATCGATTATGTGAGAAAGCTGGTGAATCGAAGAGAAATATGTCGGATAATGTGTGTGCGTGTGAGAGAGAGAGAGAGGGAGGGAAGAAGACAGAAGGACATTTAGCATGGACCACTTTGTATGCATAAATCCACCCAGACATGCATAACAGTGTGGGTATAGTTGTATACAGGTCACTCATGTCACGCTGGTTAGGGTTTCGACCGCGCCCTTACATAACCGAAGCACTAACCCGCGTTCGTTTAATCAAAGACTTGGCCGGAATGTTGGTGTGACCACATCGTGCCCGCATTGCTCTCAAGTGCAACGGCATCAACAGCTATATATATTAGTTGGGTACGGGATATTTGCACACCGGGTTCTACCGCATGGAAAGTGCACACGCGTCCTCATCCGTGGCCATTTCATAACAACCATACTGAGTTATCTTTCTGACCATTGAGCGGCAGTACAAGGGCCCTTATTTCAACATCATATCAACCATTCCACATTTCTCTCTTGAGTCGGCAACTTGTCTGTATTATTTGGCTTTGTCTCTGTACAATAATAATATCAAACACACATTTATGATATTACTGTACATTCTTCAACAATAATAACTCCGGGTGGGGAAAAGTTCTATTGTTTCAATTTGATCGTAATGCTATGTGTGCAATGATATAACAGCAATGAGTGTTAATATGGGAGATGACTCCAACAGATAGTCGAGTGATTTCCAGATTCACAACTGCCAGATGCACAATCACCAATTTAAATTATTCGACTTTGTGAATTTTGGTGAAATTATTGGAGCGTAGCTGCTAGGCATTGTTCTCTCTTTCTGTTTCACCCTATGCCTGTTATGATAACATTGCTCGTGCATTTCGCTATCAGCCTTTTGAATTATAATTGCTATTTGTCTGGGCAATACATCATTGGCACATAGATATTTTGGCGCTGATATGAATAGAGAGGTAAATAGCATTTTCAAGTCGCGATTGACTACTACACAATCCCCAGAGTATCCATGGCAAATGGAAATAGAGAGATCAGATGTTATAAAAATGAGTAGAATATATAAAATGAAAATAATTAATTGATTGAGTGAAAAATTCTCGATGGTTTATCATCAGATCACTTATTTCTTTATGACAGTACTAACGTACACCCTATGACTGATTTATTTGCATACTTATATTGAACACTCACGTCATTTTGAGCAAAGGTTGGTGTGATTGGCCCATCGCTGGCCTCCCACTTGTCAGCAATGCGAATAGTCTCTGCTGTTTTTTGCTGCACTGATTTCGATTCATCAAGCAGTGTCAATTCATAAAATTCTTGTATATCTGAAACAGTCAAGTAAATTCAAATAATGAGTCAGTTGTTGATATTTCATCGTAAGGGTCTCAAGTAACAAAGGTGTGTGGCTCGTATTCAAATACAAAGTTGGACATTATTATTATTATAGGAAAATAATAAGTGAGATAGAAACCATAGTTAGAATTACACAATTACATATTCAGTGAGTGAACATCAAGTTTCATAGTCAAATAATCCAAATGGAAGTCGCTACGTTTGGAACGGTAAATCGAGTTGTAAAGGTCAGTATGTATGCAGTGGACGTTACGATAAGGGGGACAATAATTTTCAATAGTTTAGATTCGCTCGTGGATGTAGACTATCTACTACTTGCTCACTCCTTTCTGCTCTCTCACCCCTTACAGACACATCGGGTACATGGTGTAGACCCATTCGAGTGGAATATATCACCCACGAAGACGTGTCTAGCGCAGATCGTAGTGTGCGATGGTGGGTCGTAATTCCTTCCAGGCAAGCAAATGTTCTCAAGAGCCGACTAGCGTAGTATATAATAATCGTGTTCACCGTCTAAATTGATTTCACAGCTACAAGCGCAAATATTCATGTACATCAAAGAAGAAAAAAAAATTATTCGAGTTGAGTGAAAGAAAAAAGGCTCAATTGGAATCATATATAGTAAGTTGGAATCAAATGGATCGACATTAATAATTGTGAACGAGAGGGGAATCATATTGAGATAGAATCACGCTTGAATCCTACTTCGAGTAGAATCGAGAGAAAACGAGAGGAAGGCGGTTTTGGCTTTTTAATCTTTAAATGAACGTGCTAAATTGAAAAAGGTTAGGATAAACTAAAGTATCTCCATGAAATTCTACATGAAAGATTTCAATGGAGACTCTGTTTGGGGTTTTGAATTTCAATACGTATCCAAAATCAAGATGTATTCACAGAGTTTCAAACTGAAAGTTATTAACGAGGGAATATGATACTTTCTCATACACGATGAAATAGTAGCTGGTAAGCAGCTGAAACATTGTGAATTCAAGGAGTAACAGAACCGAGAAATGGGGGAGGAAAAATGGTGCATAAAAATTTTTCTAAGTAGAGAAAGTGTCGAGTATTTCTCATGCAAATTTATGTATGATCACAAATGGAGAATCCTTTGACTTCCTCTATCCAAGTCGTTGAGCACTTTATACATGATATTCAAGAAAAGTATATCCGATTACATCTGTGACTTATCTATAAAATAATGTTGAATGATACTCTGATTTTGTTCCAATAAAATATTCGAAAGCAAATGATCGGTATAGGATTTCAGACCCTTTCTGTATCTTTCAAATAGCGGTTGATACTATTTTCTTGATTGATGATAGATTCACCATTCATTAAATGGAGCAGAACTGCGTCAAGAAACATAAAACTAACAGATTCATTGTCTACCAACGTATAGTGGTTGGATCTAGATGCGGGAGCGACCATTAATTTGTTCTGCATGTCACTGGGGCGAGGTACAACTATCCAGGGATGCATTTAATCGTTTTAGGGTGGGCAATGACACGGAAGAAAAAAGTAATAGCTTGGAACGTAAGTGGGAAAATAGCGGGTGTCGTAGTACCGTAAATTTTTTCGATGCTCGAATAACCATCGTAGTTCTTACATATCTAACCCCTCAGTTGTTTTTTGATGGAGATGGCGCGTAACTCGTTCGATCTTTTGTTTGCGATGGTACTCTCTCCATGGATATACTCAGTCATTGTAAAGGTATCTATTCGTTTCAGCTCTATAAAATTTCACACACATCACACACATTCTTTTGTCTTTTATGGTTATGATATCATAATAATAAATATATAAGCATACATTCTTGTGGTTCAACATTTATGCGATGAATAATCTTTTGGTTGCAGTCATGTGAGACCGTCCTTAAGAGTGTGTGTGCATTACCGAAAGTTATTTCAGGGGACAAAGTTACGTGAGGAGGATGTGGTTTTATGTCGCTTAATTTTCTTATCGTGTTGGTTTCACCCTGGAGGGATTAAAAACCAGATGTGAAATAAGTTTCCAGCGTTCAAAAACATTGAAAAAGTACAGAGATGTAGGAATCTGCAGTGCTGCTTATTTCAAATATTACTATAAGAATGGAAATGTTTGTATATAGATATTCTTCAAAAGTTCTGATGTATCTTTTTTATAATATTTCGTGTTTATCAGGGAAATTCCATCAGATGTGAATTTGTCCACAACTCATGTTAATATTATTTACAAATTATTAGTTGAAAACATTATCAGGACTGTTTCCTCAAAATTAATTGGAAAATTTAACTGGAATATTGTTTATAACGTACTCGGATGTTATGCATCCTGATGGACCTTGTTATATTCCAAATAAATCACTTCGTGCTTCAACACATTTACGGCGACAATTATAACATGGTGAACGATTCATTTGCATAAATTAACAAGCACCTATTTTGTGGCAATAAGGTCAATTCATATTGTATAATCGAACTACATATTTGTTACAGTATTCATTAGAGACTAAATTGTTCCAATAGGAAATGACGTGGATATGAATCGAAAATCATTATAATGCGACGTTAAAATATTGATTCGCTATATTCCATTATTTGTATGAATTGAAGTATAATCATTGGAATTTGAGTAATTGATTCATTATATTTTAATTACTCAGATGACTTTGAGAATTTTTATTTCACATCATCCATTCATGTCGGCACATCATAGCTTTTTAACAAAACAAAAGTTAAAGTTTCGCAGATCTCACATTTGAAAACATCCATATAGAACCAACGATGAGCAATCTGAAACGATGCATGATTATTCCTAGATAAATTCTGTATAGCTATTGAAATGGAAGTATGTCATGATTATCGTCCCAAATATTTTAACTGTAACATTTAATATTTCTCTTCCTCTCATCTCTACTGGAATTCATCCTAATTGAATTTCTATGTCTCCGTGTGTCACGGAAGCGTTCCGAATGTCCCAAACATTTGCAATTCGAAGTACTCCAGACTTGTGAGGGGTGAATTTTTGATAAAGCAACAAGGTCATTTGTCATTCCATTGAAATGAATAATTTGACAATGGAGCACTATAGTTTCCAAGCGATATTTCTATAACACGCCAATATTTGGAAAAAAAAGAAGAAGAAGAAATGGAAAACTCATGAAAAGTTTGATGGTGATAGAAATTACTTTACGACTTCTCATTGACATGGTGTTGACTGTCCATACATTTGCTCAGTAGATCGTGATATCAGCAATATATACCCTCTAACGATCAAAGGCATATTGATTCTCTTTGTTGATATGCGAGGGGCCGTCAAAATGTATATCGACTATATATATTGGTAGCACTCAACTAGTTCGGCTTTACCATACTACGACTATGCATCCGCCATTGTACAATGGTGCCAATGGTTACTCAACAGCTTTGTGGTGTAACGAGAATAATCATACATAGGCTTTTAGATGCTCAGTGTATTTTATGGCCACATGCTTCCTACATATACACTTTGGATACCAATATTCCTTTGTGGTTAACAATGCAGGATATTTGGTATGGGAATATTGTTCGCATAGTGAAATGGAAGTTCACCATTTTTTGTTGGTTCTGAAGAATATGAATTACTTTTAAAGTAGTTTGATATTGGTCTTGGTTGTTCGATAGAATGATGTTGTTGTTTATGTATTTCACTCCAGGGCGTGATATTTCAGTATTTTTTTGGGGAAGAATTTCTGGGATAATCAGGTAAACATGAAGCCATTATTATTCCACGGTAGTCGAGATGTTTGTTTTGCCTGTGGTATCATCCCGCTGACGCTTGTGTATGCATATAACAAATCACGCTCTGTCGGTATCTTCAGCAATAAATGTTTTCATTATTATTATTTTCTCGCTTTTTAGCGTGTGGTGATGCGAAAACAAAAAATAATAATATTCAGTGTTGTTTCTAGGTCTTTCTCTTCGGAAGAGTTCCTTCACCATTTTTTTATTTACCGTTTATTATTTAGTATATCAAAATAATAGTGGTGTAAAAGTATAATGATGCAATACATGCATATTTTTCAATGACAATAAAATATATGAGAGCGTATTTATTTTGTGATGATGATATTTCAGCAAGGTATGATATCGGAACGTACGAAAAGATCGCCAGCTCTTTAAATGTTCTTTAAAATATTAGATAAACGTGACATCTACATCGCTGTTCCCATCGAAAGTTTAATGCAAAAGTGAAACATATTTTTCAGCTGCTGTTCCTGCTTTTCGTTTATTATATATTTTTATTTCTCTATCCATGTGCTTGATATCGCCTCGACAATTTGTCACCGTGACAAAAACGCCCAGCTACCGTATTATGAAGGGTTTATTTTAGTTGTATCATTTGTCCCTTTTTTTTTATCTCTCATCTTATTTTTATGAGTTTTTTTTCTACCTGGTGTGTAAAATCTGGAAATGCCCGTGAGCTTTATAATGAGCGTCAACCGTGGGACGGAATTGTATACAGATATTCTGTGCACATATGTACGAAAATGAAAATCAGTAAAAGAATGTCAATTCCATAATTTCAGAAATTTTTACTCGTCCTCATAATGGTACACATATTACGCCCGGGAAAAAGACAGAAAAGAATCGCATAGATACTCTATGAATTTATGACCCGATGGTTTGAATGGACTGAGATGAATTGATGAGAAAATTTGATACGTAGAGTTGTGTGGATGTAACTAAACAATTCATCATTCCTGCTATAATTATTATCGAGACCCTTGTGTCGACTTGTGGGTTTGGTATTTACTCGTATCAACTTACGAGATGTCTGGAGGAGCTAGGGGAACATAAACCCATCCATAGCAAACTCCGCGAGTCATAACTTATCTCGAAGCGTCAGTGGGTGTCCTTTCCTCATTTTCTTCAACGATTTAAGGATGCATTATTAATTTCGAAGAGTATAGTAGTCTTATTCGAATCTTAAAATGAATCATTTCTATGAATTCGTATATCGTCAGTCAAAAATTATGACTTTGTTCTCATTAGTACACTCTTATTATTCATTTGGCATATATAATATTCCAACATGAAGTTCAATTAAAAAAATATCAATACCTTTCCAGAAAAAAGTGGAAATTTCGTGATGTGAATTAGTATTATAACTTTCTGAGGCTCTCGATACTGAAATGGAAATGAAGTGTACATGTGAACGACCGATGGAAGAGAACTTGATTACACCGATAGAATTCCGTTTCGATAACCGCAATTGATTGATTAATTTTCAAGATATTATATCAGCCATTTGAGAAAACCAGAGTTACAATATTAATATGGTTCATTTTTTCAGTCAGCGTTCGTCGACTTCCGTGCACATAATTACAAGCTCGCCT
Organism: Meteorus cinctellus; assembly: GCA_030523045.1. NCBI lineage: Eukaryota > Metazoa > Arthropoda > Insecta > Hymenoptera > Braconidae > Meteorus > Meteorus cinctellus. The sequence continues at coordinate 892,427 of JAPYZF010000011.1, read as the reverse complement.
TACTCTTTCACTACCCAACTTTGTGAAGGATTACTGGGAGTTAACTTACTATGAATGGGGCCCGTAAGAAAATAAAATGCTAAAAAAACCTTTTTTTTTTTCTTTTCTAACTGGAGCATGAAAATATTCTTTCAATATAACCATCCACTTCAGCTGATTCACTATTACTTTTCTCCTTCATTTTTACCAACAGATCGAAAATAAAAAATAATAATAATGCAGTAGAGATAGAAGGAGTGGATGCAGTGCGATTTTGATTCTCGAAATCAGGACGATTGAAGTGATGGGAAAATATCGAGACGATTATCGATTTTCAAGGTATAGAATGCAACATGAAAAGGCACACTCGTGCATAACCGTATGAAATCCACCTTATATACTATTCGTATGGTACCCTTGAGCAACGAATAGCCACTCAGGCGGTTTGCGCACTGCGACTCAAATGGACTGGAACCAACTCTACCGTTCGCCATCATTTAATGTCTACCAATATATAAAATAGTCAGACGTACATATACATATACATGTGCAACCACAGAACATGTCATCAAATATGTATGTTAATTGACAAATTAATTGGAATTATATCATTATTCCAATGGGTAATTCAATGGGAGATAATTGATTCAGAAGGTTGATTTGGTCAATTTTTTTTTGCTAGAGAATGAGTCATTTTGGAGCTGGAACATTTTCACTGACCTGACTATAAATTGAGAGTTCATTAGTTCGAAATACTCTTGCGCAAATGTATCGCACAAATATACAATATTTTCTAGTATTAACATAGCCGCACAGAAAAAATTATTTATATGAACAATACTGTGATATGATCAATTGCTGTTGGGAAATGAATTTTCACCCCAGGGTAAATGTTCGCCTCTCGCACCACTACAACAGGATTTATTAACTGGCAACTCTCGGTATAGCATAGTGTTAGAGGTAGCTAAGTGCGGATAATTATCTCGGCAATATTTAACATTGCGCAATATTCATGCACACGTTTTCTTCTTTGTTTTTATCCAAAGTTTTTACCTTGGTCATTCGCATGCTCACCACTATAAAATACACCCGATCCCCATCTGCTCTGACGTATCCACACACCCATACATGCATATATATATATATATATAAATACGCTTAAGCATTGAAATTTATAACGCTAAATTACTGTCCGGCGAGAAATAGGTATGCTCATTTAGTCGCGAAAGTTAGGTGAGACAAAAAATAGAAGGAGAAAAATGTAATAACACGATTTCGTGGTGTAACGCCAAAATTAAAGTCGCGAAACCCATTGGAGGGCTGAGAGAGAAGGGAATCGTCGAGGGCAAAGTGAACAAAAAAAAAAATTAATGAAGAAACAAAAAATGGCATTGTATACGTACACCCAAAGCTTTCTAATTTTCAAGCAATATTTACCAGCGACACGCTTGCTACTGGGAAGTTGCCGACGTGTATCCAATTTAACTAGAGACATCACACCAGTGGTATTGTGTTAACTTATACCGAACAGTGAAAAAATGAAATAAAAAAAAAAGGAGAAAAAAATAGGAGAATGTAAAGAAAAAAGATAGGAGAAAAAATTGTTTTCCGCATTTCCCTGCTCTTTTCCCAGTATACCAACTTACACAGCTATTGCATTTGTGAATTATGCGTGTGTATAAGGAAAAAATGTCTTAACATAAATATATTGTTTCATCTAAATCCATATAGGGTGAAAGCGCGAGGTAAATCACAAATAAAGTTATGTCTACGATGAAATGCCGTCGTCGTCGACGTCGTCGTTTCCACCATGTTCATCGTATGTGTGTGCGGGTAGTTGGTAGAGTATTGTTATTTCTGCTCTGAAGCGGGTCAACGCAGCTCTATACCCTTTATATAATAAACTCTGGAGCAATATAATACCACAGTGTCGCAGTAGACTGAATGTGGACATGAACAAGCTTTCAAGCTTCGAGGTTCTGGATACCCATTGACTTTCTAACACGTATAAACATCTATACACATTGACGACCATATACATATCTAACATCTTTGAACTCTCATAGGTGTGTCAAAACGGAAAAAAAGTTTTACTGCTCGAGATACTCAGGTGACACTCAACTTCGCAGAATGTATGAACTGAGTGGAAACCGGATGGAAACCAAATGTAAAGAGAAACTGAGAATTTTCTTTTATGCATTCAAATCCTATGCTTTATCCACTTAGTAAATTGAAATGAAAAGCTATTTACATTTTACAACTACACGATTCACGAAGGACTTCCGTTACTAAATTATCTGTATTTTTTCCATTGAACATTTTCAACCTACAGATTTTCCAACTTTTATTATGTTTAATACAGTACATGAGAACACAAACCAAATATGAACCTGTTACAGATAGATGAATCTACATTATGTACCCATTTCAGTGGTTTGTTTCTAAATAATATGCATTCAAAACGACAAACAAACTCGTCCGACAATGTAGGTTACACACCTTTAAATTTGTTAGTAAAAGTGGTATTTAATGGATTCGCGTACTTTCAGTATATAAATAGAGTAATGTTGATAACCGAGAACACAAACGCTAACTCACACCCACATATCTAAAGCAACATACAAAAACATATAATAGCTCGTGACTTGCTTTTGCTCGCGTATGTAAGATAATATGGTAGGAGAAACAAAGCACCAGCCTTGTTCGTTTGTAACAAATATAATAACTAGTTGCGGACGAGAAAGTGGTAGTAGTCCTATTATATGAGCGCGGGGATGACTGGGGTGTGAACAGTGAATATGGAGTAAAATGAAATGGGCCCACGAGTTTTGTCTCGCAACAATGAGAAAGTTGGTCGAAGTTCATCTCTCACTCGTCAGTTATGCTTTCTCTATAGCGAGAAAATACATGATGGTGTCGCAAAACCACGTTTGGAAATATTTATTTGTATACCTAGTAGAAATATATGAGATCCTTTGAAATCATATAGAATATGAACACGGAAATTATACAAGATTTTATATATATACAGATGTATTTTCGAATGGCGTAAATATGAATATACATTTGTGATATGACATGTGGGTTATGAGGTTTGGGCAAGTAATCATTGGTTGAGTGTTGTCGCATGGCATATAAATTGTCATATTCATGTGGTTGCATGTAGGAATTAATGACTTCATTATTTCCTACAAAATGAAGTGTTCTCTTGAGTGCATATAATAAATAGTACTGAATGGCGAACAAAAGAAACATAGCTCTATTGTGTAATTACAGTTGTATGGAATTGTATCCAGGAACCTGATTGAATTTCTTATACCACCTGTCTGTTTTTACCTATAATCATTGAATAGATAAATAGTGGTGGATGTCCTCTAATATGTCATGAGAATGTGAGAAAAATTTGTTGAATCTTTAATTCACATTGCCGCTTGCAGAAAAAGTAAAAATTTCCAAATAGCTATTGACAATATATTTGCATTGGTATGCAAGAAAATAATCCGTGAGACTTCAATCTCAATACAAAAAATATGCAGGATGCGCGCTTGACTGATCTTTGCGGAATGCATCTTTCCGAAAAAGGAGGAAAACATCCTTTGAAATCTCACAAATAATTCGCGAAATATTTCATAGATGCCAATTTTTTTTTCCAAACATGCATAGCATTTGTCATTGTTATCATCTCAGAAATCTGAATCCAGTGATATTTCGAAAGTGTCGGTCATGGCTATCTATATCGCATGATTATTCATGTGCACGGTGGAACATTAGTCATGTGCATATAATAATACTATCGATTATATATAATACCTTGTGTGAGACCTAATCATAACTTGTAATCCAATTCGATTAGCCGGAACATATATTTTGTGAGAGTTCCGATGATGAACGCCATTAGATCAGTTGAAAATCATACAGAGAAGACAACTATTAATAGTCCCATACCTTCTTTGGGTGCAACATATCCATGAACCTCACAGTAACTGCCAGCTGGTCCTGTTGCGCCAGGTGTATCCAATGTGAATAATGTATTTGCTGATGACATTGTAACACCATCGTCTGGCGTATGGAGAAAGCTCGTCGCTTGTGACAATGGTCCATGCTGATTTTGATGTTGTTGATTATGGCGTTGGTGCTGATGATGATGATGACTGTGTTGAAGTTGCTGACCATTTGACACCTCATCACGGCGGCACTTTGAACAACGACGCATCTCTGAGCGAACGCGCAACAGCCATACCATGCCGAACAATGCCATAGCAACTTCAAAGACGCGCACACTCGATGGATGCTTCATGCTCGTTGGATCACGTTCATCGAGGCTAGTTGCGTCCTCGCGATACATCACCAACCAATCCCACCGGCACCAACAAACATAGATACACACACTCGCACAAGCACGTGCGTACACAGGTTGGCTCAAACTATCTACGCGTCATCAACTCTCTTGTCTCTATCTCTCGTTGCAATGTTTCCGACACCAACCCACACGATTAATGTTTATGAGTTGAGCTTTCTGCCTTCTTCCTCACTCTTTCTCTTTTGTTTGTTAATGTTTTTTTTTTCTGCCAGTGAATTTTTTTCACGCTTTATCAGCGCACATCCTCACGCAGCTCTTCAGCATGAGCAACAAGCACAGACAGTGGCGCTTATCGGTGGAATTTAGAGGATAAATAGAGTATACTAATCACAGCCACAAAATCGGCGATCGGTCAATGCCAAAGCGTATACGAGCGCCCATCGTTTATCCGTACAGCTAAAACGCTTGAGTGATCTCGATGATCATTTTGGTGTGTGTTTGTGTGTGAGTGGGTAGTTTTTTTCGATTGTCCATTGTCGTAAACACGTTCACTCAAATAAATCGCTTTATATACAGACATTTGTCTATGAACTAGTTTTCTTCTATTTTGGCAGTAATAGCAGGGCAATTTATTATTTTTTACATTGAATTACTGATTTGTAATTTTTTTATACCTCCTTTTTGTAAACATGTTAAAAATGTGGAAGCGATTTTAATATTCTCAAAATAAATCCATTTCATTTCGTGATACAAAGATTTGTATTTTCAATTTAATTTTCATCTGTTTCATGAACGTGCTCAATTGAGTTAGATGCAAATGGAAATCATATTGGTGACGCAGTGAGTGTGAGTGTGCATTTCGAATCGTACAATGCTTTCATAGCTTCGTACATAGAGAAATGAGAAATAAAAGGAAATGCGAAAAGACATCCTAGTGCAGTGAGTGCATTAAACTTGGGATAGAATATATATATTTGCAAGAAGTAGATCGCACACGCACACATTTATATCTCGACTGTTTGGATAGAAGTGATGAGATTTCATAGATCCCGTAAAAAGTTCATTGTGACAGCGATGCAGAACCACGTTTTTCCAGAGTCAAAAGTGGTGGGAATACTCTTGCTATAATAAACGCATGCCTTTTAAAGTCACGTCGATTTTCATTTGTTTATGATTCTTTCACATTTCCGTCTCACAATATTAATCCAAAAATATTGTGAGCTTTTATCCAATTTGTCTGAAAATAGTGGAAAATAGAATATTGTGAGTTATATCAAGTTCATCAGAATAGAATTGGTTCAAATCCTTCAATATTTAGGGAAGTATAGTTTTTATTGCACATAAATACAATACCAATGATAACGTAACACACAGCAGTATCAAAGAGCATCTGTCACGGTTGCGTATCATAGCAAGTTAAGAAGGATTTAATTTTAACTTCTTCCATGTTTCGCGGATGATAGCAAATTATGTTTTGCACACCAATATCATTGTCGCAGCCGAAATATATAAATATGCTAGAAAAAATTGATTGAAACTTTGGATCCCGATACTTTTCTGTTTTGTAAAAAAATCACAGATGATTGTTCATGAGAATAATATTCCAGTGCGCTTTTGTAGACTGAGTGGTGAAGTTGAGTGACAATTGTGAAACAACGGAAATACACTATCAATCCGATGGAATATGATGAGTAGTGACATTCCTCTTGACATGCACTCATACCCATCACCACCTGCAGCAACACGCTTCAATTCTATCGACGGATAATATACATACATACATACATACATACGTACATACATACATACATGTATTCATGCTGTATATAAATTATATATCTATATATCTACACATAATATATATTATATATAGGTAGCTTCATGTGTTCATCACCACAGATGAAACTCAATCTCAACGTTATCATCGAGACTACAACGTGAAGAAAAGAAAGTCTCGACGTGCGTGCACGTTCTGTTGTGCCTGCAGTTCTGTAAAATCTCCCCGTGTCTCACAATATACTTTGCCTCACTCCCAATGGGCTTCGATATAAACGAATCGATATCATCAACTGCCACGTCGGAAAAATATTTTCTCCGTTCAGTCCAGAGGGAGTGTATGGGGCAAAAGCAATTTAAAAAAGTCACCGATCACACAAAGAGTATGGCGGCCGAACAAACTTCAACTTGGAACTTGTTTTGATACTATTGCAAGAATATTATCCAATCAATTCATGAACATTTTTCACGACATCATGAACAAGTGCATAGACATTTTAATTAATTATGCACTTCTGAATTTTTGACGTGCGATTACTTCTGAAGCGAATTAAATCTTCAGAGTATTTATTCGAACTAATATTTCTTATTATAATATCATCATGATTTAAAACTCTCTCTTCTCCTATTCGGTCAGTCGTCATAAACATTTTAAGTTCTTCAGTACCTTCGGAGTGTTACCAATTAAACCACAACAAAACACAGAAAGTTCATTGATTGACCGTGGGTTTCTACCAACTCGACTTGAAAGGATCACAAAACAAAACATAAACTTAACTACAATAATGTTCCACAATTGGATGCCGTTCTTCCTTGAAACAGTGTGAAATACTGTCTAATTGGTGATTAGCTTTGGTCCAATTCCAGTTGAAGACGATTTATTATCTCAATTCATTGAAAAGTTATTGAATATTGTGAAAAGCTGTAATCTAATCATTTAAATTGTGAGATAACTTCAAATTATGTAGTGAAACGTCGTGTTTTCAATACAAATATGTATAATAAATAAATAGTTAATGGTTATGTGAGCAAAGCGTGATATATGTAATTCTATTCGTTGATATTACTGTAAATCCCAGTCAATTCATGACTGAAGATCATAAATTCTGCAGAATGGGATAGAATACACTATATATATATATAGTAATATACATACATCTCTAGCATTTATATAAAGAACCATTCGCCAAACAACTGGGTTTTCCAGTAGTAAACTGTGTGCAATTGAAGTGAAACTTGATGCATGGGCTCAATCGGGTAAGCGTTGTGCGGTAAAGAGGGATATATAGAGAAAAGAGTGAATGTGGTGAAGGGTGAAGGGAGAACGAGTATAGCTATAGCTGACATTGTTATAGAGGTCATATCATCGGATTTTACTGCTTGAAGGGTTTATCATACACTTACGAGTATACTCATAATACACCATTAGAGTATCTTTTTCCTCCAAACAGCACAATATCTCAGTTAAATATAGAGAATTTTGCTGAATATTATTGGTTTAAAGCTGTTGATAGTTGATATGATGACATTTGATTTTTGGATGAGTTATAGTTTCAATTATACCAAAAACTCCACACCATTATCGTCAGGATGATGAAACACAGGCGAAAAAATCTCGAGTTTCCTTACAATGAATAATAGCCGAATATTTGGGTTAAGTAGGACTATGAAAGAAACCTAATAGATGAGCACTAACTGTATGCGATCAAATCACTGAGTGAATGATGATATTTTTCCATTGTCATACTGGAATTAAACTACGATGATAATATTGTGAATTGTTTGTTACTTTCATGACTTGAACATGTATTTGTCTACTAATTGGTTGCAGTAATTACTTCTCAAACACAATTTCCACATGAATTTTCCAAAATATAATCAGTAATCGTTGTATACGTTTGAAATCTTCCATTTTCTTTGCAACTTGTTCATCTTCACAACTTATTTCATACTTTCAACCAAAATTCAATGGAAATTATATGCCAAGCTCAAGCCTTCCATTTGGTGTTAACATATTTGTCTAGGTATGAGATTTGATATATTCTCTTCAATTTAATTCAGTTCAAAATCAAATGATCGAAAATCTGCACCTCATTCAACAAAATAGGACGAGATTCTGCATGTATAGTACATGCTCGTAATCTCAAATACATTTTCCTCTACTCAAATCCATCATAAACGCATTTATTGCTATTTGTGCGTTTGGATTGGATATAGAATGGGAAACACATTGTCAGAGCTCAACGCGTATGTGCGACTTCACTCAATGATTGATGCATAGTTGTGAAACTGAAATGGCGGCCATAAAAGGTCCATGCTGTGAGCGCTAAATATTTAGTCTCATAGTTGTAACTGTAATATTGTAAACTCGTGTATATGCTCTTGACAATAGTATAATTTTGAATTGACTGAGTCCAACTCTCTGTGGAAAATTGATGGATGGAATTTCACTCATATTGCAATGTCTTGAATTACTTCATTCCGAGTTGAAGTGAGAGAGGAGTTCTCATTTATACAGTGACAAGTGCAGTCAGCCGAGGTGACAGATGGGAGATGAGTGTTATGTACAATGTCACATCACGTGAAAATAATGAATTATAAGAGCGAATTACTCCGAGATGTATTAATGTTTCAGTATGGTGGAGGAAAAGAAAGACTTTCAAATGTTTCAAGTGCACTTGGAAAGTGCTGTGAAACTTTTCCCCGGAAAAGTTCTCGTTCAAGATTATGGGTTGGGAGGAATGATAATGAACGCATCAACGTATTTCAATGGCTCTTCATATCTTTTTTTCAACATAGATAGCATTATCCTGATAGATTCAAATACTTTTGAATTGTCCTCTCCAGGAAACTGACAATTCGATATTGAGAATAAGATTCTCCTGAGTCATGCCATTCCACTTAAAATTAAGTCATTGAAAACTGAAGATGATAAAAAGTATAGAAGAAATAGAATATTCAAAACCAAAAATAACAAGTCATGACAATACAAAGTAACAGACAGCCATATGTGCTGCTGCAAAAGTGAGAAAGAATCAGAAAAGTTTTTGCATGAAGTTTAGAACTTTTATCCTACGAACGTGCACCATTATTGTTTTTATTTCGAAAATATTATCGAAACAAATTCTAATGTATTTTCATTCGTTGTACAAAACTGTCGATGAACATTTCGATGCACTGTTTTATAACTTGGAATAATGAAGTCCTCATTGAATAGAAAAAATTTGGTCCTTACTGATAATGAAAACCGGGCACAGAAGAAAAAATTCGCGGAAGACAAACAGCAATGGTAATTGAAAATGGAAACTCAGGGTGGTGGGTGCTGCGATGAATAACACTACGAGGAAATGAGAATGAGTCGCAAGAGTTTTTCCATGAGTTTTATTCAGGAAATTCTTGTCGTACAGACTGGTGACTCTCGAGGAGCCATTATCACGACGAATACCAAGCATTTTCACTGTGCCACGTACCATCCACCAATCCCATTGTACCACCACGTAACTCCTTTGCCCTCATTTTGGATAGACATACTATTGCACTACGAAAATTATGTTTGGCTTTTTCCTCCTCTTTCTTTTTAGTATACGCGTAGACGTACACTTCGCGAGTTTCATTTTCGTACTTGCTTAACTTCTCGCTCATTTTCTTCCATAGAATAATTCGGCGCTAGGGGAATTGTGTTGTTGTCTAATTATTATTGCACCACTGTCTCTCTTCTCGACTCCCTGTTTATTAAATCTCTCGGGTTGCAAATAAACCAACATCTAGTTCATACATATTGTATACACCTTTCGTATGTATATAAATACATGTGACTGCAGGTGACAAGAATTCATATTGAAATGTCAACAGAGTGTTTGTGTGTTTCATCAACTTCATTACAACGGTCGCACGCTTTTGATGATATATAATTCAAAATGCTGCACACGTATGATGTACGATGTACATGAAAAAAAGTAGACTAATATCAACAATGAGATGAGGAAAAAGGAGAGAAGAATGATGATGATAATAAGTAGAAATGTAGAGGTGGGATTTCACTTAGAACAAACCGCTTGGTTTTAATCTTAATAAGATTAAGCTTCGAGTCTCACGCAGTGAACCTCACTGAGTGTCTATACACCAAAGCAACTGTGATTTGTCACCGAAATCCACCAGAGTTTACAGGCTAATCCTGTGTCAGTGCAACAGTCTCTCGTGTATTGTGAATAACATATACAAATATACACACAGAAATGTATATGCGTGGACATACACTTATAATATGTCTGGGTTGTGTGATGGGATCAAGGGCCTCCTGTGCTCGCGTAGGATAAGTTGTATATAATTCTCTGGAGATCGCATAATTCTACCTCAATAAACGTCGCGACTTTTACCCCAGAGGGTCTTAAACGTGAGCCATCATTATATTACAATGTAAAATAACTCTCAATGGGACTTATTGTGACGAATATTACGGCAAAATGAAAATACGAGAAAATATTTGGATTACGTTGACAAAATATAGGCGGGGACCAGAAGTGTGAAAAAATGTATGCTCCCACCAATGAATTGAAGTAACCATTGGGCAATTCCCTAGACCAGAAGTCATCCGATGGTTTTTAATTTCGATATAACTTAATCATCGTATGATGATGCAAACAAATGTATGCGCCGTTTAATTCACAATTTATGTGAAAGTTATTTTTTGGCTTTTTTTTTCATATCGATTTATACTCCAAAGAAAGTTGCAATACAACCCGTGGGGTTTTGGCCGAACGTTTTTTTTACCACAAGTTTGCTATATATTCCTATATACATGCCAAGTTTTTTTTCAACGTTTTTCCAAACCGGGTGAGAGTAAAGAATGAAAAGTCGCAAAAGAAAGGAGGGCAAGAACAGGAATTGGGGTCGGGAAGCAGTTGGAAGAGTGACTTTGAATCTCAAGGGAAAAAACGTGTTCGTGTCAACGATCAGATAAACTTGCCTCTTCCCTCTTCGTTCTCAGTCTTATGTTTCCCCTTTGTTCGTGGTTTTTCCGTGTGACAAATATTGTCTTTCTCTACTTCCATTAGTGGAAGAAAAAAGAGAACAAACGTATTTGGTACCAATAAAAATTGCCAATTGTCATAATCGATAAAGAACGTAGAGAACATTTCAAGTTGACAGTACGTCGGTAGACAAGTTCAAACAGGAATTATGAATATAAACTCGTTCATGAATTATTCCCGGCATACTCATCACTATGGAAAACTAGGAAAAAGTTTTTCAATGTGATAACGAAAAAAAAAAATGGTTATAAAAGTTTGCGAATGAAGTTGGCATAGTCAACACATTATCCTTGAACATTTCAATTTTACATTTCCAATATTCATGATATTGATGATAAATGGAGCTTCCATCGAATTGTCTATTCATCGATTACATTAGTAGACTCGCAGTGATTTACCAACAATGTCTAAAAAAAAATTGATGGTTTTTAGATATCTATATCAGATTGCTATATACATTCATGGTATAGAAAATTCTTGCTCGATATTAAATGTATTTCACCAGAAGATTTCTCCAAAGTACACTTGAGGACGTGATAATAGAACCATACAAGGAAGAAAAATCAGGACAAAAGGAAAAATAATAAAATTTCCGGGACTGAGAGAATGAAACTTCATTTTCTTCATCAAACAAATCCAACTCCATTGGGCTCAACGTACTTTTATTTCTATTGTGAATGTCGCTTCAATTTCGAATCAATTTCAAGTCAATCTTAATACACTGCACTGTGGATGAAATTATTATTTTATACTCGTGAGGATTCATCCATATTTTTTTTGGCTGTCATGATTTCCACACGATGTTGAATTTGATTTTCATGTGAAATTGTGTTTGTTGGGAATGGGCGTATTGAATCACAGAGAATCTAACATTGGATGTAAAAAATATGGTCATAACATGAGAGTAAACTTGAATGTGCGAGAGGAAGTGGTAGCGCAATGAATTGAGGCGGACATAAAATGACATTGGGTAGGAGTGTTCGGTATGGTTTGACATGCGAAAAAGGTGGAGTTGACTACAGATAACTATTTCCGTTGACGCAGAAGACCCTTCGTTAGGCGAGGGATAGACGTGGAATGGAGTAGTAAAGCACATTGCAGATGGAACACACTGGAATAACATTCTCTGTTATTCTCCTAGAGTTTCATTTTTCTTTCTCTTCGTGGACACTTTGCTACACACGGTTCGTTAGGTAATACTATTTTGTCACGTGTCCAATTCAGAAAATCACTGAATTTCAGGCGCCTTGCGCTCAATCGCAGACGATCAGATGTGATATATGTATATATATGAATGTATGAGGAGAGTCATTGGAGTCGACGACAAATCTACAGAATTGAATGACCGGATAGAGTTCAACGACACTATTTCAGTTCTCATTCCTATCTTCGGCTCTTGATCCAATCTCTTTGTAAAACCTCAATCTTTTTATTTTAATATCTTCAACTTTCTCTTGCACATCTGCGAAGTGTTCCCATTCGTTCGCCTTTTTGTATATGAAGATGATTGATGAATTTGAATAATGATTGAGAAGCTGCATGAAATATCCAAATTCAAGAATGGCTTGCGTTCATTCATGTAGGAGATTCACATAAAATTTACATTCGGTTCTTGTCGGATCGCCCAATACTTGTTCTAAATTTTTTATCGCTCGGTATATCAAATGATATAAAATACAGGTTTCTCCATTCGTTCATACGATCATTTTATTCCCATTGGTGTTAGCATCAAGTAATGCGAAATATGAAGGAATGATGAGAAACGACGTTGTTCGATTTCCGCTGAGATTTACAGTCAGTTGATTCAGAAATTTCCTGTGACATCCAAGTAATATTTTGCGAATTTTATGTTGCAAAAATATGATTTCCATGGGAAAGGTTTAGTATACTGGACGATATTTAGATGATTATGATGAAGTTATATATATATATATTTGAGGTAGAGCGCCTGATACTCTTTTGAATTTAACAAAATTATTTTCACAGCACAAATACTTGTCCAGAAGTTTCCATTAAAGTTTTTATATGGTTTAACTCTATTTCCCTGTTCATTCGATGGTTCATTCTTTCTATTTTTGCTTATTGTTACAGCGAGCCATTCATTTCAGCTTGGAATATAATGATGATATGTCCGGGGACTTCTCCCATTTTCCCGAAAAATTTAACGTTAAAAAGTTGACACACTATGTTGTGGCGATGTCGAGTAACTTTGAGCCGAAACCCGTACGCTGAAAAGTCTTGTCCGAGGAGTTGACCTGGCATCGTGTTTTGTTTCCTTCAGTGATTTACAGATTCGAAACTTTTGTAATATATCAGAGACCAATGTCATCAATATACAGCACGAGCGCTCTTGAATAAAGCATGGCATGAATGAACTCAAAAATATAAACGCCAAAGGATAAAGAATAAAAATGAAATTGCATAAGACAATAATAAATATTTGGCTCAAAGTATGGTAGCTCGGAATGAAAGCTTTCAGAACTTTTTTCATTTCAGTGAAGGGATGAAGTTCTCTCAGAAACATTGAGCAATTGAATGTAACAACGTGTGACAGTATGGAAAAAAAATTATACGAAAATGGCGATATGAACTTGTGCATATATCGATCCATTGACCGACTTTTCTTCACTATCGTGCCTTTTATCTCCTTCGCAAATCTCATAAACGTTTATATCGTGATGAAGTGCTGAAGCCATTATATTATATAGCATCCCGTGTGATCATTTCATACACAATTCAATGGCCATTTTGATGATTCACTGGAAATGTTTCTCAAACTGTCATCAAAAAATTCTATCGGCAATAGCTATCGCGGTCATTGACATATAATCGCTCCAATATTTTACTCTTATCGGGCAATTTCTAGAGATCCTCTGATTGACCATAAAACAAAAAAAAAAAGAAAAGAGAAGAAAGGACGACCGAGTCAAACGACACGATAACATGAAGGGAAACTCGATGTTTCTGCACAATAAGTTGGAAGATATTGTCTCGAGAAGGAGCTGAATTACTATTTCACCGAAAAAGTAATATTTGCTGTTTTGCGAAGAATTTTAATTCAACATGATTTTTTGACATTAATTGTGATGCAATTCACGTAGCTGCGCTGACAAGAGCATACGCATATGAACAAGGTGTGCTCATAAAATTTCCATGAATCGCCAAATTACTTTACGTCTCACTATTCCATTTCCATCATTGCCATTCTCTTTGGTTTCAATTATTTCAACAAGCCACTCTCAATTCATTTCATTCTCTCTCATCCCAAGCACAAAGCTTCGCTGAAGAACCAAATAAAACAAATATGTAGTGCCGGTATGCACAAGAATTACCCTCAATCGGCTTGAAATGTTCTTTGCTACTTCATTATACAGTTCCATATTAATAAAAAAATATAAATCTGCCATGTTTCACTTTCCTCTGTGAAGAAAAGTGAATTGATCACATACAGTAAAGTGATTCCACGACGACGATGTCATGGAATAATACGTTAATTTCACAGTCTATTTTTGAGAAAAGAATACTCGGACCTATGCATTCTCTCTTAATTTATTGCTGCTTTTGTACAGTGACATGTTGATGGTAGTATCAATTATGACATACTCGACAGTATAAAAGTATTAATATTTGCCATCCGAAGATGCAATAGTATATGAGATGAACTATCAGACATGACACTCAGCAAGTAATTGAATTTGACTCTATTAGTAAATAGAAGGGAAGAGAAAATATATATGTCTTGCTACTATATTGGGAAGACTAATTACTGTGATACTATAACTAAGTGAGTGTGTATGCTGAATCATTACATGCACTTCTCTCAACATGGTGAGCTGAATTAAATTGTTTGCCACTTTCTCGATGTGTGTCTGTTTATACTCAAATTATACTTGATTGTATACAAACAGTTTCTTTGAATAAAATGTAGTTGGCTGACTTGTCTACGAAGATTCGTACCAGATGGAAAACACACACACTTGATTGAGTACCCAAGACAGAATTCTCCCTCGAGAATTGATTTTACAATATTGTAACTCACGTGACGCACTTAAATCCTGCTTAGGTGTCACACTCGCAGGGTATAACATCAGAAGGCACTTTCAATGTACTAATCTAGATTAAGACAATTGATATTCCAGCGTTGTCTATGAGGTACATTTCACAGGCTACATTAATGTCATGCTGATGCTTCGTGATGCGAAGTAAAATTCCGACGTCATATATTTCATCATAGCATTGATCCTTCTGTCTCATATTTATTGCAGCTTCATCATGCTGTTCCGAATTTCATGAGCTTACAAACGGACAAGCCTGATATTACGATTGTAATGAATCGTGGAGTGTTGAGTCGTCTGATGATGTTATTCCACATTGTTAATGTTAAGATATTTTATAAAAAATATACCATCAATGTTGTTATTTTTATTATTTTCATTCAAAAGCACTTTTTGTGACATTCATATTTTATCTAATTGTATTTTATTATATTCCAGAGCATGAGCAACGCCATTGAAATACTAAAGGCGAATACGGTACATATGGCGAAGTAGGTGCTCCAGTAACCTCAATCTCACATTGTACATCACCGTAGTATGACATCAAAAGGATTCAATTGAGTTCTGTATAGTTGATTTCCTATATGTACCACAGAGTTTCTGTTTACACAGAGTATTCATATTTATCTCGTATGTGCATCTGCATTATTTATAACTCCAATCACCATTCGCTGAATATCAAATTTTAGTCAACATTATCGTACATTATACAAGTGCATTGATAACAAACCGATACTGCATACATGACTCTCCACCATACGCTATTATATGGCTTTAATGTTACCTCAACCACACCCACCGCACGCGTCAATTCAAAAACTCCATGTCTATCGCTAAACGATCGAATTTTCATATAAACAACGAAATCAATAGGTATTATCACCCCTGTCGCAGGTGCTGCATTCAAATCGATTTTAATGAGGCTGAATTTCTGAATGCACACATATGTGCAATCATACCCACTGTATAGCTGAGCTTAAGCTCAATTCAAAAGGTACGAGGATTCATACAGGATATTCATAATCATAATAACAACCGTCATTCCATTAATTCCATTACTGCAATTAGTATATATATCAATAATGCTGATAATAGAGGGGTGATGAATCGTTGAAAATATTTACGCATTTTGGCGAGAGAACTAATGGACTAGATTGATGTTGGAACTTTGTTCTAAATCTGTTCATTATCCGACTTTATGTGGTTTTTGAATTAATATTTATGCCTGTAAAAATAAGCCAATTCCTGGTGTTTGAGTCTTATAAAAAAATATTCATTAAAATTACTTCCCCTTTGTAAGTTCTAAACATGAAAACCTATTTCAATTGGAATGTCAAAATATGAATGTCTTCTTAGAGGTGAAGGCTTCCTCTTTTCCCTCGATTAAATTTCCCATATTTTCTAGGCGAAAACCATCCACGTCTTTTGAACTCTGCAAAAAATTCCATTTACCTTATGCGAGTCGTGAGCAGAGAAGTTCTAGTCTGAAATGGGAAATTGCGAAAAAAAGTTTGTGCTCGAGCAGGAATCGCGAAAAGTAAGACGAATCTCCTCTTGACGTGACGCAGATCTTCATGAAGTTGTAGTGAATTATAGAGATGTATAATATGGCAGTTACATGGGTGCACACACAAATTTTATGCCATAAATGTCATATTATTATTTAATTTTATCTCCTTTATCCAAAGTCTTTACTGTATGTTTCTCTTTCGACATTAAATTATTTTCATTCCACTCCTATATTCCAAATTTCAACCCGATAAATCCCACCAAATGGTTCACATATATATCTATACATATTTATATGTTGGAGATAGACATTTTCCTTCAATTTTCTGGCGCACAGCGATAACGTAATTGCAAACGGACCATGGCAAAATTTCTAATGGCTGGTACTTAAGCTGTTCACCGACAGAGCATGGTACTTGAACTTTGAATAAATTCACATTAACTCAGAACGAAACAGGAACAAAAAAGCAAATACACGAAACGACACCACGAACATTTGCAGACTAAATGGGTCCTCGACATTTCGACATGGTTTTGAATAATTAATATTCCATCTTAGTGAAGAGGTGAATGCCAAAGACAAAAGTATGTGCCTCATTGGATGAAAATTCTGATGGGAAAATCGTGTAAAGATCGGCTATCCGTCATCACGATGGCAGTCCTTTCCAATTGATACAAAATCGATGGATTACACTGGGAACAAATATTGAAGTGAAATCATATACTAATTGCCGGAAATGTGGCCCTTCTATTAACATGCCATATAGATATAAACACTGAAGTAGAGAGAATGATGAGGTGGCCTATTGATCAAACTATGCGCAATGTTCATTTATTTAGTCCAGTGAAAATAATTCATCATTGCACTATCATTAGGTTTGTGTGGGACACAGGTGGAGTTCACATTAAATTACCAATTGTTCCCAAAATCGTGAGCAAAATACAACTGCCAATAGATGAAGGTTATACACAAGCATATGAACGCGTGTATATCATCATAAAATAGAGCCAACTCGATTTACAAATTATTTACTCATTCAATAGCAGACAAAATAAAAATGTTGCGGTGGGAGTCAGTTGATAGAAAGGAGAAAGATGATAATAATAATAATACAATTGATTCCGGTGTAAAATGTAATGAACTACAAACTCTTCGATATAGTGCGAGTGATGTATGCGTTTGACAACCGTGATAATGACTAATGATAAATATCCATGGAACAGTTGATTTAAAACGTCTGATTCGATTTACGTAATGAATATTTATAGAGGGCACTTCATGTTGCCAAGTAAAATAATTAAAAGTAAAGTGAAAGCATCCGATATTGTTTATGATCGAGATTACCTATCGAAATCTATAGATCGCGCAATAAATAAACATTTGAAATTAAATTTTCCCAAAATTTATCTCCTAATAATTGTCACAATGAAAATATATCACTTGCCGCTATATTTTCTTTCTACATGTCAAACACCAACCATGATCATTATTTCTCCACCATTACCTACGTTCAACGTGTATATAATGCAGTAGTCGGCAAAAGCTCGACAAAATAAATTTGGCACACTCGCGAGAGCTCACTTGGCTCGAAGTGAAAAAAAAAGCAGAGTAAAAAAGTGAAAGAGAAAAAAAGATGCGAAAGAGAGAAACAGTGGAACAAAACGCGTTTGGGCAATCACTTTATCGCTGAAATCCGGTAGCACTCATTCTATATAAGTATATTCTGTATGTATACAGCGATAAGATAGTGTGTGCGCCACCTACACCGGATGTAAGAGCCGTTGCTCAAGACACCGAGTAAAAATATATAAATGCATACAGATATAAGTGAGGATATAATATAAGAGTTTAACAACGAGGCGCCACAACGATGGAACGTTCACTACCACTATCATTTTTTTTAAGCCTCTTTGTCTGTGTGCTTTTCCCTATTTCTCAGATTTAACCATTTTGTGCTTAAAACTATCTTGGTGGCCATCCATTATGCACACATCTAGGAAATGGCGATGACTTTATCCACTAGCGCATAGTACCTATCTTTCGAGATATAATAGGTAGGGAATTCGAGATTGTCCCTCGGGGCAAGTTTCCGGTATGATTATCAAACTTTAAATATATATGTCTGAATATACGTACTGTCTAGATACATGTAGACCATTTGTCCTCATATGGAAAACCAGCCAACTACCAAACATGAACATCAAATATTCATGCATGTGTTCCTGAGTTGACTTTCCATTTATGAATTTTCGCTCTAATTATCATTTCACGTATCTACACTCAAACTAATGGAAAAAAGATTACATTCTTTTGTTTATTATCAGTTTCAGTGGCACTCACTGGCTGATATTTGCCTAGCCGCAAATTGATAGTTAGAACTAAAAACAGAAGTAACCGCAATCGATTGTTTTATCCCACCATATATATCAGTGATACCACAAATATATAATGAAGGTACTTCACAAAAAATAATAACAAACTGCGTATATCATTTCATATATACTTGTACAAACATAATACCTGACTTAAGATAGTTGAAGTCACTGCGATCAAATTGTAGAAGGAACTTGAAAGGGGTGGCAGATAGCATTCGTGCTCCTGAGAGGATATCAAATTACAGATGAGTGAGACATCACTCCGTGGAAAAGCCAGCGAAACTTGGACAGTGTGACGATGTTTCATGTTCCTCGAACTTGATAACAGTAAATTCCATCTCCATTTCAATTTAATAATGCATTGAAATGTGAAGATCCCGGGGACTGCCCACAGTTTACGCGCCCATCTTGTTCAGAATATATTGCGTTTATGTTTCGATGGACCTCTTGACCTCATGTAAAATGGATAAATTTTGACGTTTCCACTTTTATATACCATTCCCTTTTTTTTAATATATTTTTCTATCGCAGTGGGACATATACACATTGCTTTGTGTGCGTGGATATACTCTAAAACTATATGATACTGTCGATCCAATCACATATTGTTTGTTATTCTACCAATTCCAATGAATCATATTGAATTACGTAAACGTTTATATTGTCAACTCGCAAAAGTATAAGTACATATATACTGGCATGGGAATAACAAGTACCGATGATATATAGATGAAAATGTCAAGTTCAATTTCCACTATTTGAAAGTTTATACCCAGGTTATGAAGCACATTCCACAGAGACATTACTCACATATTCATGGGAATAAACAAATTATAAATCTATATAAAGGGAACATTTTTCCAACAAAAGTTGAAAGTCTCTTCGGTTGATTCAATAATATTCTGAAATGCAGGTATGGTTTCGCATCAGTTACTAAGATTATTCGTCTCTTGTAGAGAAACGTAACGAGTAAACTTTTTGAATTTTGAATCTACATTTGGAACAATGGTGTTGGGTTGAACCAGATGGAAGAAGACTTCGTAGATACGAATATATATGTAGTCTGCAGTTATACATATAAGTATGTATGGGTGGATACTTATCCGAAATAGGATTCGTTGGTGCAGTACTTGGTAAAGTACCCTCCGGATGTAATTCAGAAACAACACGGCAAAAGTTGCGCCCGCATACCTTCATTAGCTTCACTCTCGCAGTAAACCATTCCCCATCTCAACATCTTTCATGCTGATCCGCTAAATCCAACCCCTCTTCTTCTTTTATGTATACACTCTATGCGCTGCTGTGTATAATTTCAAATAGAAAGGAAAACCAAAAACTGCCGGTATTCCAAGAGCATATTTGTTGAATTAAATATCCGAACTATGCTTGTTATTTGTTTTATTCCCTTTATGCTTTCAGGTTTACTGTGAATTGCGGAAAAAAAAAGTATGAACTCATTCTGATAATCTTGGGCATTTAAATTGTTATAGGAAAAATGAGAAATAAAATTAATACAATGGAATAAAATATGGAAGTGATAGAAAGTATATAATCTTTGAGATCACAAGATGTCAAATTTTATGGTAATTTAGGCTGCAAAAACAAAGTGATCGCGTCCGAATCTTGAAATATATTTCCCTCGTATAAATCTAGGTGATGTCAAGAGATCTATGTTTGATAAATGACGACATGCATCTATTGCCCATGTGTTTGGAGAGAAAAACCTGTAATATAGTACGTCACGTTTTCACGAATAACAAAATTGTGGAATGACATTTGAGATCTGGGGGTTTTCGCGGGCGTTGATGGTATACATTCTATAGTTCGTTTCTGTCGTGCTATCGTGTAGTTCTCTCTCACCTCCACCCTCATTTTCAACCAGCCCCTTCTGCGCAACGTGGTGACGTGACCGGGCGCTAACTCAATCTGCCAACGTCGCCGCCTGCAGGTCCCTCCCTCGGTTGGCGCATCCACAAATAGAATTGCATTATAGTTGGGGTGTCGATCCCGTAGGGGTTGGCACTAGACACGCGAACATACCATAGATGGCGAACGAGGCAGAGAGTAAAAGAAGTATGCATACACACAAATATGTATATAATATATACATATACAAAAATGCATTCAGGGTGTAGGTACTCGAAATAGTTCATGCAATTCAATAAAATAGTTTGAAAATATATTAATAGTCATTATATATAAAACAAATTATATTGTGCAGTTGAATGGCGATATATTTTTAGCAGTATTTTCCAACGGTTCGATGTGGTGACAAAGTAGCGTAAAAATTGGAGTTTCAACGAACCGCGACAACAAATTGAAGTGATATATATATATATATATATATGCATGTTCTTCTATTTTTATATCATTTCACGATGGATTTTATATTCACAAGTATATATAGAGGTAAAGCGATAAAAACCTTTTCCAACCGCTTTTTTTTTCCACTTTCAATTTTTTCTCGTAGGATTATCATCATGAGGATGATCCGACCGGAGTTAAAAATGGAATCACAGTTAATGTCATATATATTTATCTGCTTATACGAAAGGGAGGTTGTGCAGGTATTGTGAAGAATCATTATAGTGGCCATTATACGTCGTTCAATGTCAGATGATGAGTACTCATATGCGATCGTTATATAAATGTATCATAAAGTTGAACGGCTGGATCAACGCAGGGTTTATCCTGAGAAAAACGATTCCGACGATAGTGGAAAGAACAAAATTTTAGATGAATATTTGTTCCTTTTCACATTCTGTCCAATAATTTTTCCACCTTTTTTATTTATCCATTTTTCTCACGCTCTAATGCACATTTAAGATGAGAGAAAATATTATTCCACACATCCTTCCAATATGAACATATGGAAATTCGCATCAAATAAATTCATAATGGTGGTGTTGAAAAGCAATTTTTTTTTTCATTTTTGAATCTTGAAGAGATGGAAGTTTTTAACAGACCTGCATAACGTCATTAACATTGCAAATATTTTCAAATTCAATTTTATGGGAATTCCCGATACGAAATATCGTCACTCCTGATCATCTTCATTCATTCTTCTATCCAATTAAATTTCAGATATGAATTGTAGAAAAAACAATATAATTTTCAAAGTTATAAACTTCGTTGTACCTTTTCCAGGGGATGAGATTGGAAAACAAAGGAACGTTGCTTTCATTGACCTAGCCTGATATATAATATGGAGAGACTTAGCGAGAAATTTAATCACCTTTTCATTTCCGATTTTCTTCTGAAATAAATCAGTCGAGAGTATAAATAACACTGGCGCTGTCTTTTCCGTCTTCATCCCCGTTCACCACTTCAGTCCACCTCCACCATTTCATCTCACCCGCGATCCCGTTGATATATTGATTCACGATGGAATCGTGAGTTGAGAAGGTGGGATTCCTTAATGATCTCAACGAAAGTTTCCTACTATAGAAATGCAGTGCTATATACAGTGGAGAATTAGTTGCCAAGTAGAATCATTGCGAGAGGGTGTAATAAGCGTAAAGTGAACAAGAATGAAGAAGGGAGGGGATGAGTAAAACGGGGAAGAGGAAAAGATCAAGAGAGTAAATGGAGTGAGAAAAAAAAGCTAAATGTCAGAATAAATTCACTTTAACCTTCGAAAAGTTAAGTTTTATTTCATTTTATTCCACCCCCGATCCAAACGAAAAGAAAATAAAAGATCGTTTTTCACCTAGAGAAAACTTTGGTCAGTGAATTGCGATTATCGTGAGACAGCTCGTGACTCGTGTTCTAGGTGATTACATGTGCCCAGGACATTGCACTCAGCTCATGTAATCCTGTATAGAACTGTCGAAGTAAATAGTCGAAGCTCAATCACGATTTACCCAGGACTATACTATATATCTAGACTCTGTTGATTTTTCTTCCATTCTGTTTTTATCTGTTGTTACTTTATCTATTTTTCCAACAAAACTCATTCCAATATCGGACGAAGTTGATATGTCATTCGAATGCAGAACCCGATGCCGCGTGGAATTACACGAGCTATTGTGGTGTTCTTAACGATGTGCCATCCTGTGTCTTTATCTCCGAAATACACAATACCTTTTTTTCTTACCCCTAATAAACACAAATTTATTTTCGTCCTGTTTTTGCACAAACACAATTGAATCCTCATCGTTTTTATCGCACGAAAAGAATAGAAAGCTAAAGTCAATCGATCGCATAAAGTGAGAATGAGTTAAACGAGAATTGATTACAATTTCTTACTTTCAACTTAACGATCGGGAAGAAAAATACATTCAGTTAAAAATATCTCTTGGAATTACTACCTTTAAGCTTGATACAATATCGACAGATGATGTTGAACGAATAACAATTTTCAATTCAGTATAGAGCATCTATAATGAAGAATTATCAATGATCTTTATTCAAAGGCATTAATTTTCCAAACTGCTTATTTTCATTTTCGAATTCACAAACTCCAATCTAAATCTATAGATTGATGTAATCTCATATCTTGGAATATTATCGTGTTGGCACAAGGCAAACCCACACTCGCTATGTGACTCGATGGACATAAAAATATATCCGATGTATATATGTATGTAGATATATAACTACATCGTTTCAAGAAATATTACCTCTTTAACAGAACTTCCGTGAATGCCGTCGTCGAGTAGTTTTACGACATCGTAAATGGAAAATCCGCGATCGGTTTGTCAACCTGCCCCTTTTTGTGATCTCATATGTGTGTTCGTTCATGTGAGTTCCATATCTATCCATGAACCTACATACGAGAATGTATTGAAACATACATACACTCTTATACCTATACAAAAATGACCCTTTGGATCGATAAAATGTACCGCATGTCATATCTCTTCATTATTACTGCTATAAACTAAAAACTTGTTAGTGGTGAAAAGTATTCAATGCCAGTGATCATTGACACTGTGTCACAATTTGATTGTATTCGACTCGTAACCAATACCATTGTTCAGTTTTTGTGGAGAACCCATACAAATATGTGAACATAATAGTGTCACATATCACAGTTTGTTTGGAATATTGAAGTTGAAATTTATAATGAAAAGCTTTGGCGTCAGTTATAAAACAATATATGTGAATGAATCCATAAGTTATTCATATATACCGAACAATAATACAAAAAATATGAGAAATTATTAATAGGCTTTTGTATTCACCCTCCTGATTTCCATGTGTTTGTCTACGCAATTTATTCCATCAGCTTCGTCTGGGAATGGGTGGTGATGGTAAACGTCTTTCGGAACGCACCGAATATAAATTATATTTGCCGGATCAATATTTCTAATACAATCTATCGAGAAAGAAAATTGGGGATGATCTCAGTCTCCTCGGTCATTCTTATTTGGTTTATTTTATGTAAAAATAAGAAAGTGTTTGATAAAAATAATTTCAAACATGGACGCACAGATGAAAAGTCAAAGTTTCCTTGTAAAAAATATAAATAAATTTGATTGAGTGCATCTATTATTTGTGACCTCTATTGTATTACGCAGCATTCTTTTCGATTTGCACTATAAAATCCCATTTGTGTGCAATGTTCCTCTCACATATATATATATATATATATATCCACGACTTCAACTCTCTCCGGTATTGAGGCAGTTATGAGGGCGTTATAAATGAGGACAAATATAAAGCACCCGAGCATTCTGGACAATGAGTACAAAAAAACTGGAGATAAAAAAATGATTGCATTGTCCATACACATCAATCCTTTTTTTTTTATATTACAAAGTACAAAGCATATCCAATGGAGCTAGGAGGGATGAGTGACGAGAAACCATCCCCCCCATCATATTCATTTATATTTTTTCGCATTTCCATCCAGTTCAATAATTTCACCTCAATAAATTACTGCGCACAACGAGAAAAAAGGCGGAAATTATTACTCGACAATTTCTCCTCATTAATTATACATTAAAAGATGAATTGCAGGGAAAATAAATTGGGTTTGTATACTCTTCAGCAGCAGATAATATTACAAACTCCTCTTCATAAGTTCAGCTCGCTCATTCATTATGATATAAAAACTTCATAGTTTCGTTGATTAAATGCTCGTACAAACCCTCGGTACTTATATTTTTTTACTCATCTATTTTTTGAGTGCACTAATCGTTGGTAGCATGATAATTACTATAGCTTTGTATGTATCGTTCGCATCTGACCTACTCATGTGAATTTCCTTCCTCAATCAAGCTAAATTGATACAGAATTACGCGTAACTGAGTGCACCTTCTGCATTAGCGATATGCACTTTATTTGCATTCTAGTGATGAACATTCTATGACAATGTATTGGATTTATGAAACACCCTATTGTCAATAAATCATATATATTATTCATAGATATTAGTTTGTATATATTGCAGTTAAATACGCATAATCGGTTCTAGTGGAAAACATATTTGGTGCCAGCATACGACGTCATACATTAAAACCGCAGTAATGCAGAGTATATAATTTAACGCGCATCGAAAATCTGACTGCTAATATCTACATGAATAAATATGGATATGTGTGTATATTGGAGTGTGCATTATACGGTGAGTGGTGACGAGTGAGTGAGAGAGGAAATGATACACTCGATTTCCTGCAATACTCATGACACAACAGCTTCCAAAATCATTGCATGGGTGGGGCTCATCACTTGATCTGAATGATACCGACTATTACATTTACACAATATACCTTTATATTGGCATGAAATCATGTAAGCTACGTGATAGTTTATGTCATATATATATGTATATACATTTCATTGTTAAAAAGTGGAGCAGAAAAAAGTTATTAGTTCGTATGGTAGAAGCTTTTTGGAATAGTTCAGTTTGATTAATTATATGGTACTGTAATCAATGAAATAGATCCGACTTACTTCCACGGAGTTTATTGGATTCACCGTTACTCTGAATCACTTCGCGATTCGGATTTGACCTTTTTGACTAAATATATTGGTACGTTTCCACTCCCAGGATATGTTGATTGTTATTAATCAATTATATACCACAATCAGGTCCTGCGTTATTTTTTCTCCTCTGTTTCTAAAATTCTTTGGATCATAAGATCATATGGGTGGGATACGCCAATCATGTGTTATGTTTTTGTATAAATTGAAAAAGTTAATAATCCTTAATGGCATCGTGTTTTGTAGGATTAAGCAAAGTATTTGCGTTTAAACCCTCATACTATGTCTGTATCTATTTTTATTTCTTTATTGGAAAAAATCGAAGTTGCGTTCTCGTCTGCATACATTTATTGTGCCATGGACATTATTTATCAAATACAGTGTTTCGCAGGTTTATTCTGAAATCAACTATTGAAATATATGAGATAACACAAATGGATCATGAATATGCAAAAATTTTCAATGTTGCGAAATTGAACTGATAAATATTGAACGTGGACCAATTCATGCGAATTAAAACTTTCCAATTACTATATTATTCGATATAAAAATTGGTTACAATTAGAATTCGATAATTTAGTTAAAAGGCGTTAAAACCGTACAATTACTACAAATTTTACCCTGTTCAATGCGACTACTGTACCATAATGAAATTGTGAAAAATAGAATTTGTGAATTATCGAAGATATTAGTCG
This sequence comes from Meteorus cinctellus, assembly GCA_030523045.1. NCBI lineage: Eukaryota > Metazoa > Arthropoda > Insecta > Hymenoptera > Braconidae > Meteorus > Meteorus cinctellus. The sequence goes on along the minus strand of JAPYZF010000011.1, from coordinate 865,777 downwards.
CGAGGGATATGTGACGGCGAATTGAAGCATTAAGAGGAGGAAAGCAGCTTTGACATATCCAGGGTGATGAGTGATAGGGAACGTTTATACGCAAGATCTTTCGTGTGTATGTGTTTACGTGGATGGGAAATCGCATTCTCGTCTTATTCCCATTCCGGATGATTTAATCGTCTCACGAGACTACAATGGTGTTGCAGTAGATGAGATGGAATCATGTCTTGTACATTAAGGGAGAATTGATCCACGCCTCCTTTAATAAATTTATCAGCTTGGTAGACATATATTTTTCATTACCGTTCATATCATTTCAAACGTTATTAATGATAATTATGTTGATTGTTTAGGTAGGAGCACATCATGCATTCATTGTCAGTCAAAGAAATATTTTTCTTTCTGCCCTCATTTCTTTTCATACTGCGTTGCTGCGTCTTACTCCTCTTCATTGCCACTTGCAGCCTCCTACACATCGGGTTGCGTCCTCTCAATTTTCATTATATTTATGCTCACCATAACGATGAGATTGTCATATACAGGGCGTACAAGAGAGAGAGAGAGAGAGAGAGAGAGAGAGGAGGAACAACCTAGCGGGTTGGTTTGCGCACCATTTACGGGAATGAAATGTCACTGGGGCATTATGAAACTTGATGAGGATAGCTATTGTCGCATACTACTTATAGCAGCCACGACTTTATTACTTCATTAATTTAATTTTTTTTTTTTTCCTCGACGTTTCTCACCGTAATTCATTTTTATATAATTATATACCGGTATATGCATCATGACGTCAAATGAAATAATTATGGAAGTTTTAACCGAGGCAAAAAGTTGTCTGTAAAAACAATTTTTTCAATGAATTTAATTGCGAAGCAATTACAGGGCCAATTATCGGACGGAAATATCAGCATATAACGAATATAAAATTTCATTCCCGTAATGAATGTAAGTATATATATATATATTGTGCTCGAACGTATGGCGGGGATAAAATCGACTGCATAACCTCTCAACACTTCGAGCATGGGCTGAGATTTTTCAAGAGATTCGTTAAAGACACTGTCGCTCACTCAGTAAACCAATCTCCAAACTAATTCAATAACCATGATACTGCACTCGCCGAATTCGAGGATGAAGAGAGCTATGAGGCAGTGAAATAAAAAAAGTAAGAACGACCTTAAAGTTCACTGTTACCACTTCCACAACCGACGAATGCACTTTTTTCTTCCTATGTCGAAATAAAATGCTTTCCCTCTTTCAACTATTGATTCTGATTCGAAATCAGAGAGAATGTATACTCACGCATGTAATTTTAACATAATCGGTTCAGTACACACGGTGCTTTTGCGAAAAAAGAGCGCTACGCAAATAGTATGCTCGCCATACGCTTTTCATCATGGAATTCCAGCCATGCTATAAAATTCCAAATATTCGATCTCTGTTTGTAATTATATACTCAGGGGAGCACTGAATGAACCATTTTTACGAGACGTTTGATGGTACAAATGAGATGTTTGAACTTCTGGCGGTAGTCTGACAACACCGTCTGCAAATTCACTCGTTCGACTTTTCATTTCGTATATTTATTTATAGTTGTACGTATCTACCGTATCAGTCGATCCTATTGAGAGACGTATATCCACTTCGACAGAGGATATATGAACAATCCGTTTATTTGAGAAAGTACTAGTCGGTATTGCTTCTTTATGTCCAATGTGTCTGTATATATAGACACAGAATTGTCAGGGATACATTGCGGGAGAATACACACACTTACGAAGTGTAAGTAGAAAAAGAATGAAGACCCGGTTCATAATGCGACATTGCGCGCCATCTACTATTTTTGTTGATCGTTCAACGGTCATAATGTATTGATCATTCGTCAGTACACTTGCTTTTGAAAATAAAAAAAAAATGCTCTGTTGGACCGTCATGTTTTACTACAATTTTCCTTTTTGTTCATCCACTGTAAAATGTAGAAAAAAAACAATAACAAAAACCTGGGACGGAAAAAAAACTCGCGTATGGTTTTGACATTGATTTTATGGAACTATGACGATTCGTTGTAAATCCATAGCATAATGCATTGCATCACAATTGTGTTGTTTTTTGCACGCGAAAAAAAAAACATGGAACAGTATAAATTGTTGCATATGTAACAGTGAGAACTGAATAACACCCCTGCATGTTCCATTCCAATGTTGACAATACGAAATTAACAGTTGTGTATGCGAGCTAACGATAAATATGAGCGAGATGATGTCCAATGGCTACATTGGTTTAATTCATCAGCACGAAAACCAAACACAATGAAAAAAAAATATAATGAACTGTAATTTCAACTAAACATATGATTCAATTGATGAATCTAAATCGCATTGAGCAAAAGTGAATGAGAAAGTTTCGCAAGTGCCGGTCATTACCGCAATTAATGTGTCAGATGTACTTCTGAACTCTGAAGAACTCGTGTTAACTAATGACAATGACTTTTTCATGGATTAGTTAATTAACATGCGATCGACAAAATATTCACACATATAATCAACTACGATTTCATTGTGGACTATAACGCTAGAATTCACGAATGTCACTCATGCATATTTATATATATATATATTTATTGTAAGTATGATGTTTACGCAAATGATATGCAAACGCCAAGTGGGGTAAAGAGTAAACTAGTACAGACGTCCGCAGCTATTCACTACCATAAGCTCGAGCTCGAGATTTAATTTTAATATACGCATGCATTTATATATTTCACTTCCTCTCGTTCTCGTTTGCTCATCGTCGCAATGGGTTCTGTAATTAACGAACCTTTTCCACGCTGCTTCGCCGCCGGTCATTCATCTATGTGCATCCATTTACCTTTTTCACTTCTTTTTTTTTTCGCTATTTACTCATTTTTTTCCCTCTCTCTTTCAATTCCAACATCGGTAAATTTGCCTGGGCTATCTCTGGTGTAGTGGACATATCGATTATTTTTCCTCTGCTCCCTTCTCTTCACTTCTTCTATACTTTCTCCTACCATCTTCTTTCGTTTGTCTTGCTCGCACTCACTCCATCAAGAGATAAATTCAACACTTCATTAGAATTCAAAACTGGGGACTAGCAGGCAGATATAGAAATTCCCCTCGTATATATGTAGAAATCTATATGGCTTGAAGATAAATAGAAGTAACGGAGATGATGCGAATTCCGATAAAATAAAACAATTAAAAGAGATGAAGCCCGACCAAACATGTGGAAATATGAAAAAGTGAAATTCATCAAAAAATTTCAACAAAGATAAATTTTGCACAGTGAATTTTTTTTTATTTTCGCTTCAGTATTTTCTCCATTTTGCTTGGCGAATGAAAAGAGTTTATCCCTCACCAGTGAAACTTTTTTCGCATTATAATGGTGGAAGGATACATGTGATGGAATGCCTCATGCAATTATTTTTATTCATTGAATCATTAAAATAGGTAGAGATATCACATAATTCAATCAACGTTTGCATAAATTTTTATACTCTTCACATGTCATATATAACTCATTTAATCAGACAGACAGTTACGGTGGACGAAATCTAATCGAGAACTTTCTGAGGTTCATACGAGAATGGATTAGATGGTATTTCCATAAGAATGACATATCTTCATCTCGCGGATGAAAAATTAATACTTCCATGGGAGAACCGCCGTGATGAATTTCAGGGTATTGACAAATTACAAGATATGAAAAAGAATCTTTTATAATTTTTTCGAATATGCCTCAACAAATTTACTTCATAATCAAGCGCAGCGACCCATATACCTCTAGCATATTTTGAAATATGTATTCGCCTGTGTGTGTTTTATATAAGATAAGAGGAGAGTATTTATGCGTGACAGGCAATTGGGTGAGCATTTTCGCTAAAATGAAAACGCAAATTTCCACCCAAACTCAATGTCCCATCTGCGCGGCGAGCAATAACGATGGAATAAGCACTCGCGGCTCATCATCCTGTATGTATGTGTACATATTGGTATGCACATGTATGCATAGTATAGATTGTTAAATATGCGTACCCCCGAAGCAGCATCTGCATCCACTGTTGCGTACATTATAGTAGGACGTCACTGAACGATCGATAGGTCGTAATGTTTGCCATCATGTGCGCACTGAATGCCACGTTAATACCATTTAGAGGCGCTGATGCGCGCTCGCCATCGGCTACAACATCGCCACGAATTTCGTGGCTGTGAGTATAGCTTCGAGATATTCCACTCACACTATGGTGAATCCGCAATATGACTACTTGATGATGCACCAATCAAATGAATCACAAAAATCAAACAATGAAACAGAGAATATCTTTTCATTTTGTTTCATTTTTGATGGAACATGACTTTTTTGGTATATTTGGCATGAACTCTCGAGGAATATATCTGATATGAAACTACACTGAATAAAATTCCCTGGTGATTCTTTATATTCATATAATTCATATGAGAGTCAAGTTGATATGATCGATAGGACGAGAAAAACTTATATTTTATCTGAAATTCGTCAGCGGGTCTTTACCTCATTGTAGCTCCAGAGACGAACAGTCTTGTATAGCTGCTTCGCATCTCCATTCAATTTAACGAAATATTATACATTGAACGAGAAATACATTACAATTTTTGATTCGTTTCTTTTTCATTCGCTCAGACCTCGTGTATTTTACATTATTATGTGTTAACTGTGGATTCATAGGTAATTAATCTCAGTAATGATCATCGTCAGTGTTGTTAGAACAGAGATGAACAAAAGAATATTATGCAATATTCCATCTTTCGCAAATTTCTCAATATTCTCAATTTTCTCATCTTCCGCAAATACCGGAATGGAAATTCATCCGTCAAGCTACAATGTTCCTTTGAATTTCTTATATACAATAATTCCATCCGTACACTCGTAATTCAAGAAATATACACAAGTAAAGAAATGGGATGCGTTATATGGTAATAATAATAACTATAATACCAACGATTTTCCGGAAAGAAAGTTAGGAACAAAAATTCAAGTCAAGGGTAGATACGGTTGAGAGAAAAAAAGAGAGGAGATTAAAGCTCTTTCGTGAGCGGTCGATCAAGACGGCAAATAGAAGTAGAATAAAATGTTGAAAGGGGTGAAGACATCCAGCTGCTAAAGTGGAGTATTAAAATATCATCGTAACACGCACAGAAACCCTCCGTGCTTCTCCTTACTTTTGTCCCGATTCAGAAATAAGTTATGGAAGAGATAAATAGAAAACTGGTTGAGTGAACTAAAGAGGACGGGCGAAAGAGAAAAAGGAAAAGGAAGAAGGAGGACAAGAGGAAGTTTCAGAGACGCGACTTTCCACTCAATTATCATCGAAGTGAAAAGGGACCAGTCAAAGTCAAAGATCTATCTAATTATGAGATGATTAGATTCACGTCATGCTATGCCAAGAAAAATCGTTATTACTTTCATCTGTGACTCAACTTTTTAATGCTATAACGAATGCCGTATTGTAGTGAAAAATACATCTGGTTGTGACAATAAACGTTTATGGCTTTGGTATATTCGTTAAAATGAAATCTACAATTTACATAATGAAAAGACTAGTCCAACATCAAATGAATATTTAATAAAGTACGCAGCAGTTTGCAGCCCAAGTATATACATAAAGTAGTCGATGAGGCTTCAAACTGAAGATAATAATTGAAATTAATTACCAAGTTGGATGGGGTGAAAAATCAAGATCTGAACATGATAATATTGCGCATACGCCAAAGGGCTCACTCCGGATTTCATATCCATTCATGTTCGTGATGGATTCAATCAAATTTATTGCTGTTGTCATCTTCGTCATTTCATTTCATTCAAAGTTTCTCGCGAAAATTGGCATAAATAATTCGAGCATAAACAAAGTAGATGAATACCCACGAAAATTCACACCGAAGATTTAGACAAATATTTTCAAAGTGGAAGTTAACTTGTGGAATTAATTCAGCTCTGAAGTTGCATGCGACAGACAATTGGAGATGAAATTTTATGCTCCATTTCCATTGTTTGTCGACTGATAATCCTCGAGGAAATCCAAGCAGAAACGATGTGACACCAAATTATGAATATGTATTGAATATTCCTAATTTCACAATGGATCTTACAATTCTTGTTGATGGAAATATATAAAAAATTTCCCCCATGTACATAAAAGAGTGTATGCAAACAAATTATTGGGTGAGTCACTTTCGCTCTGCAAATTTGCACATAAATTTCAATGGTAGAACAAAAACCAAATCAAAACTGTTTTGCTCGCACCAGAATACAGATGAGAATGAGAAGAGGAAAAAAATTGCGAAATTATAATTCTGAGCGCGAAAACCTCTCTAAAGTCAAATCACCGTTGCAACCGCTACCGCCACCACTACTAACACCAATACCACAACATTATTATCGACATTCTACAATTGAATCGTTTTCAGTACAACAAGAAAGTCTTTAACAGACTCAGAAAAAGCGCCGAATTATGTATAACAAGTTGTTTCTTTTTTTCAATTTTTCTTCCCTGAGACTGTTGAATTGCTACGTACTTTTTATCTCATCTATCAATATTATTCCATCCAAATGAAAAAAGGTAATGATGTGTTGGATCACCCCGTTTTTCATGGTGTTGACATAGTGTGACAGGGCTATAACAATCAATCTATCATTCTATTTGTTTGTCTCTTAAAAGACATTATAATATGAGAAAAAAATGTGTGAAACCGGATTGATGCGGCATTAATTGAAGATTACGATTGAACATTTTCAAAAATTGCTCTTGAAATATTTGAACACAGGGTAAAAAATAAAACACCGAAGCAATTAAACGAAAAAATGCTATGCAGAAACACATTTTAAGTGGAAGAGGGAGAAAAAATTGAACTATTCGTCGGTTCAAACATTTCACCCGTGGATTCTCTTCACGACAGTATAACGCGATGCCATTCTACATAACATTCAGGTGAAGTGACAGAGAATGAAGCAGAGAGAGACTGTATTTGGGTAGTATTGAAGCGGCAATATTTAAATGGCCTGGAGAGAATGAGGATGAACGTGTGCAAAAAACCAGTTTGAAGTGACTTTAACTGTGTCACATATTTTGTATATATATATGTATATGCATTTGTGTATACATCAAGATATATATAACCAAAAACACTTTTATCCTTGCGTGATTCGCCAGAAAAATCGACGGCCGATGAAAAAAGTTCAAACAGCGTGTGTGTGTGAGAGTGTCTGCATCTGGCATCGTTCGTGACCCAGCTGTGAAATATCGTTTCATCCACACACACTTACACATGTACCTACATAACTTGTGAAATGGTATTGGCAGATGGACATAAACTGCACAAACGGGTCCCCAAGACATACGTTGACTGATGAAGAAAAATAAAAATGGGAAAAATAACAAGTATAAAATGAAATATAAAGATGATATAAAAACGAAACAGAAATTGATACATCAGAGTGTGTTATTGTAAAGTAAGACATCATCATTTTCTTCTACCTGCTGAGAGTATACTGGAAGAGAATTTATATATATCGCAACAAAAGGTCCAATATTTCCATTAACCAATTTGCTTTCTTATGTTTTATCTCAACCATTGAAAGAACAATTCTACGAAGAACTCCGATAATAACATAATCTTCGAAAATTGATATTCAATAGGTATTATTAATTATTAACCATATTCTGAATTTCCTAGATGTTTCAAGAATGCACACACACACACACGCACAGCTAGTAAATGTGAAAAACGTTATGAAGGAGTGGAAAATTTTCAGACTTATGAACACGCTATTGACAATGAATGATGAAATACATTTCTACCATAATCCTATATATCCCTCAGTACGTTAAGTAAATGATAAATGAATCAACACAGTGGGATAGTGACATTATTTGAAACGAAATGTTCATTCCACTAGTCGGTATACAGAAGTATCCATGAGACTATCTATAGCATAATGTAATGGTAGCCTTAAACGTTATATAGCGAAATATCTGAAATTTAAGCCACCATTTCTGGTATATTGTAAATCCTGTTAATAACAGCTGGACTATATGCACGGAAGTGGCGCACGACGCTGTCTAATCTGCCTAGTAGACCGTATTAATCCTAGCAATAGCTCTCCGAGTAGAATATTCGGCGGAGAGCTGCAAGTCTGCTATACGCCACTGGTGGCTCCTCTACTTGAACCGTATACGTATATATTTATTCATATACAGATATATACATTGAAGGTTCTCTTTATAGCTACAGCAAATGGGTCGAGTCGTTATAGTTCTCTTTTGGTAAATGGCTTTGGGCGTCATCATAGCCAAGAGGGTTAGCACACAACTGAATGATATCATTTCATCCATTCACAAGTCAAGTTAATAATTCAAAGTCAGACATGGACACATCGCAAATCTTTGTACATGACATGGACCAATGATTTTCAAATAAATCTCAAGAACATCGGAATTTATTGATATGGCTTTACCTATGTAGTAGAGTACTTTTGAGTTACCAAGTCATGCTTCAATGTATAAAAACGGGAACATGAGAACAATACAATAACAAAAAATAAATCAAAAGACGATGTGAATATTTTTCAATGTTCTTGGCTGTTTGATACACGAATGGTTGATAAAACTGGCGTCTTTCCAAGAGTGAATAACGAACATGAATGTATATACATATACGGATGTAAAACCATTGTGAACCCGATAATCGGGTTGTTGGACGAATTGATGTACACACTTCTTCGTTTCTATCTTTCCATGTGTTGTAACTTGTTCTATTCTGATATTCTGCCAAGATTTTTGTCTCTTCTATAAACTATTTCTTTCTACTTCTATATCCACACAATATTCTTACGATATACTTATATGAACACTTTGGGATATATATTTCACTGTTAATGAAAAAGTATCGGATTGAAAATTTTGAATGGAACAATTTTGTCTACTTTATACCGATCATGACACGCAAGGACTCAATAGTGACATTAATGAGCCCGGATCAAATGCAGTCTTTGATCTCTTCATCGTTGAATTTATATTGGACATGCCGTCATTCATGATAATATTGATTAGTGAATATCGATAGGAGGTCACTTCCGGACAAATAGTTGAACTGATTAGGTGATAATTGATGGGGAAAAAAAGGAAAAGTTTATTTTAATAAGGACTGAAATAACAGAAGATCTGATGAAATTTCAATTGATATTCCCCGTAACTTAATGACGACAATTTTATATAATATAGTCATACTGAGGCAAGGGAAATTTTCAATGACTATCACATTCTAAACGAATTCAAAATTTACATTAAACTGCCAAAGGTGATCCTATATGTGCATAAAATAACCTTCGTTAGATCAATTATAAGTTCACAGACTGCCACAAACACGCATGCTCTTCACTGAGCTTACACACTAATGTGGTAATAATTTGGCGGAATTATAATTTTCTAATAACATTTCATGTATACAATTCAATTAATTTGTTAATGAAGTTTAGAAATTAATAATCATCACTAGTAGACAAAAAAAATTATGGACAATTTTAATAATCATATGTCTGATGAAATTCCAACTATAACTAGTTCAGCTTTTCGCGTGACAATAAAACAATAAAAATATATAATTCACGGTTAAACATATTCAAGGTTTAATATATTAATGAAAACTCCAAGTATTTACTCTATCATGGACCAATTTGAATTCCACTTTACTTGTCCTACCTCGTCAGCCATATACTCTTCACTTTACATACATATACAAATATTCCCATGTCTTATATACAACGTTTTACATCATTGCATATGCAGTCTGAATTATATTCAGGAACATGGCATATTTGGCGTTTATGCATACCTTGTGGATTATGTCATGGGAGTTGAGTGTAATGCAAGGTGGAAAAGAGGAAGAGAGAGAGAGAGACGGAATGCAAGACAAGGAGTGTGACGCAAGGGATATACTCTATGGGATGGTATTTTTTCACTGTATGATAACAAACTGTAGCACGTATACAGAGAAAAACTGGCAAACGAAGTACCATCGTCTCGTCGCTATGATAAAAAGTTTAAATTTTTATACTGATATAGGTATAGGGTTGTACGTAGAATGGTGCAAAGCATCAAGAAAGAAAAAAAAAAGAAATGGAGCCTCACTATATACCAACGACCTTCAATTTACATTAATAATGTACCCTGTCATTCCTCGTATGGTTCGTTTTCGTTTTTCTTTTGTATATGTAGGTAGGGGTCTTTACATATATATGTAACGAGATGGGAGTGTGCATATCGAGTGGCAACGGTGGCTCTTAATTAATTGCTTTCATGAAATAAAGTGCCCTCTTATTCCTATATATATGTATTATATGTATGTATATAATATAATGTTTTTTTTTATTTTATTTTTTTCTGACATATATGTAGTTGTCAGAGTAGAAACGAGTTCTGCAATTTAAATAGCACTAACTTGAGTACAAAGCTTTACAGCTCGTTCTTTTCTTTCTTCCACTTCAGGTCTTCAGGTCATACCTATTCCGTTTTCTTTTTTTTTTCTCGCTTTTTGTACATGTGTACGCAGTAGTTTCACCAGTTTTTGTTCTCTCACTTGACTGTACGAGACGCGCCATGTTTTTACATTCATTTGATTCAAGGAGGAGAAATAAAAAAAACTTTGAAAAATTGTGAGAAGTGACATGATTAAATTTACATATGGAAAAGGCTCAACACACAAATTATCGGCCAGAAAACTACTCAGTTAGTGAAATTGTGATGCTACTCGAATTTCAAGTACACCTCTTATATTGGTAAATATTATTGGGAAGTGAAGAATTGTATCATGATTAATGATTCGCTGTTTTACTTCTTTGTATAATGAATGGAAAAGTAATTAGGAGTTTGATTAATTAGCTCTCGTTCTTCCCAATCGGCGCGAATGATGATGAATTTCAACAGAAATGAGTATCAACAGTCTTGGGAAATTCAGGGACTTTTCTCTTTATATATATGAAGAATAATAAAATAAATAAATCCCTCGGGGTTGGTTCTATTTCTCTTTGCTGAATTGTTCGAATACTTTGAGTCTCTATGTATAGCATCAATTATGACGCCTCGTTACAGAAGTATATTTTACAAGTCACACTGAGAAAGTATACAATTTATCAGAAAATACAAGTTCTAATGGATCAATGAATCGATGGTAATGAAGAAATACAACCTGTTGAACTGACTTTTGCTAAATGAGGGAAGATTCCAGACTCAGGGATGCAAAAAAACTTTTGCATTATATCTAAATTCAAAACGTCGCGAATATTCCGGGAGATAATATTGAAGGACAATGATGGTGCATACAATTTTTCACACTTTAGTCAACTGTTGCGGAATATTTTTATCCTGAATATGAAAAAAAAAAATGGGCTATTTTCTACCTCAAAATTCCGAGAGTTATTCGAACAGCATAGGTAGGGCCATTAGTAGAATTAAACGACCAACCAGATTGCCATGGAATTCAAGCGCATTTTCATAAGCCTCTTTTTTTCTTCCCCCGCCACTTTTCATTGCCATTTTTGACATTCACCTCGCGTATACAGTCAACACCATCAACGCCACCAACGCATTTACGTAATTTGTTAACAAAATTTAAATAATATGCCCGGACTTCACACAGCGAGTGTGTGAGAGGATGACCTAACGCACACGACGTGGTCGATTCGCGCTCAATCAGGAATAATATAATCGCATTTGTACGTACATTAATTGAGTCCACAGTGAATTCGACGATTATAATTGGCAACGAATAACTTCATTATATCATGGTCTTCCCACAATTATGTATGCGGGTTTTCTTTTAAAATTTTTAAATCCACTTCGAAATTCCGAATTTGACATAAATGATAATGGGTACAATATACATGCATTCACGTATGTTCCACTATCAATGTCTGTATATGAAAGCTTGTACAATTCTTCATCGATATCATATATCAATTGCAGTGCAGTAGAATCGGATAGAAATGATTGAACATATACATACATCTACGTTTATCGTCTATTTTAAAGCGAAAAGTGATGAATAGAATTCGCGATCTAAAACTATCACATGCGCGGGCGTTTGCAAAAATTGATTTGATACGAAAACGAAATTGTCACGTCCAAAGTTGTCATGTCCACATATTAGCAATGGAATATATTCAAACTCTATCGGAAATTCGTATGAATGGCAAACGAACCAAAACCCTACCTGGTATTTTTTGGTACAAATAAATATGGATAGAACGAAAAATCTTCAAAATATGATTTTTATATTATATAATTGAGAAAAAAACAGATGAATACCATTTATAGGTACATATATATATATATACAATGGTTGTATTCACATGGAAAGAATGAGTGCGGGAAAATGTCAGTGAAGTACTCGGAGTCGTACCGGAGTTGCAATGCCGCGTTAGGACATCCGCCACTGTGATGCATCGTTCTGCATCCCAGCAGAATTGGAGACAAAGAGCGAAAATAGATAAAGAGAAAGATGACACAGAGAACGCGCATGTGTATGTACGTGTATATTCGTATATACATCCATGGAGAGTGCGAGAGGCAAAAGCAAATATATAGAGTGACATGAAAAGAAAAAAAAAAGTAACGCGATGCGATAGAAGCCACAGGAATTATACGATTACGGAAGTTATATTGTCCTACGGTTATCCCGATATTTATAATGCTTTCTCTCTCTTTCCTCTCCCTTTCTCTTTCTGTGGCAAGTGGAAAGAGCGTTGAAATATATTGCTCGCCAAGAATTTCGGATTGCACTCGCAATGTGTAACACCGCAGACATCCATATATATAAATACCTATGCAGTAGACATGCGCAACGAAAAAAAAAAAAAAGAAACCATTTGCCTCAAACATTTATTGCATAATATATACATATATATATATATATATATATATATATATATTTATATTATAGGAACATGAATGGTGCGAATGCTATGAAGATTTTTGTGAATTTACAAAGATATAAATTACATATCACGTGTACGTACGACGATTACAAGAAACACGTCTCTATATATTGAATTAATTATCCTTTCATGATTTTAATTCACCACATTTAATTCGATAACCAATCTCATTCAGAACATGTTTTAATTTATCCTCCAATGTAATTATCCCGAAACGGGCATGATTATTAATTTATTCGCAGGCACGTGACGTTAAAATTAAATAGATATGTAACGTTTCTAATTCAATTTTGGAACTCTTCAGTCAACCAATTCTATGAAATTGCAGACAATTATACGGGCAATAATTCCAATGCCACAACAATCCGGGATAGTACACTGATAAGAAATAGTCAACTCAATTCTGCCATATATATACTCATATATGTATATATATATATATTATATATACAGCTGATACAATCCACCAATTTAGCTCCTCCACATCTACCCCACGTCGAGCTTTCTCATCACAATACTCGGGATACAACAGCCATGCTATTCAAGTGTATCGTATATATTTGAAGGTAAGAAGCAACGAAATTCAACGAATGTGTATGATAATCAGACCATTTGCGTTGGTTCCTTTGTTCGAATTAAATTATGCAAATTCTGTTTGGAATTTATATTTTCCGTTTGTTCAATGTGATTAATCTATAAATTCAGGATATTCAACAAAGTACATTGCCTTTTTCAACCGCGCAGATATCCTAAGTGCGAGAATGATTTATGAAAAAATTCAACTATTTTGTCTTGCCAATTTTCTCGGTGGAATTTTTTCGAAGAACCACTTTGGAAAATCAGAATTTCATTTCATTACTGAAATTGATATTTAGAATTATTGCGAATTGGATATTGTGAATGCACCTGTATATTTGTACTTAGACACAATTGGCAGTGAAATATGTACCTACATTAAGTTCTTGTACAGCTTCACACGTAGAAATTTCGTAAAGTTTATAGTTATCCACTGCGCTGAAACCCGCGAGTTTAACACGTCCCAACGCATCTACTCAACGTCTAGGTATTTGTCTTACATGCGCACGTGCTTTCAACTCATTTTATACATAAACTCGAATATACAATAAACAATATGAAGTATATACATGCGTATATACGTTTACATGTATATCGTGGACGCAACGATAGATGTTCCCACATATATATATATATATACACAATAGATATTGCTCGGAGGAGCGCAAGAGCTTCAAAGCAATTATCTGTCGACAGTAGCTGTGCTCTGTACTCCTCTGTGCCCTTCACTTCACTTCGTCGTGTATGTACAACCGTTATCCTCCCTTCACATCTTCCTCTACTCTCTCACGCATTTGTCCTCGCAACTCATCTCCATCGCACTGTATTCTCTGTCTGCGACGCCCAACTATGTACAGGAGAATGATCATACGTGCTTTAACACATCAGGTATATAACGATTTCACGTGTGCAGTATTAGATGACAAGTAAATAGCGGTGATGATGGTTTGTAGTTCAATATGCCCATGACAATGAATAGCATAAGAAGAGTGGCTTGATATGGTATGTTGAAACCATTTTCGCATATATAAAATCTCTCCAAAGATTATAATTGTTATTCACTTCACTTCGTGTTACTTTTTATTGTGCGTCATTTATATTTATGTTTCTCTCCAGTACAGATATGAAATTTCGTCGTTGAATAATCACAAATTGATATTCTAAGTTCTATAATGAATGAAATTGAAATAGTATGAAATGTGGTGAAATAATTATCATACGACGCCTGAGGATATATATATATGAATATAGATGTGCTGATCGAAATGCAACCGCAACTGCGAGAGTATCATCATTATCATTAGTTTCCTATTCCGTAATGAGTGGTGAAATGATATCACGAAAAAATGAGGGAAAAAATTGTAGAATATGGATGCAGATGACTTCATAATGAGAACAATGTGGATAATTTTTGCATGCTCGTACAACATAGAGCATGAGACATGGAAAGTATTTTTTTTTTGCTATCTTAATTTAAAATCTGCGAGCTCAACTCATTGAGCAAGCTCAATATTTTCACTCCTAACAGTCACTCACATCATCATCCAAAACTAATGCATAAATGCACTGTCACGAAATTTATTGATTCAGGTTCTTTCATACCGCTCCCAATAGCAAACCATATTTTTTCTTTTTTTCGTTCCGTTTTTTCTTCACTTTGCTACTGTCAGCGCGACGAAAAATGGTGCAAATACGTCATTCTTAGCCCAAATAAATACGCCTATAGGGCATACATATACCATAGCTATATAAACAAATTTATATATATTGAGTTAAATCCAAAGGTAATTTATGAACGTCAAGAAAACTATGAACTTTCATTGTTACCACCACCCCACAGGTCTATTAAGACTTAAGCATCTACCATTCCAACCAACGTCATCCCTCTCACTCTCACCCTCAAGCTCTCCTTTTCCCCCAATATAGTTAGTGAAATATATAAGCTTGCGATAGGTAGAGCAATCTTTTAGGCTGCCCTTTCGTCTCCTCGCCTCAAGATATCCTTCATCATAACCTTCGAAGCTCACAAACCGCTTTAGTCTCTCACAACGCTCCACTTACTATCCAGATATGTTTCATATATATACACATACATATAAATGTGTATATTTCAGCCTCGTCGTTAGTCACGGATTGTTGAAAAGGCTACGACGTATGAATCATCTATGTATATATATGCTTCTTCGCGATTGTTCTTACTTTCCAGTGAATACTGCACAGACAATAGCGCGAATTGCGTATAAAAGTGCACGAAAAAAATCTTATCTATTTCCCATTCATATTCTTTTTCTTCTCCGTATTTTTGCAAAGTACATTCTTTCACGAGCTTGTATCTCAGATTTCACAAAATTCCAACAAATTTTAGACATTATGAGAATTGAAATGACGGAAAATAATGCGTTTTCAGATACTATATCCATTACATCTATTGTTTTCTTCCCAAGATATCACAATGTAAGTTATATACTTCATACAAATTTTCGATAAAAGTTGATAAGAAATATATGGTGGAGTGTATCGACAATTTGTGCTATTGTTTTCTTCTAATAAATTGCCCATTACATTCGACACGAGAAAATTCTGACAAGATGTATTATTTCGACACAATACAGTTCCCCCTTCTCTCTGAACTGATAAAAAAAACATGAGAGAAAATGAATGAATTTTCATTTAGGTAATGCGGTACAGCAATGTCGATATTGGCGTTGGGAGTTAGAGCGTGAGAAGGATAGGAATAGAGTAAGGATAATAAAAAGGAATTTAAAAGTAGAACGTTAATGGGAAAAAGTAATATATAAGCACTACATCTCCCACAGGGTAAGCTTAGTTGGGTACGCCCAACTATACCTATCGTCGCGTGCGGTGTCTAAACTCAAACTACGTGTCCATTAACTCGGTCCTACTGTGAATATGTATATGTATGTCTATGTCTAAAGGTGTTTGTGTTTGAATCTCCTGTACTACCACTTTGTGTATACTCTATCTTTATCTGTATCCAGCTCGCGCTCACTCTCATCCCCGAGGTTGATGTTTCGAACTGAAGGACACTCAGGACACCACTTAATACGGATTTGTGCCAATGAGGTGGCTTAATCTCGAGGGATAATAATAATGTATGTTTGAACAGTTATAGTTTTCCCATGAATACTTGAAAGGCCAGATTGTGAATTTAAGTGAGGGAACAGATTGAATTAGTTATTCTATTTTCAACTAACATTTTGAATTATTAGAGTGATTTTATTCCAATATGATACAACTATTCATTGTCAATCTAAAGTCCCACATGGCAGCAAAAGATTTGCTCTTCAACCAAAAAAAAAAATCATTAGACTTGGAATTGGAAGAATATTTATATGCCCCAACTCAAACTATCAAAAGTTAAATGATCCAATTAGCAATTTTTAATAGTTGAGGGAAAACGAGGGGATACGCAATATGCAAAATGAATAAGGCGATATATCAGGGATGATAACTTTTACGGATTTTAAGCAGAATGAACGAACATTTAGAGTATACGATGTACCGTCAGCGCGGTCGTTTATCAATGACGTGACTGAATATGTACATATGCATACATATATCATAATTTTTGCATAAACATACATACATACATTAATATATACATACGTGCATACATGAAGGAAAAGGTAGTGTATATAGTAGCAAATATGACGGGGTTTGTGGATAGTGAGAATATATATGCGATGAAAAAACAGTAGAAAAAAGAATGATGGTAAAAAAAACAGGACGAGGAAACAGAAGAAGAGAACGACCGGCCGCAGGCAAGGATCCGGAAGACGAAGGCGTGCTTTCGTCAAGAACAAAGTAAAAAGTGAGGAAGGAAAGAAAGAGAGAGAGAGAGAGAGAGAGAGAAAAAAAACGAATATAATAAGGATGAATGGAGATATAGATAGAACACGCCTCACGGACTATACTTCGTTTGCATACTTTGCATTGTGAAATAGAACCGACGTTATATGATGGGTTGAGAGATAGGCTCGAAGAAGGTAACTAGGGCGAGACGATGCTGGTTCAATTTTATCCACACAAGTAAGTAAGATACTGAAAGGAATTTTTTTTATCTGTACTCAACAATGCCTGAACTTCTTTTTTTTCATTCGAATGGCACAACAGGGAGAGATATTCATTAGTTCATTCAATGGAGTTGGCATTCAATAAAAAAAAATTCCACAACTACCTCTTGTGAGTAAAAATATTATTATTGTTCACTGACAGAGAGAGATGTTCCTGTTATTGGTATTTTCTCGCTATAGAATTTTCATTTATGAATGAAAATATATGAACTTTTGTATCAACAATATAAATTTCGACCATGGATTATTTATGCGGTGAATATCGTCGGTTGTAGACGTTAGAAGTTTATGTCGAAGTGGTAGTTCTTAAGTAGAAGCGTTTGAAGCCGAATAAAAAATATAATATAGATGGTTGAGAAATGTTCAAATGAAATATTTCAAATAGCATAAGGTATACAAGCAAATATTGCGAAAAAATTCGGATGCAGTTTGGATACTGTTTGTAAAGCAGCAGAGATCTAACGGAATCGAACGTGCCTTGTGTGAACAGCATGCAGGTATTGGTATGTTGGATTATAGTATATTATCCATAGGATATACACGTATGCAATACATGTTTGTGTACGTGCGCATGTGTCCACTTGAAACGTATGTCGCGAGCGACAATTTATTTCTCTATGCACTCGTGTGCTCGCAAAGTACCTTTGTCGCCGTGCGCAGTGAAATCATGAATATGATATAAAGGGGAAGAAAAGAACGAATTGAATAATATGAGAGTACCAAATGCGGCCAACTGAAATAATTCTAAAATCATACGTTTAGTTTTGACAACTGAAATTCTACTACGTAGATAAAAATATGAAGAAACGAAGTAGTAACAAGAATACAATTCATTATCATTTGTAGAGTTAATTTCGAAATTTTGTTTGTTATTAAGCATCTACAATTCGTGTATTTTCCCGAACCGATTGTAAAGACATATATTGAAGTAGAAGGTGTAAAGTAGAAACCAAAACATGCACCTCCTCTCAGTAAATACAGAATGTTCAATACTCCTATCGAAACGACAATCGCCAATGTAGAATTTTTTATTTTTCCCAATTCTCATCCAGAATGGCTATGGTAGAACATTCAATAACTTGTTATTTCATCATTCGGTTTCATCTTTTTTTGTTTTCCATGTATTGTTTTTGTTTCTATCTCAGTTCATTTCAGTGGACATTGACGCATTTGTATGCAAGTGTGTATATATAAAAAAAAAAAACAAGACTTGAATATTATCTATATGCATCGATGATGGATAGAAAATATTCCACATAGCTCTTTCTACGTCATAAATTGATTTATACGCTCCCGGGGCTATATCAGTATTTTCGATAACTCGCACATTTTTCGTTACCGCACAGTTTATATAATATTCCTTTTATAATATTCCCATTTCTCTGGGAATATGATATTATCACCAATATTGTTTCACCATGGCATAAAACCATGAAACTATCAAAGTTCTCCTGACATTATTTTTTTTTTTAATTTTATACAAATTCTGGCAGTATCATTACTGTATTCCTTTGTGATGGGGAATGGAGTTGATCATTGATCCAATTATAAATAATAATTTTAACTTTAATATTGAGCGATGTGCGGGACGAAATTTTTCCTTCTTTCCAATAATACTTTATCATACAAGTCTTTGCACTGCACAATATCATCATACTATTGTGAAAGGATTCCAGTGTCTGGGCCGTGTTACGGTCCAAAGGCCCATTACTTTCTTTACTCCTATTACATCGTTACGTTCGCACACTGGTCGTTAACTTTGTGCTCACTCGTTACCCTTCATTCTCTATATTGTTTTTCTTTTCCTTCCCTTCCCCCGTTTTTTTTTTGTTCCTCATACAATTCACAACATCTTTCTTTGTAGTTTTGTTTTGCGCGCCTTGGCAACTGCAAAAGACATTACCCTCACAAAGTTTTCAAATGCAGAATAGTTGCTTATTATTCTACTTTCCGTTTTCTTTCGCCTCTATGTTGGACACTCGCTATTGCCACTAACACATAGTCACATATAGAAGTAGAAAAAGTAGTTGTACTAGTAGCAGAAGAGAAGACACGAAGCGTCGTGGGTTACTATACGTACTTGTTCACATTACATGTATTTCACATTAAAGCACCAAAGTTTCTTTAATCCTTTCAGTTGGCTGATATAAATATATTTTTTTTTTTCAAGAATAAATGTGGATTTGCGAGAATGTTGTCGACATACCTGGTGCAGATATTGAAGAAAAATGAAAGTAAAGAGCGGAATAAGAACTGCTTCGTATTTGTTACAGAGACGCAAACGAAAAGAATGTTCGCTTCTATATGTAGACATAAAGAGTGAACTTTCCATCAGAAAATTGAATTGAGAATGTTTCTTTTGATGTGACATTATATTTCACATGATTACTTTTTTACTGTTATTTTTTTTTACTCTGCAATGGTTATGAAAGAAACTCACGTTTGAATCAATTTTACCTGTCCAAACGATACGCCGCATTTATTGAAGCGTTGTTCAAATATTATGTTTCAGAAATTGTTAAAAAATAACGCATATCGTCATGGAAACACGGTTCATAAATATTGTCACTACTTGTGGCAACAATGGGAAGTTTAAAACTCAATGCCGTGAAGCTTATAGGCAATTAAACAATATTTGTGTGTTTTTATAAAATATCTGAATATATTGAAGGATTTGAACAATATTTTATTTTCATATTGACTTATACGTTACCTTTGACGAATATAAAACTCAAACTTCAAGGAAAAATAAAATTATAACTAACGAAATAAAATTTATCCACCGAATAATTTCGATATATCAATGGAATGCATTCTCACACAACTTTTCACACTTGAGAATCCACTCGTTAATTTTTCACCTTCTCTTACTAACTTCAATGCGATTTACAGTTCGCATTATCACTTCGCCCGGCGCACATTTTTGCGCATTTCGTCACTTAAATTATATTGTAATTTGGGATATTAAAACGGACTAGGGTGGAAAAAAAAGGTGAGCAAAAAATTTGCGGACCCCGCGTTGAGGACAATTGCGAAGCTGTGAAGATAGTTCGAAAGTCAAATATTCAGTAAGTTCGGCAAAGGAAATCCCAACGACTGACTTGATAGTAGTCGTTGTGGCGCGCGGCGAGCCACTGACTGCCTCTACCAATTCCACCCCTTTCACGTTCCACCCTCACACTAACCCTCTAGTCTTCCCCCTCTTCTTGTCTGTTGCCTCGCTGTACAATACGCGACCCCTCGGCGCAAACGCTACGATTCACGCGCTTTCCACTTTACCGTCTTCATAGCACTTGCTCATTTTCTCATTCGTTCTCGTTTGTAACTACGTCTTTCGATGCGAGACCCAGTAATTGTTTAACGTGCATGTCTAGTTCGCTTTCATATATCGAACTTATCCTTATTTTATTGTTTTGTCTATCATTTTTTAAGATTGAGGAAAACACGACATCAACTATTCATGGGTGAAGATTCTTCTTCACAATTGGAACAAATGTTTTTGTAACCTACACAACAATCAGAATTTCGTCCTTTGATTATTTTTAGAATGATTATTTATCAAATGGATTACTAGTGATGATGGTAATGGTAGGCTGTATAAGGGCTCGAAATATTGAGGAGAATGGGGAGGCGATAATTTTGACGAGTCATATTGGTCCTAACTGACACATATCTATGATAGGGCCGAGAGGATAGAAGAAGATAGGATTTGGCCGGAACTTGTACAATGTTGATTGAGTTGAATATATAAAACTATACATGTCTGACATTTGTGCGCTTTCTTCACTTACTGGCAACTCTCAACAACGCCATGTTGGGCAAATTGTTTCTACTAAAATTTCATTATTGGACTTGCTGTGTCTAGCCGAGGATAAAGAGAAATGGGAGAAAAAAAAAGAAGAAGCGGCATACAGAGAATGCTAGTGGTTAAAGAAACAAGCTACTCAAGAGAGAAAACACAGGTGAAACAAAAGAGCCTTTGTCGGGTTTATTTCGTGTGCAGTTGTAAGGGCATGACACTTATTTTTTTTTGTGTCCACAATAGAATTTATTGCATCTGCGGCTGTGATTCGTTGTGCTCTCAATTATTTAATTTCATTTTAGCAAAACACACAAAACTGGGAATAACAATAGCTAGCGATTTTTCATAGTTTCTGACAATGAAATACGACTCCGGCAGTGATGTACTTGATAATACAGAGAAGAATCCGATAAGCTGGCCCCCAAACAACATAAAATTTCGAGAGTACTTAACTAAAAAGGCTAATTTTTAATTACAAAGCATATAAATAATCGATTAGTTCATTTTCATATAAGTGAATTTTGATTATGAGCTTTAAAAGCACAAAACGTGAAGAAATTTACAATGGACCACATAATGTTCAAGTTTAATCAAGTTTCACCATACAACATCGCTAGAGAACGCTTATCTACACAGTCATATCAAGACCACAGAATGCTCCAGGTGTGAAGTAGAGCACATTATGTGAATATTTCACTTGTCGAGTTTTCGAAAGAACCTGAATAAATTCTTGTAATGAATAAAACTTGTAAAATAATTTGTATTTACTTGAAAATTTCCTAAGCATAATGCAGAGCCCTGGCGCAAATTATGCTATTTAACAAGTAGATCTGTAAAGCAAGAGAACGTGAATGTATATATTCTCGACCTATTTAGTTCTTATACTCAACAATTTTCTCCCTCATAACATCCACGCACCCTTTCACATCCCATTCATGTATTTCCGTACCGCCCACGAATGTCATGTGCGCCATTCTCTGTTATTCGATTATGACAATTATCCGGACAATCGACTTTATATAAAATAATTATGTAACGAAGTTTTCAATTGGTATTCAATGCCAACAACAATGCAATGAGTTTTTTTTTCTCAGGATTTCGGAAGACCATTCGATTGAGACTACTCATATTCTTCATCTAGTAAATTTCGATCCGGTGAGGTTGTTATTCTCGTTTTATGCTCGAAATACATCCGAAAAACTTCTTCATACTAATGAGGATTAATGTAATAAAAATATACAGTGGGTTATATTCACAGAAGTATGAGTTGTGTCTTTATCATGGAAGAGATGTGACGAACACACCGTTTCCCTTTTCATAATTCCCGTCACTTTTTTTTTTTTTTAATAGAGTGAAGACATATAAGGATAGATATACATACGTATTCTTTTAATTAAAACCACGCAATCCATATTTACAACTATATATGTTAGAATGAATATTATTTCAATCGCAAAATCAAGAAAATGATGACTGAATGAAATGAATAGTTGCTCAAATATGTGCAGGGATAAAATATGGTTTCACCATATATCTTGTCGCATGTTTTATTTTACCCACCTTCACTAACTGCAATGATGAAGTCGTTATGTTAGTAAAATTTAATTAAACGAAACCAAAAAATACATATTTCTTACGCAAGTGAATAAGTATTTGTATAACCAGCGGGGGGAAAAAAAAAAGATAACTAGATGAGACAGTTGATTAAATTTGTGCAGTGGGTAATAAGCGGTTATTTTTTATTTCACAGCCAAGTGAAAAAAGACAAAGAAAAATAATAATGATAAAAAAAAAAATGCCTCTGGTCCAGCAGCTCCTGGAGACCTTCACATCACAGAGCCGGGTGACTTTATATGAAGCCCCGGGGCAGCTCTCGACCCCGTTTTACTGTAACCTCTTCTTTTACCGCAACCGCCACTAGCCCATTTACCACTACTACTTTCTCCACGACCACTATTCGCATTTCTTTCCAGTCCGCCGCTAACGCCGGTTTATACGTACACCAACTTTGGACCAAAGCCTGTTATTTCGTATCCAACGCGGCTACAAAACTTCCGGCCAACAAATTCGACTCTGTCTCTTACACGTCAATCGATCGTTCCGTATTAGCTTATCTCTTAAGTTCTCATCTTTTTTCATATATTTTTTTACATATCCGACAATTTGTGGATCTAAATGTTCAGTTGTCACATACAATTGTGAAAAATTTATTTATTTCCCTTTTTCATATGTGCACATGTTGCAACATTATTCCTATTTGTCAATGCAATGATCATATATGAAGACAAATTTATAAAACGTGACTGAGAGATACGTATGCTTCTCCACACATATCCATACATAAAGTTGTTACGTATGAATGCATACGCATAAATATTACATACTTGGAGCGCGCATCACTTCCTTCATACAGGAAAAAAACACGATAGAATAGGAATTGAAATATCGAAATACGATTTGTACGAAACACGAAAATACTGGTGGCTGATTTTATCAAATAATATCTGTATACTGTATTGTACACATATGTATACATGAATGTATGAAACATGATTCAAAATGTTTACTTGACTTACCATCAGCATTTATTGTCAAATATATATTGAATATCATCGGTTGTCCTTACCTGAAATCAAAAAATAGTCGCAAATATGAATACAGAAAAAACAATGAGCTTGGTAGATATGTCTTGAGCTAGATAAAAGATAGTAATATATACTAGAGAGCACGACGTAATCTTAGTGAGTATGTGGTAAATTTTCCTCTGTTAATAACAGAGTATATATCATAGCACAGATTGTATAGTATGTGATACAAGAAGTTTGCTTTTAACACCCCATACCCTATTGTGGAAAATTGTCAGAAAGAGAACTGATATAGGGTATCTCAGTTAGAGTGATCTCACATCAATTCATCACTACCTCTCTGGGCATTCCCCATTCCTTTTTCGTTGGAATATAATTTCAAAAGAAAAAAATAAACCCCATTGAAAACTCATGAAAGCCTTGGTTAAAATAGTTCTTTGATTAGTACAGTTTTATCTATAATTTGTTCTATATTCTCTCCTGGCAAGATAACGTTTTTTTGTCTTATAGAAGTCATCTATTTACTTATTCAATAAATATCATAACCTATATATACGCAGATCGTGCTAAGGCGAATAGAATGGACCAATATTCAGAATCGAAATACTGCGAGTGTAGTTGGTCGCTTTTGGTATGCTGAGAATTTCACTCGTATACGGTTGTATCTTCCGTCCAGAATGAAAGCACGAAGATATATGGAGGAGATATGAAACGTACTGGTGGTGGTGTTGGTGGTATTGGTAAAGAGGGTGAGGTGAAATCAAGGTAAGGGGTATGGAATCAAGTGCGCGATGGGTTTTGGGATTCTTCACTCATCCGGGCATAGAGATGAAATAATAATAAAATAGAAAAGTATATTGGGAGATATTTGTTGAAAAATCGTTATACCATGAAACCGACTGCCGTGAATGAATCACGTAAAAAATTTTCGAGGTTTCTTTTCATGCATTTTTATTGAGAATACCGAGACTGCAGATTTTCCAGGTTTGTTGTTGGCATACGCTCAGCGTTTTACGTTATAAAAATATACTCCGGGTAGATAGCTCAGGATATACGAATTGATAGACCAACAGCAGTGTAAGTTAAATTTTTTGTCGGCATATGAATTGAAGAGCGGTCAAATATTTATTATCTTCCGTATGTAAGCTGAGATAAATCGCTTGGTATACATGAGCTTATCCCACCCAGCATAAAAAAAAATGGTGAGTGTATGATTATGTATGATTGTGACAATATTGAATATATATAACGTACTTAAATGCATATTGGATCGTCAATTTCACAGATTTCAGAATGAAAGTTAATTTTCACATGAATATCGTTTTCGACTTCACTGTGAGCGGACATTCATTCACAAAAATCTAATGAACTGATGAAAATTGGAGCAGAAGAGAAAAAAAAATGGCGAAAATGATGTATGTCTTTTATTGTCTACGAGTCGAAATTACTACACATTAAAATACTTATGGCATTAGCTTGCCGTTTCAATTGAGGGAATGTATCTCGCCAACCATTTATTCTTTCTTTTCTCATCCATCGTCAAGTGGCTCCCCGCGTAAATAGGCAGACCCATGAGATGGAGTTGCAGTTATTTAGCAGTGAAGTGGTCCGTAAAGATGTAGACTGTCCTGTCTAGACGCAGTAAAGTGCCACTATATATCTATAGACGTATTTCACGTATACCTACATATAAATCTATACACAATTCATACATAAGTATTTGTGAGACATAACGTTTTTATTTGCCCGGATTTTTCTCTCCCACACTCATTCACAAATTATTTTGGTGTATCAAATTCTATCTGCATTTTCGCAAACATATTTTTCATTAGAGAATCAAATGATTCATTGTAAAAATCTATAAATTTCATTTCTCAGCCAATCGAGGAATTTTATGCAAATGTGGCACAAAAATTTAATGTACCTCGATGTAGTAAAAAGATAATAAAAAGTAAAATTTTTCTTATTAGTCTGAGCTATATTTCAGTCAATGTCAACACTTGTTTTTATCACTTCTTCAAAGATTATGAACCATAAAAAATCACGACAATCCATGTCCATTTACTCGAATTCAAAATTCTAATATCTTCCTTGCATTTATGTAGCACAAAGTACTAGAACTGGAAGATAATCGGAAAATAATTGCAAGATTTCATTCAACTGAAGACAATTCCATTTTTTGTTATTGTCAATGGAAATAAAATAGTTCGTGGGAATTTGAAAAATTAATTTCAACGTCTCATATCGTGCGCCGTGTCTGTTCAACAGTTATATCCATGATATAAATGAAAAACCAAAAAAAAAGTCGTGTTCCGCCAAGGAAAAGTCCTTAGTTTTGGGCAAACAAAAGATTTCCCTTCATTATGACATTTCATTACTCTATGATATTCCAGCACCAATTATGAAGCAAATTTTCTCTGAAAGGTTGAAGAACCTTTTAGCTATCAAAGTTTTTATGCAATCGCACGAAGATCAATAAACGTACACTGATAATCTTCAAGTTTGTATCCCTCCAGGCTATGCTATTTAAATTCGTTAAGATGATAAACCCATTGGAACTTAGTTTGACTTTGAAAAGAGTATTGTCCTTCTCGACGACATACTCAAAATTCGCAGAATTCATACAGAATCCAAATTGTTGTTCTCTAATTCATATAATGATATGGCTATGTACCACTACATATATATTAAATTCATTTCAATTAGTTGTATCTGCTCTTGAGAACAATAATATCGAGATCGTGTAATTTCCTTCAGCCGTCCACAGTTACTTCACACCCTCTGCGTTACAGATATGCACATATATATATATATATCCACCTAAATACACTGTGTTTACATAGAGCTCATACATCTTCACCGCCTTCCGACACAGCCACATGCGGATTTGGCTGCGGTATATGTCTCTATCGTCCACTTTCTCAACTGCTATGCAATATAAAAGCGGCTCGGTGCAAAGCCTGTGGGGATGAAAGCACAAGGTACTAATGAGGATGAAGCGGAAGTGGAGGAAGATAAAGAAGGAAAGGACATAAATAGTTCAAAAAAAATTCTAAAAACCCCAATAATGCTATAAATGGCGCTCACCCACAATTCCAGATGGAAATAAGCCAATTACCTATTCAAAGATAAATATTCATAAGTTCAGTGATTCATTATAATATTGCTCATCTTCCTCACTTCAGCAGTTAATTCTTCCTTTCTTCTGTGTATTTTTTTTCCTTTTCACAAGCTCCCACAGTTTATATTCGCAATCTATTCTCATCCTTATATCAAACGTATGTCACAATGCGCTTAATGGAATTCAGCAGTTATTTATCCAGTGAACTTATTGAAATTCGATCAAAGAAATATATCACAAAATGAATCTGTCATAAAAAAATTATACAAAAGAATTTTCAATAAGCAAATGTTTGCCCGAAGAAAATTCGGTCCAGCATATTACAATTACTGAACTAGACCGCACAATTCCCATTGAATTCCGCAGACTGTTCTGCATACTATGCACTCCCAATCAATATCCATGATACTGAATGAGAGGAAAAATGAAAAAAGGGAAACTATATGGTGAACTTGCCAGTTGTGGAAAATGCAATTGTTTCCTGCATTTTGATTGTATGACCCTTAGTTATCATCTACCGATGCGGTCCAGTTGACGAACGGAGATAGATAAATAGATAGATAGTGTGTTCGTCAGCAAGTTGGCAGGGGGATTGGATCACGAACATCCGTGTGTATGTGTAATAAGAGATAGTAGAAAACCTATATATACTCATAGGACTGTGTTGAGATGCTTAATGATGTATCGATGGGCCAGTGAAATCAGACACATATGTATATATGTATGCAATGCATATATGATAGATAGCAACAGAGTGGGAGTCACAATCGATTCAGATACTGCAAACTCATCCATGAGTGGGTGGTCTGTCTGATGTTGACCTCGCCAATACACGTGCGATTTGATATTTCCACATATACCTGAAGCTATTCTATTTAAATCTACTTGTATATGGATCTTGCGGTATCTGATAACAATATACAAACATATATATGTGTATAAAATACTGTCTTTTGTTATGGCGAGTAACTGTGCATTGCAATAAAGGGGAATTCAGACGGATATACACAATAGCCAAGGAAATAGTAGCGCAACGGATAGATATCTGGATGGAAAAATATTTCTGATGGCAAATCAACAACAACAGCAACATTAACTATTCTATGAAGTGACCTGGTCGTTGTTGCATGTTTGCATTTTAAGAAAGTTGAAATCGCAGGTCATAAACTGTAGTTTATAGAGGATATGCTTTTTCTACGCCAAGTGCCAACGATGGCAAACACTAAAATATTGCGCCTTGTAATGCACTACCTATATATACATTTCCTCTCTTTCTTTCTTTCGTTTACTAAAGGTTGGTACAAAGTAATACCATCGTCGTCGTGTCACAGTCGCCGGCTTTCGCTGCCCACCGCCAACGACAGATCTGACACGAGGCGACGTATCCGTTGGGATTATAAAAACCTAACTTGGTGCAACATGAGCATCGTCAGCGTGCAAAGGCCACCACACCAACGATAGTGAATAGAATGTAGTGGTGGTACAGGCGACGATGTTTTCACGTTAAATCTCGAGATGGGATATTCACTCGGGTGAAAAATGTCGTCGTATATTACCGTCATCCGCTTCTAGAGAAATATTTCGAATTAATTTTCTTGTATAAATGTTAGGAATCCTATTGCTTTCTTCTTTATTTTTTTGGTATAAGTTAATCGTTTTGGTATGTATTTGTAAATAGTATCTACTGGAATTTAATCTGAAAGCTTTCTTTCTTTCATTTCAGTAAAAGCTCTTTGCCATTTGGAAAATATTTTGGGGCTAATTAGCTCATCACAGAGTTCAAGTGAAGGTAAGGACAAATATACATCGAATGAACATGGACCACATTCGTTTTTTAAATAAATAATCGATGTATCTGATGAAATAGAAGATCACTGACATTGATTCCAAAACTAGTTATCAAGCGGGATATCTAATCCAGACATTGAACTGTCCATTTGTGGCAGCATTGGCGGAGCGCGCATGCAATCCCACGGCTGATTGCTCAAGTTTTACAAGTTATCCAATCACCCATAGAATAGCCAACCAACCACTGCTGCAACTACGACTCAATATACCTCCCAATGCCTGATCCCATTTTCAAGAGTCTTCAAGTTATTGTTACGACGAAAATATCCTCAATGAACGACCTCAGTGTCATCCAATAACTGTGTCCAACACCGTCAACCGCACAGTATCACGAAAATTCAATCCATCCCTCAGGATCACCCTCCTACATTGCTTCTTATTTTCTCCTATCCATTTTTCTCTTGCCTCATCCATAATAATACTGATATATCTCTCAATACTTTTGTTACCATTATTTTTTCGCCTTTGTTATCAACAAAGGAAAAAAAAAAATGGGAAAAGAAAACAGGATAATAAAATAGCTATCGTGTTTCAGCGATGAATAATTCTCAAGTCACACACAAATGTCTGTGAATAAGTGATGAGAGAAAAAAAAAGAATAAAACATAGTGACTGCTGAAAAATTGAAAAGCTGGTCAGTTCCTTTATGTTACTTGAAGATCCAGACGGGTTCTACGTGACTGGCTGAAAAGTCGGTGGTATCCCTCAATTATTCCACATCCAACGAGAGCCTGTTTTCTATATGTACGGCTGAGAAGAGCAGACTGAAGGATATGAAGGCAAGAGAGGAAAGAAAAGCGACCAAAGCATCGAGAGATATACGTTTTCCAAACCTGTATCTCCACCCAATGCCACTATGAAAGATCCGATGGAATTCAATGGTCCAAAATGAGCATCCGGCTGCGTCAACGTCAAAGTTTATCACTTTCTCTCTCGTCACTATCAGTCTAATTTTTTTTTCTTTTCCAAATTTATTCATCTTCTTACATCCTGTTCATCCGATTGGTGTCACTTTGACGCAGAATATTTTTTTTTTCTTCATCATCAATATACTATCAAATATTCGGATCTCTAATAGAAATGACACCGAAAAGGAAGTATCCGTGGGCCGAAGATAATTATTTTCTCGAAATCATCGGTGTTTTTTTTCCAGCCAACTATGATTTAAGTTTCAACAGTCTAATATCCATCAATCTGAATCACTTTACATATTCCTCTTGAAGGGGAATTTAATTTCAAGTACCCTTACCTAAATTTAGAACGGAAAGTTAATCCGATTAAAAATCTAAGAATTTTATTCAGACTAAAAATATTTTTCTGCTGATCTTTAGCTTAGCACCGCTATGAAACGTAGTTGGAGCAATATTTATTATCTCATTCATTTTGAATTTCCATTAGTAAAACAAACCAAACATACATTCATATTTTCAATCAATAATTTCATATATGTTGAGTTTCACGTATTTCCATCATTCTATTTATAGCTCTCGAACACGATTGCAATATTGCATCATAACTTCGTTGTGCATCAACAACAGTGATTGATGTTTTATATAAATTGATTGCCCGAATAGTTGAATCATAAAATGTTTGAATACGGACATTTATTGCCTCGTCTGTATCATCGAATCTTTCATTGGCAATGGCACGGCCCCTCATTCTTTGTTCCAACAACTGCCGTCGTGCCCAGAGATAGATAAGCAAATCAGGTGATTTCACCTTCTTGTTGAATAAACGCGCCTGTGCTTTATCCCTTGGAAAACCAATGATGAGGTAACCCGGTGTTCCAACAAACAGTAACATTTTTCTCAGTATCATTCTGACAACGACATCCGCTGGTAAATTACGACCTTCCATCATTATCCTTTTAAATAATCTGCCACGATGGGTATCAGCATCCACTTCCACTCTCATTAAATCCGATGTAATTATAACAGTGAAACCATGCTCACTGGCTAAACGACGTCCAACATACGTTTTCCCAACACCAGGTCCACCAATAATAAATATTATTGGCACATTTATTCGACGAAGTATTGATATATTTAATGGTTCATCGTCACGAGGTATTTCATCGGCAATTGGATCATATCCAAAACAATTACCCATATCCGTTGTTGATTTTTCGTTGAATCAACATGAACTTCGAAGCGATTTGTTTACTCTTCTTACTTATTTATTTATTTCCAGAAGAGGTTAAGTTCTTTCCCATGATTTCCCATCGCATCTGATGTAATAGTCAACGCTTCGTTGGCTCATTGATAAATTTTGAATCAAATTTTCGATAATTTGTTCATAGCTTCTTCTATTTTTATCACTTTTTAATTCGGGTTTCGTTTCACATTGGATTCCCCATTCAATTTAGAATGATTTGTTTATTTACCTATTCACCCTGTTTACTCTGTTTCGTCTTTGTTATTGGTTAATTTTCTGAATGAGGGTTAAGTTTTATTTTGACACTCTTCATCACACCCGATCGGTTGGATGATCTCAGTCCCATGCTAAAATTTATTTAACAAACTGGCTATCATTTTCTGTTATGATATAGGTTGGTTTATACAAGATTGACACAATTATCATGGACTACAGCAATCAATGCGATGTGTACTTTCAAATCGTTCTCGATTGGTTTTTGTTTTTTTTTTTTGTCATTCGATTTGAATCATTCCATCAGTCTCGATTTACCGTTCATGAAAATTGCACGTCGCTATTTGAATTCAAATACAGAAGAAAAAATAGGTTTTTGGAGACAAGTACGAATTTCATCGTAAACTTTGTTACTGGAATATTAATATCCACGAGGAGGTCAAAAAAGCATATATACAGCATGCCTGTGAGTTTCCATGACCGCAAATTAATTGTCGGTACATAGTCAGGATTATTAATCGAATTCGGACACATTGGGTCTACAAATTTTCACCTCATTGCAAATTGCTTTATCATTCATGTGTATCCTAGTTACGTACGTAACAATCCATTTGTTAATGATGCATTATGAAAAAAAAAGCAAATTCGGATGTCACTCATTTTTTATCTTTTTTTTTCCATTTCATCATTATAATGCACTTCCAAATTAATGTTGAGACAATTAGAGCGAGTAATAGATGCGGAGATTTTTTCGGAAATTTCCAGAACGACACTTCCACCACTTTAAAACAACCTTATATAATTTTATATTATAATGCATGAAGCGGAATCAACCTCATGAACTGTTTCTATGAACTTTCACGTTGAATATTTCATTTACTTCCATTCCAGGGATTGAGAGGCTGAAATCGAAGGAGTATATAATACGAAAACAGATGAATACAGTATTCTGTCGGTTGAGAGCGAACAAAGAATGGGTTCACAGATATCATCGCCGGTTGCAACACTCCAATGGTTATTGACAGAATCAGCACAAATTCTCGAAACAGTTACAATTATTGTTGCAATGACATCAGTCGTCGTAACGAATTATACAATGAATTTGGAGCATCGTGCAGAAGCTCAGGTACTTAAATTCAAATGAGCTCACAATTTTTGACTTTTTCCATGCTCTAATCTTCAATTAGATTATATTCTCAGATTGCCATGGTTTTTTCGGACGTTGAAGACTTCCTATTGGAGTTGTCAACGCACGGCGAGGTAGCACAACAATGTATCGATAATAAAAAAGGAGAATTGGATACGTTACGAAGCCAACTAGTTACACAACTTTTGGCGTGTTATCAATATCACGAGAAAATTTTCGGTCATTTACAAGAAGGCCGTAAAGAACTGCACGATGAAGCGTTGAAAATAAAAACGGCCGCTGAAGATTTGGTGGCAAAATGTGCTGACGACGCGGAATCCAAATTCACATGTTTGAGTCAAGGATTGTCCAAATTGAGGAGACAAGTTCGGAGATTGATAAGACAAACTGAGTCACATGCGAAGAAAGAACTCTCAGAAAGGCGGAAAGTCCTTCTTGAATTGGTGAAATGCGATCGCAGGGCGGTTAAATATGCTCACAAGGCAGTTCATAAAATTGTTCAAGATGTGAAAGTGTGCATGTTTGAGAGCCAACCGCCTACCACATCATAAAAGCATTTTATTACCGTGAATCATTCAATTGATGTGAGTATTTGCATCAGGTTTAGCAGAATGTCGATGGGGATTCTCGTATGTGGCCGGATCAAGAATGTTTAGTTCTACATTAAATTTACTAACTCATAGTACCACAGCTGTGGAAAATCTGATGTGGTCTTTATATAATTGAATGATAAATTCGCTAATTTGATTCACGGGAGAAATGTTTCATGCGAATTATTCCGCGCTTTGTCTTCATTCTCCCCGCTGTTGTAGATTTCATTAATTTTTTAAATCTCTCGACGGCTGATACAATAAATTTTGCAGATATCTAAGGATTGAATCATATTCCATTGCTTCCACGAAACAACCTTTTCAATTTTGAATATTCTGCGGTCTCTAACGAATATTATCAGCATTGAAGGATTATTTTCGTTCTGAATTAGCAAAACTGACTTTTGTTTCGTGTTTTATTTTTCTGTCCTCTTCATAGAATAAATATGTTAATTTCCCATTAAATATTTGAGTTTCTAGTTCATCGTTCACAATATTTATATATCCTGCGTACTTGACTAACTTTGGGTCCCGCAGTTCCACATCATGTGATTTACAAAATATTCTGGCAAATATTTGAGTTATGCAATTAAAGCACATCAAAGAGTTTGATGACATACACATTTTGCTATGTTTTTTTTTTTTTTTTTCTTCATTCCCCAATATAAATGTAGATTCGACTACTTCATAACCGTGGAATTTTATTTATGACTGTCACTACGCTCGGTACTCCCTTTATCTCTATATACTTCATACTTGTATACGACAGAAAATTCTTCGACACAGAGAATCTAATTAAAGGTGACAGACGGAAACCAGTATACGCTCACGGCCCCTCAGTGTGATTAACTTCTTTGCAGATATATAGGAGAGGAATGAACTGCGCACGTTGTCTCATTAACTAATTAGTCTTGCGAGTTGAACATGAGCGCCTGGATACCATGGCAATGTTGGTTCAATGTCGGTCCAACAATCTTAATCTTCCGAGTGTGACGTAAAGCAATTATCCCATGGTATTCGCCATCCGACGAACTAAACTGCTACATATTTGTATGCGAACACCACTATATGTTCACTGAGTAAACGATGCATTCGACAAAATTAATTTTCACAGTCTTACATATCTTTGGTGTATGATATTTTGCGAGTAACAAACAAGATTTCGTAAATTTCGGATAGAAGCAAAAAAATGAAAGAACCAAGCAGCCTCAAGGATGAAAATAGTCGTGAAAATCCACATTCATCAACTTTGACATAGTAAATATCCTAGTGGACAATCAGAGTATTTTGAAATACCGAAAAATGTATGCGACAAGACACTCAATATCTTCTGTGATCTTTCTTAAAAATCTCGGAGTTGTGGATTAAAATATGTAAACGTGACTCCTTATGACATTTTTCAATGTAGACACGTAAATGTGGGACGGTGACTTGTGCAATTGCTTCTAGGTACGTGCCGTTGTGAAACCACAAACAGATTCAACGATGACGTTATAGTTTAAATTAAACTGCGCTTGATTTATATAGAGCCATCGTACTACCACAGCCCCGAGCTTATGGCAATGGAAACTATTATCATGGCATAACTATGTTCTCATGCCACCCTCGTCACTCATCATTTTCAGTATGGTGGCTACGGCAAACTACTCTCAATGATAAATGAAAAATCCTAGATGCTAAATTAACAAATTTATCAGTTTAGATAAAGCATGTGAGTCATGCATCGAATTTCAGAATGTAATAGGCACCAGGAGGATTGCATAATTTCTCTAATCAAGAAGTAAGGCACATAGTTGTAATTCAAGAGTTTAAAAACATCATTTTTGTCACAGCGCTGCAGTAACAATTTTATCTGCTATCTCACAATCATTTCTGTACGTTATCTAGGCAACCAAAATGTTACTAGTCGACTAAAATACAGTCACATACGCGTGTGCACACAAATACGGCGTATATTTGCGGGAAGCAAATATTCACGGGGGCACGAATTTGGCAATATCCGTCATGGCGAACACTATCTCGAACGGGCTTGATATTCGTAAATTATCCAACATGACGTTATCGTTGACTGGAACGATGCGACAACGAATCGGATTCACTAGCAATTGATCGCGTCTGATAGCTTGTTTTCATTTCGGGAAAATAAAAAAACAAAAATTGGTCAAAATCCGTTGTAAAATAATGGGAAAAACAATAAAAAATATTGAGAAAAAAAAGCGATAAATATATCGTTATGATAATAGGACGCTATATAGGAAAACATAAAAAATGAAGAGAGTATTATAATTTACGAAGAATAATAAAGATAACCAAAGAAGTCTGAAACAGTGGCCGTGTCATACACCTCGACGTTTTTTTCAAGCGATTTCATTAATGTTCAAGCTGTTCCTCAAGCGTTCTTTTGATATACTGACAACTATTCTTCTTCATTATTGAGTCTTACAGTATCAGACAAAAAAAATTAACCCCCACAATTTTAAAAAAAAATAAAAAAAAAAAAAATAAAAAAAACAAAAAACAAAAAAAAAAAAAAAAAAAAAAAAAAAAAAAAACGTTCAACTCAATCCTAATACACAATAACATACAGAAAGTTGATTGGGTTTACACTTTCACATTTTACCTATCACAATTTCCTGATTTTTTCGATCAAGTTGAAAGCAAGAGATATGAAACTAATCAATTTTATTCAGAAATGATCTGATTCACATTAGTAATAATCAGCAAAAAAAGTAAATGTTTCATATCGAAAATAATTCCCTCAACATTGAACAAAGTTTCGGCCACATTTCCATATTAAACAATTCCACAATGGTATTTGTAACATGAACATATATATCCTAATTCTGTGGGGATCCATAAAATTTAATGGAATCAAAGTAGCTCCTAACGAAGCTCCGAATGACATTAATGAGCACGAAAGGATGGAAATGAACATTTTTCCATCAGAGAAGAAGATGAAGTTAATAATAAATTTGAAATTAGACGCTATGTAGTGGTAGCGGAAGCCCAGTGGGCCTAACGATGTAAATTGCTCCTTGGAATCAATTTCCGGAGTGGAATAAATTAGATTCGACTGCGCTTCACGATGTTATATAATTTTCCCTCCATTAACGAATTAGCGACAATGCAAAATCGTTATACAGTACTATGAAGCATACTTGGTATCTATGGTTGTAGAATGCATCAAGAATGTTATGAAGCTATTAAATCAGAGCACCGCAAATCCCAAAACGTTATTTTAATCCGCACTTGAAGTTGGCTAAAAAAAATTTTGATGTTATGTTAACTAACACAGTTTTTAATTTATTCTGTCGCATAACGACAAAACCAAATATTTTTCTGTTCGAATGATTTCCAATCAGCAATTGTGTTCAGCACCACAGCTTCCAATTAATGTTTCATCGTTTTCCGGCTCACTGAGCTTTAAAAAAATACAGCGAAATCTCCGCGAGTTTAATTCGTTCGTAATATATAACGCGATTGATTCCAACTACAATTCGAATCAATCTATATATACACACATGTATCTGAATGTTGATCATTCAAAATTCACCAGACTATCGGCCAGTTCAGTTCAATGGTTTACAATGATAAAGATGCCTCCACGAGTCACTTTTGCATGAGTCACGATTCGAGATCGACCTAGCAACACGAATGGTTCCTGGTCTCTTTCTTCCATTCATTCTCGCCCATTCCATCTTCAAGCTCCAAAGGACCGTATCCAAGATATAACCAACCGAAACGATCTCTCCTCTAACATGAGATATTCCGCATGCTCTTATATCATACCTATATGCTACCAAACCTTCACTATCAATATCCTCCGATGCGCGCATTCGCCATCTCACTATTCCTCTTGCATTATGCACGGAGATAACCGAAGTTGTGAGATAAAAGTGATAACGTTGCGCATTTCGCCTTCTACTCAATGAATAGATGAACTCTGAGCTCATACGCTGTGTGTACTACCAAAATTGTACATAATAAAAAATTCACGCAACACAGAGAGTACATACCAGACTGGAGAGTGGTTTCCGTTGAATGAAATATTTTGGATGCTCTACATAATTCGTTGAGTACTTTCTGCATAAAAAAAAAAACGAGATAATCGTAGAGAAATCACATCTGGATCGGTTATTCATTTCAAAAGTTTATGGCTTGGATTGAAGCACAAAATGATTGACAGAAATTCTATCCATTTCACTCTATCCTGAACTTGATGAAAATTGTAGTAGATAAATGCGAAGTAAAGAAAGCATTCATCCACAGAGCAAAGTTTTTACCTCCTAGCGATATCAGAAAAAGTTGGCTAGATTATTTTCAAGATACTTTTATACATGTGTATAAGTGTTGTACAAACATAGTCCATCCCCCTTATATATGTGAAGAAATAGCGTAGATTTCTCCTGGGATCACAACTTATACATGAAAGTACAAATTATTACCGATCGATTCGGTGCACTCGCTATTTCCTTTCTCTTGCAACCAATCGACTTGGTTTTTGCATTGGTCTGTGACTTACATCCCTCTTCACGTCTACTCCACATTCGATGCGCTATGAGCTCTGAACATGTGAGAATGTTGAAGACCTTCCAATCGCAATAGGTGCATTGCACAAATGGAGAAGTATATATATATATATATATGAAAGGACGTTGCAAATTGCTGGTTCGTCTAGATGTCTTTGCAGAGAATGCATTCAATGACAAATCGTAAAAGACGACGTTGAGAGCGAAGACGAGCGAGAGAAAATAAAGAAAGAACTATATAGAGATGATATGGTGTACGGAATGGCGCAAAGAGAGGTAGAGAAAGTCGTAGCTGCACTTGAGCGCTGGTAAACGAATCTCCGCATTCGAAAGATGCCACACGCGCACACCACGAAAGCAATTATCATATAAATTGCCCGCTTCTTCTCTATGTCCTCATATAGATTCTACGAAAATGCGAGCAAGAACTTCCACCCCTCCCATTTCTCATTCTTTCCTTGTCTCGAATCATTATACGCTTTGCCTCCCTCGCATCCTCATTCGCCGCATAAACTTCTGTCGGCCCAAATGTTTGAAAACCGGTTCCTATATTATAATATTACCTCAATGCATTTGCGTTGTGGGCCATCTTTCATGCCATAAGTTGTTTCCGACAGAAGTCTTAAACAACACGTATTTCCCCGACAACAAAAGATATTACGAGTTTGAAAATATAAAACCTATTCAAGAAAAATCGACAATTCGACAGTTTATTTCTGGTGGATAATGTATGGACCATCTACGTTTCGATTTTTGTTCATGATAATAAGTTCTTGACCATTAGAAGTGGATTTGATATTTTCATGAACCTCTGCAGGCAATGCATCTGATCGCATAAAAACCCGATAGCCTCTCTAATGCTGGTAATGCCAATAGTCACATATTCAGAATATGTTCATATACCGACTGTGTTGAAAGCTCATGTGCAGATAATGCGTTGATAAGGCAGAGCGAGCTTGCATCGAAAGCTCGGCGGGGAGCAAACGGAAGTCGATAAAGAAGTAAACTTGAAACTTAATGATAATGAAAAGCTTTGAGGTGTCGCGGAGGAACGCCAAACTCAAACAATACAGAAAAATTCATCTATATTCTTTCGCAAGAATTTGATTGGAAATTCCTAGCTTAGAATTGATAATGACAATCTTATATATAAGATTAAAAATAACGCCGTAATATTTTGTTGATTACGATGAAATGCCAGTTAAGAACAAAAGTTAAGAGGATGGAAAAAATTGAACCGAGTACTTTTAGAGTGCGGACGGAGGTGGCGCTCACAAAAGTGACTTCAGATTATGATATTATGCCCTGTTATTTTGAACTAAGTTCATATGTAGGTTATTGGGTAATAAATGTTCTCGAAACTTCATCCATATATATTCATTACACGAACATGGACAACGTATAAGCCAGCTTTACGGAAATTCCATTTTCATTAAGCACAATGCTGAAAACTAAAAACAAATCGGAAGCTGAGCACAAAATTTCTGCTGATGTTTCATACAACTTTCATGCGATTTATCGAAGTTCTCCATCACACGGTCATAAAATGAACTCTGGAACTATTTGAATCCCGGTAACAAAATACAGCCGAATGGTATAATTGAATATCGTGGAGTGTTGACTAATAATTTCAAAAAAAAATCTAGTGATAATTCTACTGAAGGTGACAAGGAATAGGAATTAAGTACAGATGCAGCCCAAAATGAACACCACACATCTTTTGAACCCATAAAACCACAGGTCACCAGAACAATTCGAGTTTTTATGCCATTTTTGAGAGGAATAATTTGCATAAAAGCATTGAATTGAATTTGAAACGAATCCAAGATTTATCCACTCACTGCAACTATACATTTTAGCACACGCTAAAATATTGTGTAGCGTAGACGCGGTCAGCATAAACCAGAACTTTTAATTAACTCACAGCTCAATTTTTCAATTCATTTCATAACACCTATTCATAATTTTCAATTTCACCTAATATTCAAAGTGCATTCCATTTTTGATGAGTTATGAATAGTTCATGATGAAACTTCTCTGCTATCATATTGGCGACCTATGTACCATTCCTCTAACATGAAAACGCAGCAAACTATTCCTAACTCACTTAAATTTTACCATATAATGTACCGCCAAGCAAAAGTTGGTCAAATTGTTGATAGTGGCGGGTACGTCGCAGTTCATGTCAAACACCAAGACCCCCACTGGTGATTCAGCACCAGAGATATTTGTCGTTAACAGAAGATGAAATTGCTCGAGCTTCACGAATACACCGGTGCAATGGATACGAGACACATATATATATATATATATGTACGTGTGTATGCCTACGGCTAATCCTTTGTGACTGCTGCTACAGAACACCAATGCCTATAAGGCATTGACCAACATTTCAAACACACATTTCCCTGACATTACCAAAATGTTGCAATCTTTTATTAACTCACGCCATGGAAGTTTCATTATCAGCTTCTCATTGACAGCTCTAATCAATATTGAAAACAATGATAATCGATAGAAACCGACAGTAGCAACTTAAGTTATAACTCTATATTAGCCTACCCACAAATACTAGGTTGGAACATTCTAAAATAAGCGATAATTTAATTCATCTCGTCGATTCAAACATTCTTACTTGTTCCTATTAATAGTTTGGTGATTCAACCGTGAATACTATTCGATTTATATCCTTAAATATTGGATATTCGTTGAATTAATACACGAATGGTTGCAAAAGTCTTGCAGAATGTAATGTTCTACAATATGGCAGACACTGCCGTTTATGGATTATTCAGAATGATGACTGGACACCTCAACATTCTGGTGCAAGACTATGGATTAATATTCCATGAAATGTTCATTTCCCCAGACAGAACCTTTTGAATAAATTCATACAATGAAAATATTAGAGCAATCTAATTTGGGGAGTAAAAAAATGTATGACCCACTTGAACGACTAATATTATCGTGCAACAATTGTATTACATATCGAAGGAAAAGCTCGAGTCAGGCCTGCATTGATCATGCATCAGAAATGATAACGCAAATTGATGATTGAATATTTATGAGCTGAGTCTAATCAAATTATCTGCTCAAACTTTCACCTAGATGATCTACACATTCAAACGGCTTTACTATCTGCACTTCGTACTCCACTAAAGTTGACAGCGATGATGCAAGAAAAGAATATAAATCAATCACGAGAATTTAATGGATCAATGCTATTGTATGTAGATGGCAACGATATTTGCGGAAATTCAACGATTCTAAGAATAACGCGATGGGAGGTATGAAAGCATAAATATTTAAGCGTGAAATAAGCTCGCAAAAGCATTTAATGCGGTAAAGTATTTGCATATCTTGTTAGCTTTACCCACCGGTGATGTATGTATCACTATGTGTATATGTACTTAGCGTGCACATAAATAGGAAATATAATATTACCCTTAGTTCGCCCCTATTTTCCGCAGGCTGCGTTTATATTTATAATCATATAACAACCATTCACCAACGTGAAATTTGTTCAAAAAAAATTTTTTGAATGATACATTAATGGTTTATTTAAATTTTTGTTTCAGATCCTAACTGCCAGTTCTCAATTTGTTTTCCCTTCTACAATATTAAGGATACATGAATGTGCAAATTTTCATTTACTAT
Organism: Meteorus cinctellus; assembly: GCA_030523045.1. Classification (NCBI taxonomy): domain Eukaryota; kingdom Metazoa; phylum Arthropoda; class Insecta; order Hymenoptera; family Braconidae; genus Meteorus; species Meteorus cinctellus. The sequence goes on along the minus strand of JAPYZF010000011.1, from coordinate 824,483 downwards.
TGGTGTGCAAATGAATCGTCATTTGAAGTTTGTCCTTGCGATTAACATACTAAACAAACTGTGAACAATGTTAAAGTGATACGTTGAAATGAGAGTTCCCAAATTCACTAGATGCATTTCACAAATGTAAATACAGAGCGTAATCAGACTCTAGAAAGTTTATAAACATTATCATGATATATAAATAATCCGATTCTGTGAGTGGAATGAATATACCATTAGTAGAGGAATCAGCATGAATCTGATGCCTAACGAAAGTATCAAACGTAGTTGAAACAATACCAACCAGTTGAAATGAATATAATTGCTTTTAATACTTGCTGAAGCGCACACATCAACTCGTAATTTTTATAGATTTATTTTCGTTAGAAGCTTCTCAACTGTTGCCGACTCAGAGAAGAAACAGAAACGTTATATGAAAAAATCCTGATGTTAACGCTCCTGCAGGCTTTGTCAATATTTTGATAAATGAAACAATCTTCCCAATATTCGTACATATCATGTTGTTCGCACATTAATTATAACGAAAGAGTTATTCGCAAAATGAAAAAAAAAATATTCCGAACTCTCACAACTGAAAAAAGGTGTGAACTACAAAATCACTGGCGGATTAGCGCACGCTTCGATATTATCATCGAATGTTTGACTCATATTTGAAAAGAAAAAAACGAGTAAGAAAAAATGAAGTTTCCTGGTTAATGATTGAAGATTCAACAAGCCAGTTCAAGAATGGATAATCAGATATTTTAGATTCCGTCTAAAGCAAATCTCCCAAATACCTGATCAGAATAGAAACTGCCATTTTAATCCTAATTAACCTGGAACTAATATACACGGCACTATACAAACACACGACATCAACACTATTAGAATAGGGATCTCGAAGCTCGAGGGTATAGAATGAAGCATGGTAAACGCAAGTTAACGCGTGTTGTGTAATTCTAAACTGAGAATAACCTTGTGTCCCTCTAGTTAGTTGCTTTTCGGCTCTGTTGTTCGCCCACAAAACGTACATACATAAGACCTTGATAAAATGTGAATTAAGCTGCTCAGATCTCACGAGGTAAATGCATGTAGGAGAAGTACGAGACTTTGGTAAGTCCATCAGTTAACACGCAAAGTTTCAACTGAATATCGGTCAGACCACTGTAATGTTACATTCAATGTGTCAACAATAAACATGAAACAATTTGGTTTTTGTTTCTACAGGGCAGTTATACAATAGGATTTTAATACAAGATAAAAATCTTCCGAAATAAGAATTGTTTTCGCAACCTAATTATTACCTTGCTACTCTGTTTATATGATGAAATATTCATCTTCGTGACAGTAAATAATTTCTCTATCGGTTGAGGGAATGGCGACCGAACAAATCAACAGGAATCCAACATGTCGACAGGAAAAAAAAAGCTTTTCAATGGACGATATTTCATTTTGTCGGTTGTATAACTCCAACTTCGGGATTTACACCGTGATTATTTTTTTTCTCTTCATTAGAGGCTACAATTAATTGAGAAATGAAATTCCCCTGTAGTGCTGCCTCATTTCTTTTCTTATACCGTTAAAATATAACACGGGGCGCACGACAATGCAATGGACCGCCAATAATTCACCGCCTCGTTCTTGGAAAGGGAACAAAAGTTCGCATGCCTTGGCACATATACGTGCATTTTTTCCCCAAGAGGACATTAAAAAATTGTTTCTCTACCAAAGTCGTTTAATCCAGACGCTGTATCCATATATAAGTGACTTCATGTGATATATATACACACGCATTGTAAGAGTGAAAATGCGATTATCATATATTTTCCGAAATTTTCAAGACTGCTTCAACTCTTTCATATACGAAGAATATTTTGCATGTGATGAAAGAGAAGAAGAAAAGAAAAGGAGTTAGGGAATGGGTTCTATCCAAGCTGCGGTCTGACTTTATTGCTGATTTGCATGAAGACGATGGCAGTGCGGTATATGAGAATACAGGTGAAAAAGCAATACCGGAAGTACAAACGCCATCCATCATTTTTCCAACTGCACACGTTGGTCGAAATGAGAATTCTCAAATTCAATTGGGAAATACTTTGATAGACAATGATAAATTCAGTTCGTGTGTTCTCTGCTGAAATTTCCATTTTTCATTTGGCTATGTTAAAATATTTCTATTCGGTCTAGACGTCATTTTAATTTTCATCAATGACAATGTGCGCACACACAAACAGCCCATATTCATCGTCTTTTTTTGTACAAAAGCACATAGAGAAAGTTTAATCTTTGACAAATACTACGCAAGCACAGTGATTAATTTTCGCAACAGCGGACATTTCGGCTGTCACTTTTCATGTTCTGCAACACATGTAGAATAAAAACTTGGGAACAAGATGAAATTTCACATCATCGTTATGTTCCTTGTCAAGGCGCTCATGACATTCTTTGTCTACGACGCGAATATGAATATCCATAACTGATCATGAAATAGAATCCTCCCGAATCCTCGGTAGTCGTTCGCATCAACATAGAAATTCGATTTGAATTAATTATTCTTGATCAGAGTGTTTTTCTTTTTTCAAAAATTGAACAATGCAATAGGATTTAATGAAGTTGGAGAAAAATTGATAAGATTTCGCAATTACATTGCTGTACGATAAGTTCTCGTCCAAAGCGCATACTACAGCGTGTTCGATGATTTATATAATTAATATCATATCATCTGGGCGTCTTGTTCTGGAGCTGTTATCAGAGTTAAGCACAAGGCTTACAACCCTACCTAACTCATTCGACACGCACTGTCATCATTTAAGTACCCTCATCATCTGACTAATCAAATATTTTCTGGCAACGATAACTATTCTACTGTAAGATATAAATAGCAAAAAAATACTATATGAAAATTACAGAAAATTAAATAAATATAAACTTACCTAATAATGCCTGGAAAAGTTTGCTCTTGAAGATCCTGATAACGCGTTCAATAGCAAGTCGTAGCTGTTTGTCTTGAGGCCTCGTTAACTTTGCATGGTAATCCTCGAGCAATTCTAATGCTCTGTGAGCTTCTGTAATAACAAAATAAAATTGAGATTTTCTTCATTAACAAAATATATGCGATGGTGTTCTTAGACATTATGAGCTCAAAACAAAATAATAATAATTGTGACCACACAATAGTTTCTAATTTTCGTCTAATGTTAGCATCATCAAAAACAATCGCTTTTAGCAACGTAATGGGATTCAAGAGTGAAACTCCAAGGTCTTTTATATATTTCACCAATTCCACATAAGCATCTGGGGATGCAGAATTGAGGACCGAAAGGAAAGGATGTTTATTTCACACTATGTCAGACTAAATACAGGTGAACGGATGCACAGTACACACTGTTATTTCTCCTGAATAGCTGCCACGTTTTCCCGAAGAAAATGGGCAATAGAGCGATAACATACATATTCAGTCAACGTACAGATGAACGTTAGCATCACTATAAGCTGGTGGCAAACGGCGCGAGAATGTCTTCCTTCCCAACCCAATTCCTAACGTCGGAGCACAGTCTCTGAACAAATAATGGCGATTGCATCGGCTTCATGACAACGCCATCCAAGAAAAATGCTTTCTTTGGCCATTTCTTTTTCCTACCATGCTCGTTTTACCTCCTATTTTCTCCTTTATTACTCTGCTGTATCCCTTCCAGTTTTCCATTCAACTCATCGCCATCACTTTCAATACTATTCTCTAACGATATACTTGCGACCTTCTTTGCTCGAACATATTCGAGCATAAAAATGGAAAAAGAATTGAAAAATAGTTACAACTATTGGTAATTGGTATCCATATGGAGAGTCGATAGATCTCACATAATTATTATTGTCAAATTTTTTCAATACGTGTTCTGATACTTTCGCATGTCAGAAACTTAATTTCGGACAGTTCTAATCATAAGAAGTGGTCTTCATCGATTTTGTTTTCTCAATAAAATTACGGTCATCCAAGGCAGTGGATATTTCACTCCTTTTACTACCACTGCTGATGCTGGCGCAGGAGGAATAGATGTGTCTAGAAAAATCCTGAGCACGTGCCAAAGGGAAAGAGAAAGTATCGTCTCAACCTATAATTTTACCGACCCCATCTATAACGAGGGCGTGACCCGCCAGATAAAAGGATCGTTGACGCGATTATCAGTTCAATTACAAAATTATGAGTATGGAAATATAACATTAATGTAATATTATAATGATGCTCAGTCGAACGAATACGTATGAATTAATTCATTCTATGAGTGAATATCACATATCGTAATATCACATAACTATACATTACGTGATGATTAAATCTTTAAAAGGTGAAATACAACATTATTGTAAGTGATGTTTTGAGAATCCAATAATTTATATGACCTTCTTTCAACTAAGAAGCTGATAAGACCGTATCATTTCTTAATATTCAATTTTGAAACCATCCCAGAACCGTAAGCGACACTTTTTATCGTAGATCTGCAGCACGTCGCTCATAAAGATATGAAGATGGAGCGCCAGAATTTACCCTCCGCTCTCATGCGTAACTGCACATTTTTAATTTAATTTCATCTCCACGTGGATATTACCGATAATTTATGTTTTCATATCATTTTTCTTCCAAGTGAAAATCAATTTGAAGATTAACATGATGAAAACGATATATATATTCACAATTTTGTGTCCGGTAGTGTTAGTTCGGGCACAAATGAAGCGTATGTCGGAAACACGCCGGTATTTCCGAAATTATCATATAATCTACTTGCATTATACCAGATAGTTTATATTTCTTCATTCTCCTCCAATATATAATACTATAGATAACAATTTATTTCCCTATTTATCTTTGTAGTATAACAACTTCATATTGATATAAGAATGAGTCCAACAACAATGTTTTTTCGCGAAACAAAAATTAAGAAATTATACACAAGCATACGTCTAATGAGACTCGCAAATTTCACACAGCACTAGAATGAATTAGGAGTCACGATCATTAGCGTCCCGACCAGAAGCCAAGACTCGGAGCAGAAGTCACACAAAACAAACTTGTATTCAAGCATCCCGTCGTAAGTAAGCATCTTATACGCCTTAGTTATTTTATGTATTCAAAAGTGTGCATACAAAAGTGTCAGATCTATGAAGGAAAAAAATACACATAATGGCCGCGAAAAAAGCATCTTACCGGCCGGCTTGAAACAAGAAAAAAGTAGAGTAGTAAATGTACACGAGTGTATATATTGTTTGCTCTATTCTCGAAACAGATATTTACGGAAATTCCACCAATAGACTACCTACTGGTATACTGCAAAGTAACGACCAATGCACCCTGGCTACTATTTCAACTATGCGCCTTGAAGTGGTTGCTGTAGAATGTAGCATGTGGCAAAGTGCTAGCTTGTACGTGGACAGCCTAAGAAATTACGTGAATAGGGCGAAAGGCGATTGGTGAAAGAGATTCGTGATAACAAGAAAATAATGGATCCACGTGGTACATCGGGATAAAACAAAGAACATCAGTAAATCCTCTTGAAACCCCATTGATGTGAACAACAAACCACAATAAAAAAGAATATTGACTCAAATGAATGTTTAAAGTGTAGAGGTCACTGTGAGCCACAAAAATGAAGAGATGTCTGATGTTTCTTCGAAATAATTTTTGGGATTTGAGGAAAGAATACAAAAAACTATTCCATCGCATTCGTGACATTTACATATATCAAATGATACGATTCCATTCTATTCTTGTAAATATTTTTCATCTACAAAAGATGAAAATGACTGAAGTACTGTCACATGATTTTTATTTCTTCATCCCAGTTTTTAATTTGAAAACATTAAGGTCAAGAATTTTATCACTTGGAAAATTTGCGAACATATTCATATCTACTCGAACAGAGTATCAAAAAATGAGAGAGTGGCAAATAAAAAAAGAGAACAATTGATGTAATCACTGCACAATGAAAGTGTCTACGGCTTTTATCCATAACAAAGACCCATCTCTATAATTCGTAACTGTGAAAAATACATTCACATGTACGTTAACGAATACATAGACTGATATAACCGGACATAAAATATCGAAGTGTCTTGTGCGCAGTGCTAGTTACAAGGATAGCGTTCTTCGTCTCCTTTCCGTTTCTCCTTCACTTTATCCCTCATACTCATGTTCTCCTCCCTCATCCACCACTTCCCTTGCTCTTTGCACCCCGGTAATTCGTTGCGATATTGCCAACGTTAAAGCGTCGACCCACTCCCAGTGATCAACGGACAAATGGCCCTATTCTAGTATGAATTAGAAGTGCAATTATTCAAAAGTTTAAACAATATAGATATTTTATACTTGAATTGCAGCCGAATTTATTTCTCCAAAAATGACTCTAGTATGATCGGAAAGCTTAATTGCCATTTGAATTAAATTACACTAATTAAATTCAGGCAATTTCATAACTTGATCTGAGCTGCAATATAACATGAACTTGTATAAACGAAAGGATTCTAATAAAACAACCAGATTTACATTACGACACATAAGACAAAACCATATTTCGATGACACAATAAGAAAGTAAATGTTTATCGGTGTCAGACTGATGAACTAGTCCAAATTGAGCATAGAATTTCTCTTATAATACTAATCTCAAATAAACTCGCGCAATGCCCTTGAATCCTTCTTGTTTATTTTCACTTTTTCCTCCCTTATCATTTTCATCAATCCCTATCAACATGTTTTGACACTCAGGTACTCAAGATGCTGAAACTTCCATTGGGGTTGAATGAGCTCCGGTGAATTACCCTCAAACGCAGTTGTCCCCATGGAATTGATTGCAAACTCCAATTTCCCATTCACTATCCCATTAATAAAAAATGTGCTTCGTCTATAGCACATTATTCCGCAAATAATTTAGTAACAAAAAAAAAGGGATATTCAAAGCATATCCACCACCCATAAATCAATCAATGAAAAAAAATTTTGAACTACTTATAACTTTAAGAATTTATGAAAGCCTTTGACAAACTTGATCTCAGGTTTTTTTTTTCTTCTGTTTCAATTTTTGTTCGAGACGCTTTTGTTCAACAATCTCCATCAATGTAAGTTAAAACAAAAAAGTCAAGTCATATCTGAAGATAGAGGGACACATTGGATATCTATATCGTGCATAAGAAAAAAAATAGATACGATGGATAATTTTTATTCTGTACAGCACTCGCCCTAGGGAAAGAGGGTGGTTGTGCTGCTGGAGGTATATCTGTACAGCCAGTTGAACGGAGCATTTTATATTCAAAAGCGGATGTAGAGAAACAGCGAGGGCGAATAACGCAGGGTCAGATGGTAGAAGCATCGGAAAAAAAGGCCGAACACGACTCAGCCAACTATACATACGTATATGCTCACATACACACCAGATGCATTCACATATACACACGACCGGCCAACTGCCTATCTACACCAGCTGAAACTTCAAACTGATGCTCGAAAGTATTTTATTTTTCATACTTTCCTAACATATACATCATTTCTCACTGCAGATGCGCCGCAAGATTATTGATACTGTCAACTATCACTCCAGGAACACAATTCGAATATATTTGCATCACATAACATTGAAAAATGAAATGCAAACAAAGTGAATAGAAGAAATTTTTCAAATTACTGTTCTCAAAAAAATGTACATGTAAAGATGAACCTACATAGATTGATCTGGGATGCCGTATACGAGAATACTCAAGTCGACAATATTATTTCATGGGACTTTGTCCATGAATAGCAGGATATTAATCCTCGGTATCATTTTTAGAAGTGGTACGCCAAAGATCAAATTTCATGTGGAAACCCCGATAAAAACTTCGTTGAATGATTTTATTTCAGATCATATCATGGTCCCTGAATTGATAAAGTAGACAAGCTTTTAGATTGTGTTTCATGAGAAAATGCGAAACAATTCGATAAAGAGGAATAATGTAAGATATCGATGAAATACACTGCAACTATTCTTCCAGGGCATTTTCATTCAAATCTAATGTAGTCTTGGATCCATTCGTATCATTATTGCCTATATTCTGACACAATTCGCCTGATCGAACGCGACAAAATTTTACAATAGAAAATTGTAATATCAGTTTGTTGCCTTTGTGCTTATAATAACGTTGCCAGCGACAACGACAAACTTCATTGGACAGCATCAAATGTACAATGAGAGACAAGTAATTTCAGTATGCAAATTGTCTCCATTACTTCATGTCGGAAAAAAAAATCTAATTTCAGATACAAAAAACAGTTCATCATTTTCATAGTTTATATCCTGAAGTTTCTTTGATGTAGCTTCTCTCTACATTCTGCAAACTTCAAGATAGTTTTCAGTTTCATGCACCCATCCAACAATAACTCATTCATCTATCGCTCGAATATAAATTTTCTGCATGGGCAAAAAATTTTCATGAGAGAACACCAAAAATGAAAAAATATTATTGAATAACTTACGATAACGCTCAAGATAAAGTACAGTTGGTAGATAACAGCACGTGCCATTTTCACCATGAATATGCGCGTACATTTCTAATGAATATATATTCAAACGAAATATTAATATCCACACTGAAAAAACCCAAGTTTTAGTTCCAGTTCCTTATCAATTTTCCATGAAAAACAAGATCGACATCACCATTTCCGAACTGCAAATGAAGAACATTTGCACACTTTTTCTCACTCTCCACACATGAATAATTATATACCGATATATGCCGGCAAGTAATCAATCCGTTTATTATTCCTTGTGTCTCTCTTGACAAATTCCTGAAATGACATTTCATCACCAATGTTTTAAACATCATAGCCACAGATTAATCCATGGCAGGTTCTTGTCATTCACTTTTGTGATACGTTTATTACCGTTTTTGATGAAACCGTTAATGTATGACGAGACGAAATTGTTTTGGACAGTTGGTCACGAAAATGAATCGCACTACTTGTTCAAGAATTAAATTCGCTGTTGATTGTATCATTCATAAAGGTAAAGCTGCCTATCACGTGGAAAATGGACAATTGACAAAACAAAACACAGGCGTTATGGTCAACCACATTCACCGAGGAAATATTATCTATTCTCCGAGAAAAAACTACTCCACAGTATACACAATTTGGATCGTCAATATTTTTTGATGAATCATTGAGATGAACTACAACGTCATAATCAATATGAAAATCAATGACACTTCTTTCAATTTACGATTAATCCATTAGTAAGTATGCTTCATCAATGAGATCAACGCCCCATCACTATGCCAACGCTGATTGCAGTCAATGGCAATTCTGTAAATATCAAAATCCATTACAAACGCTTCATCACCAAAAACCAGTGTACTAAGTAATTTTATCTCATTGCGATTCCGTACAGGAGCCACTGCAATCCACTCATCGCAATGTCCCTATGACAATTGATGAAAAGAAAAACAGGGAAAAACGTAATAAAAATGAAACAAAAAAAGCAACTTGTCACAATCATTTGGTATTCTCAGTTATCTACCACCGGGAATCACGTTTATAACGGAACAAAACCTAACCCAACAACCGAGCAGTGCGACTCGTATCCGTTGACTGCCGGCTTCGCCCCTATTCACCCTCTCAAACGACCGAGCAGCATCCCTGACCCCGCAACCCACCCTATCATCCATGTTCTTCACCACCAGCCACCACCATCACCGACTGCTAGCCCTGCTCTGCCTCTGGCGCTTCCGAATCATTCCAAAGTACAGTCTATGCACGTCAGTTCTCCACGCACTATCGCGAAATATGTGTATAAGCATTGCCAACAAAGCTCTTCCTTCTACAAGAGCTTTTTCTTTAAAAAGAATCTCGTGGTTCACATGACATTTATGCTTTCATATAGAAGACGATACAGTGTGTCAGCGTGAGATAAAGCTTTACATATTCCACAGTATATTTCGCAAGTATTCACGGCATTTTTGTAATATGATATTGAAAAATGTGTTGAAGATGTGACACCAACACAACAATTGGTGGAAGTAGCTTCATCTTGGGGATCGGAATTTGGCGAAATGCACTGTCACAAGAGAAAATGTGACAGTAAGAAAGGAAGCAAATTGTGGGGTGAAGGGCGAAGAAACACAAGGTGGAGTAGATAGAGAGAAGTTGGCACGATTAGAGCCCTCCGGAAGCGTCTTCAAAACCATTCTCGACAGTCTCGTTGTATAAACCAAGGAAAAAATCTCTTTCCATCACACGCAAGTGCGCTACCGCTGTCACTAATAAAATGCGACGTTTCATTATTAGATCTTAGAAAACTCTGTGAATTCAATACTATGTCACTCTTTACGATCATCAGACGTATGATTATATACAATGAAAATACTGCGTATATCAGTGATTGTGAAATAATACGAACATAAATATTTCTTTCATTGATAATGTATGAGCCAACCGTGTTCAAGTATTCATTAGCTCCAAAACTTGGTCACAAAAATTAATGAGGGGCCATTAACGCTTTTTCCTAAATTGTTCCCTCTAATTTGATTATTACAACGCTGCTGTGCTCAGTGGAATAGGATAGGAAAGTCAAGATTCCACAGTCAGAGTCTTAAACAATCACACTTGAATCTCAAATGTAACGAGTGAATGATTCAAATTAATATCGAAACGAAGAGTAAAGCAAAGTGTTCGAAAACGTGAGTGCAGGCGTTGATTCGTGTTATGCACATCTCAATATTCATCATAATTAAAGAGATGCATAAATGAAATTATATGGAAAATTCCGCCATGAGTCACAAAAATTGATTTGTCATATTTCAATGGTGAAATTCTCCGCCGCAAATACTGATATGCAGACACAATCCGATCATAAATTAACAATACTTCATTCTCAATTCTACGATGCTTGATTGATCCAAAAGCATTTTGCTGAATCACGATTTGCATAATGATAATGAACTCAATTATATTTTCCTACAAATTATCAAGGTCTTATACCTGATCGAAAACAATACTACGTTGGATAACATTACTGATATAATATTATCATTTTGTATTTATCGTTCGATAAATGTCGTAACGAGGCTTTCTCTCGTACTAATATATTACTACAGTTACGACTACTAAAGTCTCACTAATTTTTCAACTGCAGCATAAAAAGTAGAGAATAAGTCATAGTCATGATATAAAGTTGTGCGATTTCACTTTGATGACTATTATACTCTCTTTGCAACGTTTTGATTAACAGTCACTGTATTTTGTCAGAATTTCTTTTCCTCTAATTCAAATTCAATTCACATAAAGACAATACAGCATTTGCCTCCACACATACTCTTATCTAACGAATAAAAACACCAAAACTCATATCCATGTGCAAACACGATAGCTCTTAAGTGTCGTAATTGTGGGTAACGACAGTACTTGGCATCCCACTTCACCAAATATTAAACGACTCAGAATTATTCTCACGTTGACAGTGTACGGGCGCTAAGTGAGGAACACCAGTCATTGGGTAACCATCACCACCAAGATAAGGTCACAACATATGCACAGCCAAAATTGACAATAATAGTAAAGGGTTCAATTGGAAAAGTGCACATATCACAATAGAAATTGAATGTTCAATAAACATTTCTACACAAGAAATTGCAATATTCCAATAAATAAATTATAAAGACAATGATTATATCAACAAAAGTATCGGCACATCGATTTGGTTCGTGGTTACAATGGTTCGCCGCTGTTCAGAGTGAGTTGACCCATGTAATATTATGAACTGGTAGAGGTAATTTCATATTTTGCATCAAGAAAATTTAATTTTTCTACTCTCCAATTCCATGATTTTCAAAGAAGTACTCTCCCAAGTTTATATTCTTATTATTATCTTTCCAACTAATTGCGATTTCACAGTTGACATATTATTAAAAACTTTTATCATTAACTACAAATATTGCCCGAGATGTAGTCAAATGATTTCCGCAAAAGCAAGTGAGGCAATTATACTGATAACGAATATATTTTTTGTTTTATTAATTCTTGATCAACAAGCATATAAATATTTTCATCCGCAGTATTTCCTGAATAATATTCAACCAATTTTGCCATCTTCATCATTTCATACAATTAAAAAGCACCTTTTCTTTACGCACAAATGTTTAATTTGACAAAAAATTGATTAATCTGCTATTCTGAATTATTAGTTTTCGTGATGGGTGTAATGGTCGGCCTAGTGTGCAGTTGGGCATCGCCATATTTGGCCAAACTGACCAGACCAGATTCACCGTTACCAATAACCGACGACGAAGCAGCATGGTTTGCGTCTCTCATCAATATCTCTAGGCCATTGGGCGCAATTCTGGGTGCAATAGCCGTCTCTATGTACGGAACCAAAATATCAACATTACTCATTGGAATCCCGATGGCACTTGGCTGGGCATGTTTTTTCATTGTCAATTCCGTACCACTCATTTACACATCACGATTGCTCAGTGGCATTGGCATTGGCTGGTATTACAGTGCTTTTCCATTGTATATCGGTGAAATATCAGATCCCAAAATACGAGGTGCTTTAGTAAGCTTTATTATGCAAGGGATTCTTGTTGGTACAACATTGGGCAGTGTGATGGGTGCATATCTCGACACATGGCTGTTTGCAACTTTGAGTCTTGTGCCCAACATAATATATCTGTTGGTTTTCTATGCCATGCCACAAACACCACATTATCTAGTACTTCAAGGAAAATATGATGAAGCCACACGATCTATTAAATCGTACAATCGCAATGCTGACGCAACTAATGAAGTTGAGAATCTCAAGAAATTCACGGAAAATGATCGTTCGTTGACATTTTTGGACACATTGCGTGAACTGTATACGCCAATTAATCGAAAAACATTGTTGATGATAGGTACTGTGTATGCTTTCTTACAACTCAGTGGGCTGTTTACAGTGACAGCATATTTAGAAACTATGTTGATTAATGCTCATGTAACAGTGATAACACCATCGTTATTAGTTATTATTGTAAATGTTAGTGGAATTATGGCAAGCTGGGTAGCAATATATACAAATGACAAATTTGGTAGAACTATAATGCTTGCCATTTCGTGTGGTGGTGTAGCTATTGCGATGACTCTGTGGGGAATCAATTATTGTCTATTGGACTTGGGCTATAATGATCCAAAGTTGCAATGGATGTCAATTGTTGCCTCTTTCATTTATCAAATAACATTAGCCATAGGTCTCATGCCAGTGCCGACTACATTAATGAGTGAAATGTTTGCACCAAAAGTCAAAAGTATAGCGGCATGCATCACCAACATTACTTCAGGAATATTTGCGTTTTGCGCGAGCCGTAGCTATCACCCGATGGTAGAAATTCTCACCGCAAAATATGTCTTCTGGATTTATGCTACACTTATGATTGTGACTGCTCTATATACACTAATTTGTATACCTGAGACAAAAGGAAAATCACTCGCAGAGATACAAGAATTATTAGCCACAAAAGGAAAATACAATAAAAAAATCAGTGACACTCAGGGAAATCGAACAAATGAAATTTAAATGCACATGACTGAACGTATTTATGCAAATACGACACGAGTCATGACAATGCGAATGACGAGGAATCTCGATAGACTGTTTAAACATCATCAGACGATGATTAATTACTCTCCCCATAGCTCAACATTAGCAGAATACCTTGAGACAAATGATCTGTATGGACCGATCAGTAATTTCGGAATAAAAAGTCCAAGTGAACGTCATTTTACTCAAGCGATGCTGTATCAGGATGTAATTGTAGAAGAAAAATTTTTAAAAATGGTACGAATAAAATATTTTTGATTAAAATCAGATGTGTCCGAATTGCTAACAACAGATTCAGTCGTTGGACGATCCGAAATAGTTTCCCGGTACGCTCATATGTACTTCAACATTCGTAACAATGTGATGCCACATATGACTGTGCAATTTGCTGAATATGTCATTGTTATTAATATCCAACTACAGACGGTATTTATTAGACATAGTCAAAGCCGTGACCCTCAACCATTGTACAATGTCATTAAATACAAAAGGATTCATTGAGATTATACGAGGATAACACAAACAGAGAAGTTCATCGATACGTCAAACGGAGTAGTGCTTACAACTCAAAGAAGACAAAATTCACATCCAGCACTCGATACATTGAATTATTGTCTAATACCTCCAATTAGTGAAAAAAATATATTTTTTCCGGAACATCATGATATGACGCATCAAATATTCATATCGCTCGATTGTTATCGATAAATTTATATAATTATATTACTCGACTATATCGCGAGCTCTAAAAACGAATAATAAACCACCTGATACAACAGTGTGTGAAAGCACATGTATGTAGCAATAACTTATTTACGCATATTTTCTTTATCTTCAACAATACTATTGCATTAAATAAGACGTGTCGAATAATAAATAAGTCATTCCATTGGCTCGTGTATGCCTGACAAAATTTCTAACATATTTATATATACACCGAATTTTATAACAGAAATTTAAAAATAGCCCTTGTTAAATAAATATATAATAAATGTATAATGTTCAAGATATCAGAGAAGTCTTACATAATTACAATACCACAATTAATTCACTGATGTATGAAATCGAAAAATAAAGAAATTTAAAGAATATATTCGCCCCCTTGACCTACACATGGTAAGTTGATTGAACAAATATTGTCCAGTTAACGAAAAAATATTCTTTAAGCTCAATACATGCCTGAAATATTATGATACAATATTTGATAAAATTCTGTAAACGAAATCACGTATCATGTAGAGTACAGCTATGGCACAACGAAAAAAAAAGAGTTTTATGACCTCAGTTGGTTGTATAACATTGAACTGCACTACATCATAAATTAATAAATTTTTTTCTCCCTCGTCAATCTCATTTATAATGTTCGGTGATTTTTTTTTTGCTTTACTCAACCGTATATAAAACCTAATCGGATTTTTATTGCTTTGTTGTGAGTTTTGAAAGTATTGTATCAGTGTTCTATATGTCAAGAGCGAAGGGGTATGAGACTTGAAGAGTTTTTGAATTATATCATTACGAAGAAGTGGAGCACTGTCGTGAGCGTACTTCACTTTATTCGATGTAGCCGTGATAAATCAAATTTAAAAACAATTAAAACTGCTGCTGCCTCGCCTAAAATATTATTGGCAATTGAATGCATGTGACAAAAGGTCAAACGAAACCTTTATATTGATGACATAACTGAATTATAAACTTTCACTTCAATAATTCTTCTATAACACTAACAAATAATTAATTACTCATTACTTAGATGCTTCACAACCGCTTATGCAATATTTTCATCATATGTCATCATATGTCGTACTCACAATAATATTTACTGATCAATATTGACAACGACATGATGAAAATGATGTGAGATATAATGCGAGACGTGGTGTCTCCATATCCCATCATAAC
Source organism: Meteorus cinctellus (assembly GCA_030523045.1). Taxonomy (NCBI): domain Eukaryota; kingdom Metazoa; phylum Arthropoda; class Insecta; order Hymenoptera; family Braconidae; genus Meteorus; species Meteorus cinctellus. The sequence continues at coordinate 809,011 of JAPYZF010000011.1, read as the reverse complement.
CGATAACAATAACGATTGATTTATCCATAATAAACGTAGGAAGCTGTTGACATATTACCGTTCGATAAATCTTTAGTCAAGCTGTTTTATATTTACGCATTTATAATTATAGAGTGAGGGTGACCTCATGAGTACTCTGATGATCTCCCATTCTCAACTTTAATGCACAAATCATTATTATAATTCGAATCAAACCAACTGAAATACAGATGATCTGTATTCGAGCAGAATATAATTTCTCGTGAGATGAGGGTCCAGTAATGGAAAAATATTACATATGAAACGAGCTAACATCCCATTATTCACGTGCACATGACGTTCGGATCGATCGAATGGTAGAAGGAGATTATTGTAATGCCTACTTTCGTATAGAAAAATTGCATTAAAGTATTGTTTGCTTATCACACGCCTCATAATTCAGTAACAACTTTATCGCAACGTAGCATTTCAACTATTGGATTTGTGTGAAAATGGTTCCAACGTATTGCCTCAACACATAGTGCATACGTCATTCAGTCAATGAGTTACAACTTGAATGCGGCCAAATTTCCAATCTGCTACGGACAATCCTATCGTGCTTTAGATTGTACATCATGCTATAGACAAAATACATACAAGCACAAAGAAAAGTAGAATGCCAACAGTGGCGATCGTGTTGTTAGTGGTAGAGAGGTGAGACACAGGCGACATTGGTTGCTCGCCAAGTCGCGTATGTGGGTTAACCGTGTGCGAGGTGACCCAAATTTTCTCCGAGTAACTTCCGGTAATCCACGAGAAGCTCTTATCGATCTATGGATAACAACACGGTTAACCTCAGTTATCTCCGTATACCACACAACACTCATCATACTCACACATATCTGTATTTTTATAAATACACCATAATATCATCGCTTATGCATCGTCTACGCTATCAATGCAGACATGGAAAACAATTTGGCAGGAATCATTTGACTTTATGGATGAGCATAAAAGTGTATACGAATGAATTCATTATAAAAGCACAAGATGTTGAGAAAAAGATTATTGTGATAGAAGATAATGTTTTTAATTCAAGATACAATTTATATTTGATTCAATATTATGTTTTTCAACCGAAATATAAGTATGATTATCACGAATTGATATATAGCTCATGAGTATCTTAATTTGAAGTAAATAATTCTGCAATATGAAAGATATCTCAATTCGAATATTTTTATCTTGGACCAGCTCACCCAACATAAATCATTTGACTCGAAAACAACCAGGTAAATAGAGTCAACAACTTGTGAATTTAAATACTAGACGCAAATATTTTTTATTGCTTGTGTTATACTCGGATATCTACCATCCACTATCGGGTTTTAAGGAGAAGAGACTGTCTTCGTTGTCTATTCATATCAATTTATATTCATTGGAATATCTATGAATATCTATTCCATACACGAACTTTATATAGAATTTGAAAATTTAGATAAAATGTGAATAGAATACAAAATTTGTCATATGAAAGAATTACAGTAAATCATATTATTCTTATTTATACGGGACTACCGTGAATTGACGAAATAACATTTCTTTTTCATGGTTTTCACCATGCCTTTGCTCTAATAAATTTCCATAAAACTTTAATTCAAATAATTATTCAAAATCTTTTTATACTCTGAACAGCCCAATCTTGCAATTCACTATCTAATTGTATTTTATATTTCAATTTTAGAAATTTTTTTTTTGTACTGAGCTAACAATAAAAAAGACTGCACGCAGTCACAAATTGAAATGAAGCCGAGTATGAAAAAGTAACGACATAATGAGCATGATATGGAAAGGCAGACTATAGACGGCGAGAGTGGATGAGAGTGGATAGGAGTGTGTTTAAAGGGGGTACAGGTACTTGGTGAGCTTTGAACTGTGTGCGCCTACGAGCAGGCGCCGTAGAGGGACTCAAGGACTGGCCACTTACATTCCAAGTGGTTTTGCTTCCCGCCAGAACTCTATTGCTCTACCTCGCTCCCTTGACGTAAATTTTCTTTCATTATATTTTCATATATTTATATGATATCTTCGTCATGATGCAATCACACGGAAGTTTCAACGAGGGAAATCCTGTTTTTTGCCAACAGGGACCAACAGAAATATCCTAAACTATAAAATCATATGAATCAACATCATATAGGAATATGCCCAGTATGAGATACGAACGTGAACTCGCCTAGATATGTGGTAGCTCAATCAAAGCAATGCGCTTATCCATAAACTTTCTCTGTACGGACATAAAAACACGCAGTAATTTGAGTTCAGTACGATTAACGCGTAATGTGTAGATTGAGAATACTATATAACGATAATAACGAAACTATTTGATGAGAAGACAAAAAACTGATAACAAACTTGTGTCATGTTCATATCTTGTGCGGTTGGACGAATATCATTTTTCTATTACTTCTGAGTACCGTTCTAAGATTAAATTTCAATTCCCTCTACAATATTCACATCATCATTGCAAAAGCGCCAAATTTAATATAACAAATAACAACATACAGTAAATTCCATGGTAACAAAATTCAACTTACTAGCATCCAATAAATTCCACAATCACCACTAATGATACAAATGCCAAGGATGGCAGTGCGAGTATTAATTAAATTATTATGCGTCGATAAAATATTCTATCCTCCCGTAGAGATTCCTCTAATTTCGAAAAGTTTGCCAATTATTCACAGTTAATTGGCTTTATGATATTTATATTGAGAAATTCTAACTCAATATGATGAATGAGAGCGTTACTGTTCACTACGGAATTTTTCATTTGATCATTACGCAAAATACAAAAATTACAAAAACATATTAATTCATGTCAAGTAACATGAACAAAGTATAATAACTTGTTGAGGTGACTAAAAACTGCTGAGCTTGCCACCACCCTGGCGGAGTTAAGCGATTGCAAGATCGTAAATTTCCAATTGTGTTAACCCCGTCCCATATTAAGCCCACCCTCCTAACGACTCTTTCAATCCCTTCCATGCCGTCTACCTATTTTTTCTAGTGCTCTACGTGCCAAACTTAACGTAAAACTTCTTACTTTTCAAATACTGATCGAATTTTCTAAATTTCATTCCTAAATAGAATGAAAAAATCAATGAGAAAGAGAAATCAAACGAGAGTATATGATAATAATGAAAAGAAAAATATGAAATGAATGTGATACAATCTTCATAGCTTCTGAACAATAAATGAGCCTAGGTGTTCACATATACACCAAAAAGATTCAGTTGATGATGAATTTCAGCAACCATTAATTCAATTTATAAATTTGGAATTTCACTAATGGACATGGTAATCGAATATTTCTATTGCCAACAATGTGGAACACATGGTAATGTTGAATTAACAATGAAAATTGCTATCCGTCAGATTTCAGTGGTAGCTCCGGACATTATTTCATCATATCAATATTATTCAAACAATCGGCATTTATATGAAAACATTGAGTATGCATTCTAAATAAGTCCGAATCATCATATAAAATATATAATTAAAATAGATGATTGTCATATTAAAATAATTGCGCAAATGATTTCATCACAGACAACAAACTCATATCGATCATTAATGGCAGTGGTATAGTATGTATGGCAGTTCTCTTTCAAGATGGTAAAATTCATAGCCTCCCATTATTTACAAACGATTTAACGCCAGAATAATGCATTCTGCAAGCTCTTTGCTCGTAGGTATTATATATTATATAGATATGTATATAGATGAATATATATGTACAGTAGCTACCGGAAGCGCCGACAGTAGCAAGAGCGTCAATGGTGCGCGTTGTTCCACTATCTATGCTCCCCTCTTAATATCCAACGAAATAGAAGTTTGGAAAACGAAGTCTTGGAGTTCACACTCTTCGGCACGAAACTTCAGCTTCAAATACGTATGCACATGCACATTATGTGATGACACTGCCTTATATGTAATGTATATCGAAAGAGATTCAGAAGTTAAATCTTTTTTATTTCGCCGTTTCCAGATTTCGAATAAAAACATGGGATAGAGAAGAACAAGAAGAAGAAGAAGAAGAAAAAGCTTTAACAATTCGAGAATCCATTTCGAAAACACGACTAGGGCGAACAAGCTAAATAAATATACACAAATTTATAACTTTATCATTCTGACATTATAGAATACACGAAAACATCACTTCAGTTTGCTGAAGAAATAATAACAACTCGTAATAATTTGATTTTATGTGATTAGAAAAACTCGGAAACGGCCCTAATTTTTGCACGTGCCATATCTATTCGTGAACAGATATTCAACTGTATAATGTAGATGCGATTATGAATTTTTACCGTTGGTAATGGAGGATATTCTACCACCACGGACGTACGGACTCATCAACCATTATTTATGTTGAATTTTCTACGTCGCCCGATACGTGCAACACGCGGCCCATTGTTTTGTTTTTCTTTTTCCTAGACTCACTGTTGTGCACCACACAATCCACAAGGGGCAATACGGCATGGCACAACCAGCCGCATTTTTTCTCATTGCATACCCTCAGCCCACACTCTTCCATCCACGATGGCATCATCTCCCTATGCACTCTCCTCCCATCCCTGTTGTTTTTTTCCCTTTTATTATCTTTTTTTTTTTCTGCATATATCGTCTCACCCGCGTTAGCCGTTCGTTTGCAAAACGTCGCTGTGCTACCTTGGATGATTTACGCGCGATCCCACCAGTGCCATTTACACTCTTTTGACGACTAATCCGGTACACGCGGTTTACCCAACCGCCACCGTAGACTCGTTGGAATTATTATACCTACGCTTTCATCACACCGCACACAGCCATAATCTCCCAACATATACCATAGAATTGAGACTCTTTCGCATATTCATTTGTAATAAAGACCTCTAATCATTTCATGATTCCAAAAACATCGAAATTTCGTTCTTTGATAAGATCTAAAGTCACATTCAAATATGTCACATTATAATTCACTGATTCATTGATAAATTCAGATCGAAAGTATCGTGCTTGAATGTGATAAATTCGTAAGTATAAAAAACAAAAATGTTCAGCTGATAAATTGTAAATTCTAAAGACCCCATATCTATATGCCCACACATAAATGTATAGTATATGATATATATATGTATGAGTGAGGTTGATGGTGTTGGAATGTGCTAGCACGCACTGACCGACGCGCCCCTTGAGCACTTTACCCCTTCATAGAATATACGTACTTTATGACCGCACATTGTCATCGAGAAGCTCACATACAACCGACAAATGACCCATCTCTATACTACGTTGTGTGGATAACATGACATCAGATGAGTGGTCGCGTGAATTATTGGGCAGTAGTGTACGCCTGCAATGAGGGACGTAGCAGAAATGGTGAGGAAAACAGAGACGCTAGACGTTATAGAGATATATGTACACGTCTCAAGCTGTTGATCCTCACCAGTCGACATACCCAGAATGACAGTGTTGCCAGATTAATCCTATCCGCTCAACGGGTCCAACATCATCAAAGAGAACAATATGACGATAACAGATGGGAGTAAAAAAAACTTTACCTATATATGCACAACGGATATTATGAGAGTAAAAGACAAAGGGGAATAATTCTCAATTAAGTAACAAAATTATTAAGAACTTTACAAAGTAGCTTAGATAGAAATACCATCTAGCAAATATATTATATCATAACTTTCATCCAAACTGAGTTTTCAACACACTGTACTGTACCATCGTGTTGCAGAAATTGACTTGACTGATGAAAGTTAATGACTATTTTTGTTAAAATCGGATATAGGTGGAATGTGCAGTATTTATTAATATGCATATAGATAACAAGACATGAAATGCACGATGACTCGGTTTCGCCCTGTCTTGAGAGAGGAGCTTTATTTTACTAATTGTGAGCAATTTTGTCTTATTACTCCCTCACACCTCGACTTCTCTTGGCGTTTATATATGCGCAAGCAACGGCTGTCGCGTCATCATAATTTCTCACAAGAATACCAACCGAGCTCGAAGCGTTGCGCCACTGCGCACGACGCTTGAGTGAAATTACCCCAAGATTTCTTATGAGGTATAATATTACAAGAATAATTCAAAGACGATGATGGTAGTGTTTAAAGTGAAATATTTTATTGGTTACGTTTTACGACGAAAAATAAAATAAACTGAAGGTGGAAATTGAACGATGTGGCAATTTGTTTTTGACAATAAATTTTTCCAACTGTCAATGATGGGAAATAGTCAAACTTTGAATTTTGGTCACGTAACTATTTCACTCGCACAGTTGTTGACATTGCTCAATAAACCCAACTGGCGTACTCGACCTCCAAGCAACCCTTTTTTAACATACAACCCTCTCCCATTGGTGTGAATGAACCATATCAAATATTTCATAACCCAAACAAAAGTACCCAACCGTTTTATTTTTAAGACTGATATAAAATATGTGTTCATTTACGCTTCTTGTTCATCCAGCTATTTTCTCTACTTTTTACATCTTCATTCGAAAATGCGAACTTCAACTAACATACGACTAACGTGAAAAGAAGAAACGTGTTATCACAGGTGAGAGTATCGTGGTTCTTGCATTCTCCCACAGTCTATCCACCTCATGCAATTTTATTTCAACTTTATTCTATTACAATTTTTCCTTTTTAGACGGGAAAAAAATAAGAAATTTCATGTCCACGGAGATTGAATTTACATTTGCAAAATTGCTCGATGCGGAGTGTTCCAACAGGGGAAGAAGAAAAAAAAGAGAAGAAAGGAGAAGAAAAAGAAGACGAAAACGGAATTATCGATCGAGCAATTCTCTCCCTTCCAGAGGATGAGCGGCAGAATTTTCTTGACTCTATCAAGCTAAAGTCCTGGAAGGATGGAGTCGTGAATGTTCATCTTTTTTTAGATCTTCCGTCGTCGTCAGTAGCGTCGCCGTCAACGTTGTCGTACGTCTAATGCGATGTTCCGACTGTGGAGCGCGGTTGCGCAGACAGAAATTGGACCTTTCTTTTATTTATTTTTTTAGCAAGATGCATTCCAATGCACTATACTGCAGCAACATAAACCCACTGATGAGAAACGATCATACATAATAGTACAATATACCGCGCTACCATGTGGAGACCAGCCATAAAAATGCGCAACTAATGTTATGAAATTTATTTTACCTCAGACTATCATCAATTCTCACGGGCAATCTTCGAACGAGACAGAATGAAACAAAGAATAGGAAAAAAAGATGAGACCATAATTGAATTTAGACCGGCCGAAATATTTTTTTCATAGAATAAATGTCAGCATGTGAAATGTCTTTTGATACTTCCACTAACAATTTATTGCTGGTCATGTGCGCAACGAACATATTCAAAATATAAATCGCCAAAATTTTACGAATTGAGATGACAGCGATATGAATTAAGAGATTCAAGTACATTTGGGATTGAAAAAGTTTTTGCAGCATTGTAGCTTTGTAGCCGAGTGAATGAGATATTGCGGAAGAAAATACAAAATGTGCAACAGAAACAACCTCGCACTTAATATAAACCTCTGCGACAAATTCAACACACAAATTGGAAACAAATCAATCCCTAATATATATTAAAGTATGACATTGCCAAATGATGCATTCTCACTAAGTGAACTATTTTACAAAAGTCTGAAGACTTGTCATATACTATACAGTATATGCAAACAAATACCTGCGTTAAAGTTTAACCGTACAGCACATCTGCCATTTGATGTTATTATCATCGATGTCCGTGGAGCGAAGACGAGGCACTCACCTGTAACAGTTGAAAGTAAAAGACAAAAATGAGTGACATGTATATCAAGAAAACGAATAATTATCACACTTTTTCATCTTATTTCCCAACCGCGAGTTATTTTAACATACTCAAAAGCACCCAAGTTTGATCGAAAGAGCGTCGCAGTCACTAATAAATGCAGACACAGACAAGGGTACATATTGAGGTAGGAAAAGTTGCATTCCCTTTTACTTTGCTTTACTACTAACTGCAGACTCAATGTTTCTTTATTCCTCTTTTCCTTTCTTATGAAACTTGAATTACAAAGACGACCAGGCAAGTGAGCATTGCGCGCTTTTCCAACCATCAAGATGAAATGCTAAAGAATATATACAACGAGAAGATGAGAATGAGCAAAATGCGAATAACAATTGTGCGGCACGCTCTGAGTAAATGTACAGCATTAGTTGACGACAATACGTCGCGGCCCCCAATGACTTCGGGTATATATGAGAGCAAGAACATTCCAGAGTGTGCGTCTCAAGAGGGTATTTGAGTCAGTGTCATTCAACAAGGGTTCACCCAACACTCGTTAACTTCTGGTCTTTGTAATTAGAGGTTTTACTACATCGTAAGCTTTGTAATATGTCTGTGGAATTTTTTTTTTAACAGTCACCCGGGACAACTCAGAGCAATGCTGTCAATATAAATTGTTCATAACCCTGCGCACGTCTATATTTATACATATGTGCTTGACTGTTTTAGTGGACGGCTAAAGGAGCAGCTATGGAGATGTGGCAGAATGAGATTCGGATATTCAGTGTCTATGGAGTCCCTGGACGCCACTAAATATATAAACGATATCCCTGACCTACTTATATCCAAAAACATATAGGAATGATATTCTTCTTGTGATTTAGAAACAGTAAATGGCATTGTGGATGGTTTGTTTTCTCATAAAAAAGCCACGAACAGACACAACACGATTAGAATGGAGAGAATAAAATGCAGTGAATCAGTATAGAATGTGATGAATAGAATTCGTGTTTGAATTTATGATACAAGGAAAGTCGCTCACCTACAGTGGCGCAGAAGAGCATTGTAGTGGTGATGATAAATTATACAACCGAGTAATACAAACAAACATTTGTATCATGAGAGATTTATATTTGCGTGAGTGCAGATAAAAAGATGCTGATTTTATCATGCACGTGCACAAAATTAGCACAAGTTCAAAAATTTCAAGAAGAAGATATTTCAATTCTGCAAGGCCGAAGTTTTATTCAATATTTTGTTTTTCACATTGAAGTTAACGTATTTCATATAAATTTATTTTCTAATCAATCATAGGTACAACGGTTGTAATTATTAGGGATGATAGACTCAGAAACTATTCAATATAATGTTTAACTTGCAGAGAGGTCCAATTTGTTGAATTCATATTGGTTTGTATTAAGAAAAATGTCAATTTGCAAACAAACAACCATTACACATTAGACCAAATTGAAAATTTTTATGGCGAACCTATTTCAATGGAAGAATTTCTTTTCCTTCCTCACGACCACATCTAATTTAAATTTATCTTACGATGTAACAACATATTTGTATTTCAATTGAAATGATACATTTTCAGTAGATGAAAGAGGCGCAATGCGAGTGACCCCAAAAGCTCTCGACCTTCCGTTTGCGGAATTGGCCTAGGGACTATATTTACAATGTTGAAAACGAGACGACGAGACGTAGTGCGGCGCGGTATGAATGTACAAGTACGTACGTATGAGTATATATATATGTATGCACCTGGTGCCTCTATGCGGTACTATTTCCGTACAAAGTTACTACGTCACGCGATTAAATATAAATTTAAATCGCGTTGTGCCTACGTCATGAGACATTTCGACCCTCTTGATGAAACAAGTAGCAGAGGTAAGCAGGCAAGACGTCTTCAAGCGTCACCTGACTTATCTCAACAACATATATATATATATAAATCAATTTTGCACTCAATAAATTATTTGTTTTACAGAGATTTTTGTCCCAATTCAACAAGAACACTAACATTTAATTTCTGTAATGGAGGTACGTCTGATAAAGACTCTGATTGTACCATAACCATCACAGGAAGTTGCAACATCAATTGCTTCCATTTATTGCAATATTCCTCTCTTGTTTTTCATTCACGCTACTACACAAAATGTGTGCATGGTGTTAGGCAATTTTCTCATCCCCGAAAAATTGTGTATCGAGTGTACTCTTTACTTACTCCACCGTCATTTTTATTTTTGTACATACATGAAATACACACGCACACAGAAAATATATAGACATATTCAATTGGCATTGCTATAGTGAAATGTTTTGCATGTTGAAAAAGTTGGTCTCATCAGTGCGTTGTACCGAAGTTAACAAGTATTACGGTTTGGCTCTTCGCTTCCTCTCTCAATCCGAGATAGACTTTCAGTAATTACCTGGTTAGTTCAACTCGTTTCTTTTTTCCGCACTTTATTTCTTTTTTTTCCCCCTCATCCTTTCTTCTCTTATTTTCATCTTTACCTTCATTCTGATGTTGAGATTCAATTTTCATTATTGCACGCATTAGTATGATGGTCGTTATTAATTTAAATCCCAACCAATAATTATCTAACTTTGAATATGTAATCTGGATAAGGCCCAATTAATGATATAGTACGCACGTTATATTATTACAATGTTGCAAACAAACAATTCCTTTGAATGAAAAATTAAGAATCAATTTGCGATCATGTTTATCGATTGTTGGATAATTCATCTAAAATGATACATAAACGGAAAAAAATTCGAATTAAAAGTGTACACAACAGCGGCATTGAATGAATGGTTTGGAATTCAATTTTTTCCCGAACAAACTTTGCAAATTGCGAGTGTCATGAATGAGCAATGGATTATTGATGATTTCTCTCTATTCTTTAGTTTCTTCGTCTATCTCTCACACTTTTTCTCGCTTTCTCTGTCACTCCCACATTTCAGACTATGGTCCACTATGTCCGCCCACTTTATTTCTATTTCGACCGCATGTGACATCGGTCTACTGATTTATTATCACTACAGATATGTATATGATAATGGTCTCTATATCAGCAAGATTATATAGCGTAAAATGACCATATAGGTTTGCGTGTATAATCCTGGTCATTGAATGTGATGTATTTCTCGTCGACACGCAACGATAACAATTCAAAATCCCTACTATATACAAGAATAGCCATAGTAATTTTGACGATAGGATACGTAACAAAAACATTTTACCTAGTATACACATTGTAATGTTGAAACCATCAATTATTCATAATTGATGATTAGCAATCGCATATAAATGTTTGTACCTTTTAGATTCCCGTGGACTGAGGTACTCAATATTTCTGTCCTCCACAGTCTACTTTGAACTAGGTAGACAAGACTCCAGGCAATTGTTATCACTGGCACCCACATATCAATTCTTTTCTAATCATTCAGAACGAACACCATGATGAATTGCAGAATGAAACGAATTTTTCATCTCATACAAACATATTCTAAATATTCGTACAGTTACATTGGTTTGATTCTCGATACCGCCAACACGTCTCACCAAGCTTTCATTTTTAATCAAGTTTGATTTACTATTCTTATTTTTTATCAATCACATTCAGGAAAAGTATTCCTAGATAATTTCATGCAAGAATCTCCTCGCTTGAATTATTTGTTTTCAAGTTTCAATAGTGATAACAAGATGGGACTTTATCGAGAGATTATTATTTGAAAACTCATAAGTATCATAATTTCAAATACAATTTCGTCGATATAATTTCTAAGACATCGAGTAAATCTTCTTGATTATTAATAATTTCTTTATGTAGCACAATCAGCAAAATGGGATTTTAAAATAAAACTAAAACCGCTTCGGGCTATTGCAGTATTTCCCAAATCAAACCTATAACCATTCAAATATTACTGTACATGCATGTATCAATCAACTCCCCCCTCTCTAACTCTTCTAAATTGATTCACAAAACAAAATCACATTGAATTTTCAAAATTTGAAATAAGAGCCAAAAATTATTTATGAATCTACTGGCGAAATGCCACTATAGTGGCTGTATTTATTTATCACACGTTCACACGTGTATATAAAAACATGGCAGCATCACCCGGTGTATATTGACAATTGACAATAATTTATAAAGCACGATAAATCATCACATATTGGGAGTAAATTCATTCACAAAAATTCAATTGATAATTCAATAAAGCACTGCGAAATGCCACCATCAAATTTTACCCTTCCAAAATTTGCGTTACTTTCCGCGATTCACTTCTATTTCTCTTTGCACATCATCATACGTTTGAAAACACAAGCAACATTCGACATACTTAATCGCACTGAACCCACTTGTGAAGAATTGATATAACGAATCACATTTAAACTGCTTGATCTTCGCCTAAATTTAGCAATCTCGGACGTGCTCCACATAGTTACCCTATACAGAATGAGATGGAAGTGGAAATTCAAATAGTATGTGTGTACACAACGTATACTTATACACACACGTATATATTTGGCGCCACCACATCTCATTTTCTCTTATATATATAACAGCACTCGAGAATATCCGGACACCTGTATCTCTGGACAGAATTCAATTACGACAATATTCTCATACTTATAATAAAACCGAATCGCTCCTGAATCATATCCTATCATCTACAATTATTTCATGAATTGTGAAAACTAGGTAAAGGAGATATTTCTGAGCAAGCGTATGTAGGTCGAACAATGTCTATCGGAAATCTCGAACATTTTTTCCTGACAATCATTTTTATAAATCTCGAGCATGACACCTCCAAAATTAACGAGTCACTCAACTTCAAATTCATCATCTTTATTGAAATTAAAATGATTTTTAAGATAATTTATATTTCTCCTAACAATATGAAAATAGGGCAGGACAGAGAGTTTTTCCTCTATTTTCTTTTCATATCAATAATTAGTCTCATTCGAATAGAATTTATTCCATAGACATAAATAATTCTGATGAAAACCGGAAGCCTTTAGTCATTTCTAAATATTTTTCACTACGTCGGTATTCGCATATTAAACAGAGATATAAATTCATTGATTAACGGCCTGTTGCATCATTCCATAGATGAACAATTTTATTACCATGCGTCACGACATAGCAGCTAAACGTCTTGGTCAATATAAATCGATCGATCGGAATAAGGGGAATTTGTAACGGATTCGGAAGTGGTACCCATTGACCATTAACGTGTGTGAATTCTCCTCGCACGTCGTACCTACATCGTCCTACCAGGCTCGACTGTTCGCTATAAACTCCAAGCATCCACATAAAGATACACACATATTCACCATACATACATATAGTTTATACCTATTGCTGTAGTTGATAACACACAACCAATATCCACAACATCTATGCACCTATTGTAAACATAGACGCCCATATAACTGATGTGGTATCATATTGTGTGTGAAACATGATTTCAAAACAAACGCGACGTATATTGTAGGTACACCGAATATGCTATTTCAGATGATTGTAAATAGATCAATGGGATTTACTTTGTATGGTGGACGGACCCGAGCATATTTGTGTATGCTTATGTCGGAGATTCGGCTCATGAGTATGTATATGTATGCATTGTCAATTTCAATCAAATGTTCCGGTAGATATTATCAAAAAGCCCTATCCGCAATGTCGGCATTAAAACTTCGGGTTGAGGTCAATATTATTGGTCACAAAGCTTTCATACTTCCATATACCCAATAAAATAAAAATAGAATTGTACAAATCACACATAAACAAAGGTGAGAATTAGTACAATTTTTCTATCAGACGTAATTGCATATCGCAGAAATTAATTTAATTTGTTACAAATTAAAAAAGAAAAACATCAAACTTGCATAATAAATAATCCTCTTTCAACATAGCGAGTCTCTGAGACTTTGCCATGCCCTTGTGATACAAAAATATACCAAACCAATGAGAATCAATTAATCTAACATTAAGTATATTGTGGACCCGGCCATATTCACGTTTAGACGCTTAATGGTTCCACAGCATTCTACAATAATTGTCCCAACCATTTCCTACGATAAAAACCATGAAATTCATCGGATACACGTCATTTCACAAAACGTCGACATGGGAGATATATTCTCCCATGTTCTTTTTACTTGTTCTCTACGTCACATTGCTACAGCCCTATTCAGCCAAGCACCAATACCAATACCATTATATAAAGATCTCATATCAAATATATACATATATATATATATATCGTAGGGGATGTGATAAACGACACGAAGTAATCGGAGCCCACGAAATGAGATCTCGATGGCGCACATACAACCTCTCATTTTCTATATAAAATCTTTTGCGCCTATCGAGATGTTCCTCTATATATATATATATATTCTCTTTCTCTCTTCCCTCAATTTCTCTCTCCTACTCTCACTATTCCTAGCTTACTTACTCTCCCTCAGTCCTTTTCGTCTTCTGTTGAAGAAACTGGAGAAAATGATTATGGGAATCAATTTCCGATGTGACGACAAGGCAGCAAGGGGGTAAAATGGGGAAAAAAATTTATTTATCATTTCTTTTTCTCAAAGCGAAATAGAAAAAAGTTATTGTTTGAAGATATATATGTATGAACACATAGAATCTTTTCTTTTCCCTTTCGACCTATCCTTCACCTAGACTACTTCCCCATTTTTACGGTAAGTGGGAGACGTTATTGGCGATAAAACTGTACATCTAAGTGATAAAACGAAAAATAAGACTTGCTACTTCATGGTTTTCATGTATGGATATACGAAGTTTTATATAGATGAACATGGAGAGATGGTCGTTTAAATAATATGAAAAAGTAGAGGGAAATTTTACTTCCCACATTGCAGTGAATATAAAATTGTTATATCATCAGTTTATGATGTATTTCCGCAAGAATGTTTACCAATTATTTTTCTGTTTTTTTCACTCTCTCTCTCTCTCTCTCTCTCTGTATGCCATTTCCCCAAATGTAACAGCCCGACTATCAGCAATAATTCCATATGTCATTTGTAAGCTTCTAAACCGTAAAATGCATACATATTGAATTCATACCCAGATTATTTGCTTGCGTATATGTACATGTATACGTGTGGTTATTGTGCGCCACATGCACAATTGGGAATAACCATTTGCATGCAAATGACATCGACACGCACCGCACCCGTATACCCGCACATGACGTTATCCCGCAGAATTCACCAGTATTTTGTTCATTATTTTTTTTATTTCTTTCATTATCTTCGTCTTATGAATTCACAACAGAGACAACAAACTATTTCATTGGAATTTCATAAACGTGACAATAACAATTGAAAGATGGACATATTTCTCATCTAGAATTCCATTCGCATTCTCACTTTTCACCTATCATTTGTGTATAGTTCTTCGAAAACTCTTATTGATATAGGGACACGGTTGATGTTTCTATTGAATATCAAAGAGAAGTTGACTACAATCAGTACACCAAAACAAAGCAGACAACAAAGATATATTCATACAATTGGAAATTCTATCTATCGTTGTAGTATTCCTGGAAAACCTTTGTGTGACTTATTGTTTACTTTATTTTTATCAAGTTCCTCCTTCATCTATTCACTCTCTAGCTATGTTATTGTAATGAATAAATGAAGTAGGCATATCAAAACAATCAAAAGGTTCTGCATCAGCGTATATAAATAATCCACACTCAACTTAGATATATCAATAACCAGCAATATATGTTTAGACGAGATAGAGAATGCTACTTCAAATGAAATTATATCAGTGTTAATTATCATGTTTTCATACGATATGTAAAAGTATTATGACTGACTGAACCATATTTATATATCACGAGTATCTATCTATGGTATTTATAGAAGCATTGTTATGTCACTGAATGCGTGGATGTTCCATAGATAATTATTTTTTGGATGGTATGCTGCAGAGAATATTCACCGAATACGCTGACTGACGTATTTAAACACTTCCATACAGATACCATATATAATATATATATTATAGATATGTGGGCATTTATGTGCATATATATTTCGCAATAGCCATCATGTGACTGAACGTTATCAAGTATTGCTCATGTCAGGATGCAGTGTATACTCTAGTGGCTACGTTTGCACTTTTATTTTATATATGAAACTACTCGAATTATATGACATCAAGCCACAAGAGCCACGTATACACATATCCATTTAGATGTTGGTGTTATAAAATAGATGGATTACTATATATGAAGTGTGTGCGCGTGGATATCATGTAAGGGGAGAAGTGACAAAGTGTTGACAAAGGCTAAAGGGGAAGATTGACGATAATACACGAAATGAATAAGATGTACAAGATGAGACAAGTTGTGGCAAAAAAAAAATTAACGGTTGATTTTGTTTTTTCTTTCGTTTGATTTTTTTTTTTTCTTTCAATGAGAGGGTTATCATCAAATCTATTCGGAGATTTGTAGTCAGATTTGCCAGAAAAAAATGTTCGACATTGTCGATGCTACAGTGATAATGAATTGATTAGAAATTAATCTATGATGGAATTGTATGAGAATGACAGTCTACAAAACTCAATATTAATTTGAATGAGTTAGAACATTATTGGAACCCACGACCCATGAACTCTATATGCATCAAATTTTCTCGTGAGAAGTACACGCGCCAACACCGAAATTATTGCATTTACTTGGCCGTCACCCAAACATATTCAAGCATTTATGCATAATAATATATATATCTATGAATTATTGCAACACAATCTTGGCCTACATTAACATAAAGAGCGCTCGGAAAAACTAACATGTCGGGCTAGTGATGATGGAAGAACAATGTTGATTGCGTAAATTGACATAAAACCAATTGTGCCGCTGAGTTGTCTCAAGGGCAAATCGCAAGGACACAATAGTATACCGGAAAAGAAATGAAATTTCCTGAATGTGATTGAATGAGAAATGAGAAAAACTCGACATTTATAACTACTATCAACTAAAATGAGTATAACAATGAAAAATAATATAGTAAAGAATATATATCATGATAGTTCAACGACAGCTGACCGAGTGACCTACGCCCCGGAGGAATCAGGACAGATTCCAGGAAGGGGAAAAAAACAATAAATACCACGAGGGGGATGAAATAAATGAGAGTCGGCGCCGTTGAGACTTAAACATTCTATATATTTACGAGCTCTTACCACCTTGCTTACGAACTGGCATCCTTTTCCAGCTGATTGTCACACGTTTCCAATAGGTTGAAACAATTCGTCGATGGAGTACCAAGGGTTGATACAAGATGAGCCAGATGCTCCAAGGACAAAGAATTAATGCACAGAAACAAATTTGGAGCAAGGCCAGACAAATAGGGGAAGAGTCTGAGTTCTTTATCTTATATTTTCTATTTTTTCCCCAACTCCGAACACTCGCGCATTCACTTTAATATAACATAGCGTTTAACTAGATAAATTTATTGTAAAACATGGACAACAACTGTGTGATCACGTGATCCAACATTAATTCACAACGAATTTGTCACGACAAACTAATTCAATATAATATAAACACAACCGCGACCGAGACAATATGGCGACGCGCGAGTTTAGCTGCCGGAAAACTGACTGGCGAGTTGTCTGATTGGTCGATTGCGTCGTGTGACGTCACACTACGACGCCGGGCGCCGCAAACGCCAACGAGTGCATCTGTCAAGTCACCCTTTTACACAGACGCAACACTCACACACTATCGTGAACACGCACAATCTACAGTTTCATTTACCGTGAGAAGCTGCAGGCGTTTCATTTTCTTCGTAATCAACTTGTCGAATTTCACCGCAGCGCGTCACTACAAAATGGCGTCACATTGGAACGCCACCTGTGATCCAAATGGCGAGTTCACTGCCGGATATTCCGGTGCTGCTTCGAGTTAAGTTTACCATCCCACATCCCTTGTTCTCATGTTCAAGTCGAGTGTGCGCATGCGTCGAATACACGCGCGTAAGTCTGAATATTTTTTATCTTCAATATGGCGGCCGGTGGAATGAGAGGTTATGCAACATTGAAACAGCAAGAAAATATGCACCATGCATATCAAATATTAACATCGAGAATATTGATTCATCAATGAAAGATTTTTGATCTCAATGGCGTTAAAAGCAGTACAAGGTGATATACCAAAAGGCGCTAAACTATTGGATAGATCTGAAGCAATAAATTATCAATGGCGTCTCGTGAAAAGTTGGGCGAATCGTTGGGATGTGTGAGAAAAAAACTTGGTCCTTAAATTACTATCATCAGAATTATTAACATATTTATTGACAAAATAATATGATTAAATAGGTGGCCTATTTTATATGGAGTTCCGGCGTTGGGATTCTTTGCTGGATTCTCAGGATACCGGATGAACTGCCATTACAGACTTAAAATGAAATTACGAAGATATGGTCACCGTAGTACATCATTCACTATGACCGTGGCTCCAATTTTATTCTCAATACCACCTCATTATTTGGTAACGTTATGTATTTATGTTAATTGTGTACTTATGCATTAGGAACGTCGCTTCATCTGATTAATCTTTCAGTTTGTCACCGAAGATTTATTCCTTAATTACCAATGTCAACTTTGTTTGTACACTCGTGCTATTGGTTTACAAATATTTAATTCAACTGTCTACGCAATGTTGGTGTCACCAATGGCTGCTTTCTCTGTGAGTATTATCTCTGTATAAATGGAAACTACGAAATGAATTGCTTTCATTTTCCTTTTGTTTTCTATGCATGTTACAGCTTGCACACAGACACGGAACGTATCCTTTGCCCTATTGGTCGGATTGGAAAAGTAATTTGAAATTGTGGCTCTCACTGCATAAATCTCTCGCACCGAAGATGAAAATTATGCTGCCAGCGCAAGTTGCGTTTGCTTGCTTTATAACTTACATGGAGACGAGAAGTCTAGACATTATAAAAACGAAACTCGAAAACGGTGAGGTAGAGATATAATATGAACTCCTCATTTGAAGCAGCAATGTTTGACTGTAATAGATTATTTGTATAAGTTTATACTGTCAATTGTTAATGAATGTAGAGAAAATGGCATCTGATGACAATGTGAAAAAATACATCAACATTTTGATTTGAATAGTTGGGTGTTTTTGTTTTCTAAGAATAGAAGAATAAACATTATGAAACGCTCTTCTCTCTTTATTAATTCATAACCACTGTGATACACGGTGCTATATTTACAGGCATTGTATTTTTTTTCGTTCAATTTTAATACCGATAGGCACAATGTGCTCCTTTCGTGTAATTTATAACATATATTTAATGTCCATTATGGTCTAAAATTCATTAAAGTCAAGTTAAATTGAGTAACGATTTATTCTATAAGATTTTTTCCTTTCAATAATCATCACGAATTTCGAAAAAATATATATTAAAAGAAAAATCTGCTTGTTGGTATTTATTTCTACTGCAGCTAAATATTTATTATCTTTATCATTTTCGAAGTATAAAAAAAAAATGGTAAGCAATTTAGCTATCAACAATGTGACTTTTGATATAATATTTTGGTTATCCTCCGAACATAATACCAGATATTTGTTCCATAACTTTTTTGCAATTATATTTTCATTAAATTGCACATGTAATCTTTTTTAAACATTGCATTCAAATTTCCCATCCCCAATGCAATATAATATCATCTTCATTTGTTACTGTGAAACGATTATTATTGGCAGTTAATTGGGCGCTTATACACGATCACCTTCATGCACACACCCCTGAATGTGCATTAATATTTTATTTTCATCACTTGCGAGATCGTAATTTCTGAAGCGAATTGATCTAATTACGTAATCATATACGAATAAGTAACAATTATTCAAGTTAACATAATGACAACACATGTTTTTTCTCGTTTAACTACCCAGCATATCGCGTTTCCATATATAGTTATAATAGATAACTTGTGGCAGTGAATAATATACCAGCTGCCAATTCAGCTGGGGACAAAAATCTAAGTGAAGCAGGAAAAAAATCATAATAGGCGCGCCGAAGAATTCGCATAGAAGTTTCTCACCAAGACGCAAATATATTTATAAATATGTGATATTATTGATCACACGTTGATGTCATTCAATGAAATAATTGTTAGTTGAAGTACATATATTATAGTAACGTCCGTGAATCTAAGTGGATTTATAAAGTGCACAAGATTCAAAAAGTAAATTTTGTCTTGTATCCACTCACGAATATAACTTTTGTTCCTCCCGACTATCCATAAATCCCTTTATGATAGTTATTGTTGGAAAATCACAATGAGATCGCCGTCGTCATGTAGTACCTCTTATGCCTAACAACTGCTATTCTCTAAATATAGCTGTAAAGAACATCATTTCGATTTGTATTGACATTTCAGAGTAGATATTCATCAATTATTTATCATTATCGTTAAATAGTAGCACGTAACAACAGGTACTCCAATATTTCTTGATACCAAGCAAAATAGGAAAAATATGGTTTCCAATATTATTTTCATCCTCCTTTTTGTGTTACATCCGCAATTTTTCCAAATAACGCAAGAGAAAAATGATAATTATCATGATTGAATCAATTCTAATACGTATCACTTTGTGCTTCTCTCGACATTCACAATCATTCAGCATACGCTCACATTTCCAGTGAAAATAATAATAACAATATAATGATATAATCGGCACCATTTCAGATAGCGAAAAGGTACCAAGTAATAGTCGCCGCACATCAACAGTTTTCTCTTGCAGATTTCACAATTATCCGAAAAAGTCTTCTATGGCTTACTAATTATTCCCATTACTATTTATTATTATCATTAGGAAGAGATGAATCAGTTGAATCATATTGTTGACAGGATGAAAGAAATTTCGTTGATTATAAAAGAAGAAATGGAGGAATCCTTGCAGGCATTTCTGTTGGCCCCATGTATAAATGAAATTATCAAGCTTTCTCCAGAATAATGCGTATTTGAATAAGAATCATTGTTACCATTAGCAATACCTGATGACTCCATCATTGCACTTACATTGTTGGCTGAAACATTGGTCATTCGCTAGCACCGTCGATGTGTTATATAGTCATGATAGCTAACAGTTACTTTTTCACATTGATAACGTTTCAACTTGAGAGTGCGTCTGAAATCAGGTGTTATCGATGCTTTATAGCCGCCTTTATGCAATAATGAATCGATTGTTTGTATTTGGTCCCAACCTAAATACCAAAGAAGAAAAAGAGAAACATTTCATCAATTCATTTCTATTTATATTCACCCTGTTATTATGTTTTCGATTCACACACGTCCTCTCACCTTGGTCCAACGCAACCTCTGGTAAAAATGTAGCAGTGCGCTTATTGCCCTTTTCGTTAGAGAATTCAATAAGAATTCCATGCTTGCCTATTTCCCAATCCAAATAATCGGTACCGTCTTCGAAATGTAACAGAATCGAGACTGAAACGTGCATCCGCGGTAGTTCGTCCCGAGTTATGGGATTAAAGCGCGAGTCTTTGAACGCACTTTGAATAATGCAAATAAAGAATAAAATCACACAATTAATACATGAAAAGAATCAGTTGCAGGAGCACAAAAGACTTTCTTCACCTCGTCATAGCATATTCCCTCAGTCCAGCATGTAAATGCATAGCAGTGAATGTTCCAATACAACCACGCAGTCGTTTGTCTTTGCCAATCTTCCATGTTACGAATAGAGGACTGAAAATAAATGTTTATATTAATGAAAGCCATCATTACACAATATACTCAATATAAAAATGCCCTAATTCATCTCCATGATCAATTCATTTTCGCGAGATAACGAAGACAGAACAGAGTAATCTGAAAAAAATCTCTCAATAAATATAAAGCTTGCATGCTAGAATATATTATAATTACAAATTAGAATAAAAACGAAGACATTCATATGGGTTGCTGTCTCATGACTGTCGATTGTGCCATTTGCCATACGTGAACATGATGAAAATATTCATGCACAGAACAAAGAAATGGCAACGAAGGTGTGTGAATTATTCGAATGATGGCGCTGAACAAAGGATAAAACATTGAAAATAAAGTGAGAGCGACAAAGAATTTGTAAGATGGCGTAGAAATAACAAATGATGGACAACAAAATATATTGAACGAATGAAATATACGAGAATGAACATGTATAAAATAGGTTGAGCATGTGGATATGATTTGATTAAATATACAAAATACTTACAATGACTCGTTACTGAAATTCGGTGATTTTGGTGGGTCTAATTGATGCAATTGACAATACAACACATCGAAGCAGTAAAAGCCCATTTCTGGCTCAACAATCGATGTATGATTTTGTTGTCCATGAAATCCGTTTTGTATAACTGTCCCATTGCATCCTGTGCTTGATACATTATTCAATTTTTGCTTTTTTGTTCCACAATCACTTGACGCCATGGCAAGCTATTTTATATTGACAAATGATCAAGCACAGCAGACAACAAGTTTGTTTGTTACTGCTGGTCACTCAATGATCCCGACTACAACCTTGTGCGGGATACACTCGTTGCCTGGAGTGGACTGGTGCATTCAACAGTCACACAACCAAACATTTATATACTTTAATGTCTATACACTTTACTAAGCTCTTGTGAGATATAACTCATGAGAGCTACGGACGATGGCGCGACTATACCAAAATACATGTTGCTATCCAGAGCAATCCGGATAATAGAGCTGTGAATTCAGAGAAAACTCAATTCTCCAAGGTACAGCAATGGCCAATTCTTATTTACAAAATTTTTCAATTTTTGTTATATAAAATAGCAGAATAACACTGTCTCATTTGACACTGAAATATTTCGTGGAGGTTAAAATGATCTTGAAAATGACTACTTCAACAACAAATTCCTGATTGAAATTCTACTTCCTCACCCACAATTTCTTCTCCCCTGAAATTATCAAGAGTTATTATAATATGCATATGTTAGACTCTTGAGAAACACGGTTGAGGGAAAGTTACAATTTCATCTACGACTATCAATGAAATATAATCATACGATAAGTCGGAAGTTCGAATTTGAACCCTTGTTCAAGCTTACATTAAGAACATTCAATTATTACAAAATGAAACAGAGAAAAGTTGGAATGTTAAATGAAGTATTCTAAGAAAATCATCAACACACTCCTATTCACAATATTTTTATAAAAATTTGTATTTTTCAAATATTTTGGTTCTGGTGGACATCAAATCCACGACACTTTACATTTTTATAATATACTGTACACATTCACTTTTATGTTTGTTGTTTCAGTTTTTCTGCCAAACTTTACAGAATTAATATTATGAATGAGGAATTCATATTTTCAAAATGAAATAATGAAGCAGAAATAATTAATGGTTAAAATTAGAGTTTGTCAAATCTAGGACTAAATTAGTTAATCATGTGCAAAAAACCGATGCAATTATCTATACACATTATTCCTTCGCATAAGGCTCTAACATTTTTTCAATTTGATCAATTGAAAATAGATTACACGTTGAATATATCTGGTGCGCAAGCTCCGTAACATTATTTTTATATTTTTCCAGATCATCTTCAGTAACCAATATAAAAAGTTTATAATCGTCTAAGTTATCATCGTCTGAATCATCATTGTCGTTATTTTTAGCGACTTCATTCGGAATTTCAATATAATTCGGATCTATCAGCGTGTTTGATTCTTCATTTAAACTATTCTCCGGCAGAAGGTTACTTTCCTCCCATCCATTGTTCAACCATTCATCAGACTTCTCACTAGTACCAAAAATTATTTCCGCTCTTTCAGCTTCCTCCATTACTAACTCATTCACTAAATTTTGATCGCCACAGTTCTCGCCGATTTCCATTTTACACTCATCATTTTTCTCTGACGGCATTGTATCGATGATAATTTTTTCTGCCATCTCACTAAATGTTTTTGTATCACTAATCGCCGCGATGAGTTTGTGTGCAAACCAAACATAACACGCCATTGAACCATGAATTCGTGTTTTGTGTCTTGCTGCTTCTTGACCCGTTTCGAATTCCATATTGCACAAAGCACACAATTTATCGTGAGTCTGTACATAATGTCGCCGATATTTTTCTGAATTATCAAACGTAAGTGGGCAATCCGGACAAAATCTATCATTATCATCAGATTGCTCAGTAAATCTTTGATATTCACACAAACCCAACAAGTGATTCGTTCCAATCGTTGCTATTAATTCTTCTGTATCCCTTTCGATATCATGTTCATCTATATCGAATGTATTGTGTAATTTAACTCTCATAGCTTTGTAATATGACTGATTGTTATTATCGTGTTTGAGATGATTGTCTGTTATATGTCTCACAAGATTCCCCGTAACAAACATCTTGTAACACAGTTGACAAATTTCTACCGCTGATGTGTGTGCTCGACTCAAATGTACTTTTAATCCCGCTTTGGATAAAAAATATAATTTACACATGCTGCATTGATATATTTCATCGTTAGGTTCTGATTTTATTGCGGCCGAAGTTGAATGATTATTCTTATTCTGGAAACTATTTCTGTCTTTTGCATCTCGGATAAAAACGTCTTCTTGTATCACACGCATATGCGATAAATCATGTAAATGTGGATATTCTTTCTTCACTTTTCTCTCTGATTGGGCTTTGGTTTTCTTCCCAGTAGCTCTGCTCTTTTTTATTATACCATGTTGTTTCGATGAAATACCTATGATATTCGATTTCTCAGGTGGTCGCACATGGGGATAGCATTTTTTTGATTGTTGATGGCGTCGCAACATCGACATTGTCAGAAAGCGTTTTTGACATATTGAACAAATATACGGTCCAGGAATTTCAGTGTGTTCCGCCGTATTGTGGACGCGTAATTCCACACCATTTTCAAATGATAAGTTACACGGTTTACATTCCCAAGACGAAGCATTCAGACATACATGAACATTAACCATCGTTATTGATGTCAATATCTTGGAGCAATTATCACATACATGTACCATTGATTCATCATTGTGAACAAAGTATCGGTGGCGTATATAACTCTTCAACAGCTTGAATCGTTGTGAACAATGTATACAACACCAATCATGATTTTCTTTATCAATACTTGAAGCTGCCGCCATTATTGCCTGACTCTCTAATGAATCGTCGTGTGAAAAATACAGATGCTCACTAAGTTCACGAACTGTTTTGAATTCACTGTTGCAGCGTTTGCAAATTTTTTGTAATTCATCGCAATTCTTTGATGCATCGAAATCCATTACTTCCATTACGGAATTCCTATTTTCTGATTCATTCATCCCAATATCTTTCTCTGTGTCAATATCCATCAAACTTTCGGTATTTGAATTTTCAAAAGTTTGCGGAATTTCCATTGATGGCCAGGAATTACTTTCTATCATCGTTGCCTCGCCGTGTAATTCTTTCATATGTACCAAGTAATCATCACAAGTGAGAAATGTTGATTCACAATTGGGACACTTTATTTTTATAATGAGTGTGCTATTATTCTTGTTTTTTATTGGTGATATTTTTGACTCCATATAGGAACAACGAACCGTACGTAAATATTCGGGTTTGCCGATCGTCAGACGATCTTTAGACGGTGGCATTGGTTCATGCAGCGTCAGAATATGATTATTCAACCCATTGTAATCGTTAAATACTGTTGGACATAAGACACATTCATATAATTCTGGTGTGATTGATGCTTCTAATGCTACTGCCGTTGTTGTTGACGATACTGTGACTTTGGTGCATTCACAATTTAAATGATGATATGCTACGTGCTTCTCCAATGAAGAACGTAATGCGAATTGACGTGAGCATAATGGACATTTAAATATTGACTCTGTGTCTGGGGTCGCTTTGATACTCTTTTGTTCAATCAAACTGAAAATTTCACGGCACATAATACAGAAATTAATTTCTTCATCAACATTAATATTGTTAATTTTTATTGGTGGCTTCCGCAAAATTTGTGAATTCATTTTAGACGAATAAGTTCTGCAAGTCGATGATGATGAAACTTTGGGTGATGACATTGCGTCGAAATCATCACTCAAAATTCGGATTAATTCTTGGTTTGAAGATTCATCATTCTGCCCATCCTTTATAAATTCAGTTGACTCAATCATTGATTGATTGGATACATCACAAACTAACTGGGTCTTATCGTCATTACATTCAATATCACCATTTTCGACGATTTGATCAATTTCTTGAACTTTCTCCACATACTCCACTTCACATGAAGTTTCTAATTCTTCAATGTCTTGGAATTCTTCCATTGATGATGCCAGGCAATTTTCTATATGTACTTCATTACTAGGTGATATTGAATCTTCGGTGTTTTCATTGAAATTCTTCCCTTTGGGACTCGACCATTCACCCTTTACCATAGATGTTTCATTAATTTCCCCACAATCCTCATAATCTTTCGAACAATACTCTTTCTTTTCTTCTAAAGCTGTATACGTGTAAATATCACTCTCCCCGTCTGCGATTTCCACTTTGACAGCATAAGGAAAACTCTTTATTGGTTCCTCGATTGCCTCTTCAATAAATTCTAAGGTTTCCGTTGAATTTTTCTCTTCATCGATGTCAATGTTATTCTGACTCTCGGAGTCACTCATCAACTGATCTATTGCCTGTATATTTCCAGGAATGTTTTCTTCTGAACACTCTTCGATTTGTTCCAATTCATTCAGAATACTCAAATGCTCTAAATCATGTTGCTCAACAATTTCAGACTGTCCGTGAATTGTTAATGTGTGACTTTGCATTTCAACTTCATCTAGAAAGGTTTCGTCGCACAAATGACAAAATTTGATTGCCACATCAGGATGTGCGATTGTTGTGTGTTTGTGTAATTCAAGTTTATCTAAAAACGTTTCTTTACATGACGTACAATCAGTACTTGTAGTACGCGATTCTGGCGAATTCTCCTCCGCACTTCGATCCTCTTGATTCAAGTTGGCGATCCGATTTTTTGATTTATCCGCCATGGTTGCCGCAAGACGTTTATATTGTATTCTAACACTTTTTTGACACGCACGTTTATAACCATTTTTATTCTTGTGATGATTCAAGATCCGAGAATGTGCCGGACGCCAATTGCGTTTTGGCAATGCTTTTACTCGTACTTTTGAAATACTCATATTTCGATTATCAATTATTTCATTCGATGTTGCTGTTGTGATGTCGTTTTCTGACGCTTGGATGGGTATCGTATCATTATCAGCTACTGATTTCGTTTCCATTTCACTTCCTACTTCACGACCTTTAATGAAAAATAATCAAATCAGATTGGCATTTATTTATCAACTTAATCGCATGATTATTACCTTTTTCCGATAATACCTCTTCTGATATTAATATAATTGGTGAATTTATTGGTTGAGACTTCAAAGTTGATGATGAAGTCGGTGTCCCATCACTTTTATCATCATTGGGTGGAATCATTTCTGGGGTGAAAAGTTGTTAATGATATATTGGAATGTTGATAATTGTACAGTAGTTTACATCCATCAATTTTTGTCGATTGAAACTTCATTACATCAAAATAAACATTCTTACCAATATTTTGATTACCATTAGTTGATTGAAGCGACATGATGGTCGTTTATTTGTACTCAGTAACATAAGAAATGCGCACGATGTTTATTATCAGTGGCAACATGTTTCATAACCTAAAAATATTCATTATGCATATATCATTGAATTTTAATACAAAAAACGAAATATTTTCTATATACGTGAACCTTCATGGTTACAGTGGAAATCAATTATTACGAAAAACCATGAATAGTATGGCTGTGTATGGTAATAATTGCCAACAAACTCTTTTCAAAACTAACCTTGATCGTATGGAAAAATGATGTTGATGCGAATATAATTTCGTAGGAAATATATATCCACTATCATACGATTGTTTCTCTTCAAGGCGTTTACGTTATTTCGTTCATACACAAATACGATACCACTTACAGTATTATTTTCGCAAACAAAATTGTTAAATATATCTAAAAATAATGAAAGCATAAACAGGGTCAATATTTATCCTGAATGTGAAAATCTCGACATTCTGCAGGACTTCGGCGGTATGTACATATAACTATACCTTTTTTTTTCTCGACGTCTCGCATTATATTCTACCGATATTAGCGCCGCGATGGTGTATCTGTGAACTACTTTAAAAATTCGGCGGGACTTTGAATTGGCCAAAATACTACATTAGTAATGACAGCCTTGCAGAAGTGTCATTTTTATTATTTGAGATTTATTGTTATTCTATGTATTGTAAATTAGAGAACAGAATAATCAGTGTAATAAGACATTGGTAGCAATATGCATAACAACTTTACATTGGAAAATATTCGAGTGATAAATGTCATATATTTTAATACTCAGCGTTAGCTGATACAAAAATTGAATTTTCCACGACATGCAGTGATTTCATATTATTTGTGGGTCTAACCAGCCATGTGTTTTTATGGTGCTGTGAATCTACAAATTGTATTCCAAAAAATGTGGAATAACAAAGTGATAAGAAGATAAGAAGATGAAAAAAAATTGGGTCTCTATTTATAACTAAGAATTTAAAGTTATTCAACTGCTAAACAGTTTTATCAGTAGACAAATTGACTTTGCGTCCTTCAAGATAAATTAAGCAAATTAATCATCGAGGTAAGTGAACTTTGTAATGAGAATGTTTTTATATGTAAATATTTTAACATCTCCCACGTTCTCAATGTTCAGTCAGAAGAGATTGGCGATCTTTTTTTGTCTATTGTAGAGTCATTGCAGTTTAAAAAAAAACAAATTACAATTATAATCCTTGAACAACTTTTGATGTGAAACAAAGATTTATTCATCATTCAACGCCGCCGAATACTTTGTTTATATGCCGAAAGATAGAGAAACTCGTGAATAGAAATATCAAATTAATTACATACAATAAATAATGAAGATGATGTGTGAGACAATTGAAATTGTATAATTCAACAAGACGGACGTTTATATAATATCCAACGATATAACCATGAAATTCTGAATAACATTGTTAAATTCTTCTAGTGCATTCGATTGATTGACTCAAGGGAAAAAACCCAGGGTCATTTTTTAATGATTATCAAAAGTAATGTATCATAGATAAATTGACCAACAGTGACCATATCAGGCAACATCATGGATAGCATCAATAATTTATTAACTATCAATTGAATATAACTCATATAGTCTTTCAATTATCATTATCATTGACCCATATTTTTTTCTAATTTTCTATTTCTCTCGTATTCATTATCAATTTCAATCGCCAATTGATTAGTCAGTTATACAGACTTGCAATGATCAATCTTTTTAGAATGCAGTTGATGCTTGAATAATGTCCTAATCGAGCTCTCAATGTCCCCCGGAAATGATGTCGAACCACATTTTATTCATGTTTGTACTCAATCATGTACCCTCGTCTTATAATGTACAGAGATTTCTCAAGGAAGCCATTAAATATATTTCCACTTCAATCTCTATGGAAATTCATCCTTTTCTCTTTTTTTTCTTGCAATTATTATACACACATGGTTTAAGAGTAAAAAAACAGTAATTGACCAGTGTATAACATCAAGATACGAATGAGCATATTTATCTACTTCTACCTGCTCATTTGTTTTTTCAATGTAATCTGTGTGACTGACTGTTCCCACCTTTCAGACACCTCAATCTCAAAGACAATATTATCTGACAACTATCTTGTTAATGTTCCATGATATATAACATACTGTGAGTGATAATCACTTCAGTCATACAGATGGCGTCAAAAAAATTGTGATCACGTACTTTCAATGACATCTAAGGAGAAAAAAAAACAAATTGTGGGTTGTATATTGTCGAAAGGAAGAGAGCGCGAAAAGGAGGGAGAACGTCCTAGTAGAACCTATAACAGACTGTGACCACTCAATGAGTTGCAGTGTCGTTTGTTTGATTCGAGAATTAGTAGAATAATTCTCTGATATTTCTTTTCAATCGACTACTTTTTTTTTATACTACTCCAACTTTTCAATGAATAATTTTGATTTTCGTTATTTTTAGCGATTGAAATCGGCAATAGATGATTAAATAATTCGTCAATTAGTTGATGTGTGGAATAAGTGACATATTGTATTGGATTGAATTAATTTATTTTTGAAATAGAAAAAAGTTGAGGCCTGCATAAATAAACGAAGTTGCTATGGCAACTAACGATTCAACGATTAAAGCATCTATCAATGATGTTGAGAAACAAGATAAGATTATCACAAGTAAAATCAAGCCAATGTCAAGTGACCACGTGGAAATAAACAATGGAAATAAATTGAATGACAATGAGATTATGGATTTTGATGACATGTTGCCATATGTTGGTGAATTCGGATTCTATCAAAGGATGCTATTCCTTTTCATGATACCCATTTCATTTTTCGTTTCGTTTGTCTATTTTGGACAAATATTTATAACTCTTGTGCCAGCTGACCATTGGTGTCGAGTACCCGAGTTGGGGAATTTAACGGTCGAGCAGAGGTGAGATTTTTGATTAGATACATAGAAAAAATTATTTAAAAAACTATAGACAAATGGTCGTGAATTTTTTAGGTCAATGTCATTTCAAAATCATTGACAATAGAATCTGTTTCAGCATTTGTATTATGTATTGTAGCAAATGCTGTTTTATAAATACTATTCATTGAAGAACGGCGCGCTATTATTCCCAAAGTTGTGCAGAAATGGATGAAATTCGTGATAAAAAAATTCATATCTTTATTTTCATCATATAAATAATTTGAGATGCTGTGGTAAATGATTGTTGAATGAAATTACATTTCCATGGAAGAGTAATTTGGTTCCCAACACGTACATTCATAATATCACGAAGCATAATTACGTGTATGCGTGGAAATGGTACGTGTGTATCAAAGATATTTTCACCTCTTCGACCTTATACAATTTATCTAGAATCATACCAAAGAAAGAAAAAATAATGATCCCCAATGATTTAATTGAGCGGCACCTTACTGTTGTATCACCTCATATCTCTCTACACATGTTATCCATGAAGTAGCTATTCTGATCATCCAATAAATATATATTGTCTGATTGTTGAATAATCATCGTGCTGGATATTTATTAAGTGCAGCCGACTGAATGAAAAAATTTTTTTTTCACACCATGCTCGACTATAAACCTTCGTATAAGTAATGAGAGCGTGAAAGCAAAAGAAAATAGCTCGACACCATATGCATTTCGACACAATCTATTGCGTTTGAAATATACACAAACACGTGTTAAAATAATTGAACAACGTTTGACAGGATTTTTTCATATGTCAGATTTTTTTTATTGTTTTTACAGAATGGCTCTATCCATACCACCAGCGGGAGAAAGTGATGACGCAATAACATCAGGCTACTCCAGATGTTCAATGTACAAAGTAAATTTCACGGAAATATTACAGGATAAGACAATTACGGTGGCCGATCCCTCTTGGCCTACACAAAAGTGCCAATATGGTTGGGAATATAATTTTACTGAAATTCCATATGAAACAATTGCCACGCAGGTATCAATGCACTCTGAAATAACGATTATTGTCTTGAGAAATTTCTAGCTCTATTATGGTTGAATGAAGTGTTAATTATCATTTTTAGAATGACTGGATATGTGATAATGCAGCACTGCCAACAATAGCCCAAAGCGTTTTTTTCATTGGCGCAATATTTGGTGGACTTATATTCGGATGGATTGCTGATCATTATGGACGAATACCAGCAATCGTCAGTGCCAATTTGATTGCTTGCATAGCTGGAATTGGAACGGCATTTACAAATAATTTCTGGGAATTTACACTGACACGTTTTCTCGTTGGTTTTGCATTTGATAATTGTTTCTCAATGATGTATATACTTCGTGAGTATGAATTTCGATATTTGTTCAAGTTATTGCAACATAAAATAGAATTATTCGTCCAAGAATTCGTATTTGTCGAGATATTACAAATTATCTGAAACGTGACGACAATAATAACTAATGGCCTTGGTATATTAGTGGAGAAAAAGAACTGATAGTGTTCTCACGTGCAGGAGAGTGTATCAGGCAATTTTCAGTCTGATACAAAAGTGATTTTGGTATTCAAGTAGAGATATGAGAGGCATGGAAAAAGTTCTCCGCTCTGAATGAATTAACTAATCGTCACTACTGAATTTCATGCATACATTTTGCCACCAGTCATATCTATCAATTTTTTAAATTATTATTATATCTTGTTGCTCATTTGCACTCCCGTTCCCTCACGATACTCAAGGCTGATGTCAGCTCATTACACACTCGGATCAGATTTATTTATTTAAATTCAACCGTCACAGGTTTTCACTCTCATTCTCACTGCTCAGTGAATCGTGAAACTTTTGAATATCTTGATCGCACAAACAACAACAAACCTGCATATACAAAAGTTATCTGGTTATTTTATTTCATTCCAGTTTCTTTTTCTTCACTTCTTATTCCATTCCCTTGTCGATGACAAGGCCAAGAGTTCGATGATGCCATCGCGAGCAAAACATGCTGCTCGGGTCATTCGCATCAATCATTAGCTAATTACCGCGACGTCATTCAAACATTCTACGGCAAACGTGCAAGATGATATTTAAATGTTGCATAATGTTTTATTCACAATTTTATATATACATACCTGATATATGACTAAGAATGTTCCTCATTAAATATTGACGTCGAGTCATTCGGTTATTACCTCTAATTGGATTCTTTGCTATATCGAGATAAAATAATGGGAGGAAAAGAGGTATTAGGCGTAGAAAAAGCGAGAGTTAAATAATATTATTTGTTTGTCTGTTTTCATTGTTCGCCCAGTATTGGAATACGTTGGACTGAAATGGCGGACATTCGTTGCGAATATGTCTATAGCAATTTTCTTCACTTTCGCCTCATGCCTTCTTCCATGGATTGCTTATTTGTTGGCGGACTGGCGACACACAGCATTGGCCATCTCTATTCCGCTGGCACTTGCCATTCTTACTCCATGGCTAGTGCCAGAGAGTGCACGTTGGTTAGTTAGTCAAGGACAGATAGAAAAAGCTACTGAGATTATGAAGAAAATTGGGAAAATAAATGGTAAAAAAGTTCCTGAAAATATTTATAAGCGCTTCAAGGTGATCATTTTCATAATCAATCATAATATTCGTGAGAGAAACGTCAATGAAAAAAAAATCATTTTAGGACAGTTGTGAACAAACATGCAGAAAAGAAATTGAAGGAAAATTTCATTCAGCATGCGATCTTTTCAAGAGCCCAAGATTACGTAAAGTCACGTTACTTCTTACAATTATATGGTGAGACTGCTGAATACATATATATATATATATATGAGCATATCTGTTATTTTAATAAAATTGTTTTTCGAAATAAAACTGATGAAAGAAATAATGAATATTTTTCACGCAGGATGATTATATCATTGGTATTCGATGGCCACGTGCGTAACGTTGACAACCTCGGTCTTGATGTATTTATTACATTCACAATTGCCGCAGCAACCGAGTTACCTGCTGACACTTTCCTCACACTGGTTCTTGACCGTTGGGGACGTAGATGGCTTGCATGTGGTTCGATGGTCATCTCCGGACTCTTTAGTATCTGGGCGTGTGCAGTTTCAAGCAGTGAATTTCATGAATACATCAAGGCAGAACGCCAGAATGAAACTTTGGGAGAACCGAAATTTTCTTACACATTTTCCTATACTGATTCTAGTTGAAAACTGTTCTTTTATATTTCGAGAACGAAAATGTCAGGATAAAATCTAAATTATCAAGTCATCATTCTAGCGTTCCTCCTCATTTGATCATATTAATTTTGTGCTTTTTCCATAATTATTTGACACACGTTTCAGACATTTATTCAGCATCATTGGCGATGATGGGAAGATTTTGTGTCAATATTTCTTATAATATTGGTCTTCAATATGCCGCTGAGTTACTTCCCACTGTTGTCAGAGCACAGGGTGTTGCATTTATTCACATAATGGGCTGTGTTGCAAATATAGTAGCACCATTCATCGTCTACCTGGCTGTAATTTCACCAATTTTACCGCTCTTACTACTCGGAATTCTTGGAGTAATTGGAGGTATTTTGGCGCTGTTACTTCCTGAAACGTTAGATCATGAATTGCCACAGACGTTACAGGACGGTGAAGACTTTGGAAAGGATCAAGGCTTTTGGGATATGCCTTGTTTCATGAAGTGATTATGCTTATTGAATTCAAACAATTATCAACTACTACCATCAATTACACTAAATTTATTACTTATTCGCTGTTCATTATTTTTATTTGTAGGAAAGCGGACGATGATGATAAACCAGGA
Organism: Meteorus cinctellus; assembly: GCA_030523045.1. Classification (NCBI taxonomy): domain Eukaryota; kingdom Metazoa; phylum Arthropoda; class Insecta; order Hymenoptera; family Braconidae; genus Meteorus; species Meteorus cinctellus. Next base: position 774,734 of record JAPYZF010000011.1, on the reverse strand, counting down.
TTTATTAGACAATACCCAGCAGGTAGTGAGAGGAAATCTGGACGATTGTCTCTACGTGGTGAAGTATTGAGGAGCAGTATGATTCAGAAATCCAGTTTAAGATCGCGAACAAATACTGCAAATACTCCTATCGCAGTTGTGAAACTATAGAATTTGTCTATATCGCGGCAGCAATACTCTATTTACTATAAATTTTGCTGAATTCAGTCATAATTGGCGCGCTATGCTAATTCTGAAACGGCGCTAAACCGATGGGATTAACAGTATTTCCTCACGTCTTCTGTAAATATTCTTTCTTAATCTTGATAAATATCTGCTGATACCCTCATTCAATTGAAGTACTGTGCGTCAGTTAAACATCATCAAACGTAAATATTATATACAATCTTGAAATTGAATAATTCATATAGAACGATTCAACGAATTGTGAATAAGTAGTTTCCTCCTACTTATCAATGATTTAATTTGCATCATCGAGATATTCCTATGTATGAAAATAACAATCCTGCCGATATGAGTTGCATAGGCGAGTGATTAATAGTAAATGCGTGCGTTCAAGTTTGCGATCAAAGACTTTTAAAATGGTATAGACTTATAATGATAGAGACAACATTGAATAGTGTGTATGTATGTGTGATCGTAAGAGAGTGGAAGCGATATGCTATACCTGTACCACTCAGAACAGTTTACGGCAACTTCGACGTGTGATAGTGTCTCGCTCAGTCACTTGAGACGTACTTGATCTTTTTTTTACACTTTCCGTCACCTATTTTACTTCTATCTTCCATTTGTTATCATATTATATATATTAATAAATAATGTTTACTAAAATTGGATAGTTCTTATCAGCAAAAGCAAAAATTGCTACAACTCAATTCAATAAATTTATCGGGTGTGAAAAAGGAGCTGACATCAGATATATCTGCACAAGGTAACCATGGAAAAGAATGACACAACGATAAATTCTTTAGTAGATGATGATGGTGGTGATGATAAAGACAACAGTGATAAAGTGAGTCATGAATCCATAAAAAATTCACATGCGAGAGCAATTGATAAAAAGACGCCAGGTAGAGATGACGATATAGATTTTGATGAATTATTACCTTATGTGGGTGAATTTGGATACTACCAAAAACAGTTATTCTTCTGTATGATTCCATTTATATTTTTCTTAACTTTTGTATACTTTGGTCAAATATTTATTACCCTTATTCCGGACAATCATTGGTGTCGAGTACCAGAATTGGAGAGTTTAACGGTTGAACAGAGGTGAGACTTAACGCTGACTTTAATGAATATATATTAGAAATATATTTGCATATTAATTCTCATTATTGTTACAGATTGCGTCTTGCTATACCTCAAGTAGGAGATAATGATGATGCAATAAATCCATCTAGTTACTCCAGATGTTTTATGTACAATGTGAATTTTACTGAAATATTATTGAATGGGACAATTGTGGACGCAGATCCATCTTGGCCAACACAGAAATGTCAATTTGGTTGGGAATATGATTTCACTGATATTCCATATGAGACTGTCGCAACACAGGTGAAATTATATCTCAATTTATAGCAATTTTTCTCCATGAAGAACATTTGCGTCATTCAAAATCAATAAAACGGCAACTGGGTGATTATTTTTAGAATGACTGGGTTTGTGATAACGCAGCTCTTCCAACAATATCCCAGAGTATCTTCTTCGTTGGTGCGATATTTGGCGGTATTTTATTTGGATGTATTGCCGATCATCGTGGACGAATCCCGGCGATTGTTTTGGCAAATTTAACAGCCTGTATCGCTGGAATAGCAACGTCATTCACCAACAGTTTTTGGCAGTTCACACTGGCACGTTTCTTTGTTGGCATGGCGTATGACACTTGTTTTTCAATGATGTATATTCTAGGTGAATGGTTTCTCTGTCAAATTCCTTCATTCACTCATGATACAAAGACTACTATAATAATCTATACTTTTTTCGATACAGTATTAGAATATGTTGGGCCAAAGTGGCGAACATTCGTTGCGAACATTTCTATTGGAATTTTCTTTACTACTGCTTCATGTCTTCTACCATGGATTGCGTATTTCTTAGCGAACTGGCGATACACAGTGATAGCCATCTCTACGCCGCCTCTACTCTCCATTTTCACACCATTGATTGTGCCAGAGAGTGCGCGCTGGTTAGTCAGTCAAGGGAAGATTGATGAAGCTATTGAGATAATGAAAAAAATAGCAGTTTTTAATCGTAACCGAGTTCCCGAGAATATTTACAAACGTTTCAAGGTAATTGTCATCACAATTAATTCTCATTTCTATATGAACGCTCATGTTTGGAAAACAAATGGAATTATTGCAGAAAAGTAGCGAACGATTACGGAAGCTGGAGGTGGCTGAAAAAATTTACACAGCCCTTGACCTTTTCAGAACTCCACGATTACGTAGAGTTACGATACTCCTCACGATTATTTGGTAACTGAACTACATACAGCCTTTTTTTTTGCTATTTATTCCGGCGAGAATGAATAACTAAGAACATTTTCAGATAAATATTCTCTCCAAGAATAAGATGACATTACTAATATCTTGCATTAGTTCCAACATACATATAAATATATTACGAACGATATTGATCATGCATTGGCATGTAATTGTCTAGACTTCTTGCATTCACCAAGAGTCATCTAAATCCCAATTCAATCCTATTTATCGTTGGTAAAAATGTATTAATACATATGTTGGAACTACTCAATTGCGCACTCATTCGATTTCAGGAAAAAAAAAAATGGAAAATCATGTTGAGAATGTTATTTTTCGTTAAGATACTCTCTCTAATTAATTTATTATATCGTACAGGATGATTATATCACTAGTATTTGATGGACATGTGCGTAACATTGACAATCTTGGTCTGAATATATTCATAACGTTCTCCATCGCTTCTGCCATGGAATTACCAGCTGATATTTGCCTCACACTTATTGTTGACCGATGGGGACGTAGATGGGTGGCATTCGGTACGATGGTAATCGCTGGTTTCTTCAGTATCATGGCGTGTTCAGCTTCGAGCAGTTAGTAAAATTTATTGGTCCTTATCATTATTTATAATTCTTAGAAGTCACCTTCTCAATTCTTTGAAAAAAGTGAAGAGAAAAACACCATTATATTGCTATTTGATCATTTCATTCAACTTCTATTTTCTTAATATCAATATTGGTAATGCGATTACTCAACGTTTTCCTATCAAAATTTAATGTCAACCGGTTTCTCTTGGTCGATTAGAGATTGTTACAGTACAAAGTGACTTTCGGTGATCCTAACTGAAGGACGTTCTTGGATTTATTATTTTATTAATGCATACTTGAAATACATTTCAGGTATCAATTCTGCGGCCTTGGCCATAGCTGGAAGATTTTTCGTAAATATCGCGTACAATATTGGTCTTCTATACGCAGCTGAATCACTCCCGACTGTGGTACGAGCACAAGGCGTTGCATTCATTCACTTGATGGGTTGTATCTCGAATATTATGTCTCCATTTGTTGTTCATCTTGTTGTGATTTCGCCTGTATTACCGCTTTTATTACTTGGAATTCTTGGAATTATCGGTGGTAGCTTAGCACTTTTGCTTCCCGAAACACTAAATCAGGAATTGCCCCAAACATTGCAAGATGGTGAAGATTTTGGAAGAGATCAGGGAATATGGGACATGCCATGCCTCATGAAGTAATTTCCATAATTTCTCTCTAGCACAAATCACTAACAAATTGATTACTATGACATCAATTTTATTCATTTTTTTCCATTTATTTCATCATAGAAAAACCGATGATGAAGTGAAGCCCGAAATTATCAAACAAAATGGTACTGATCCTATGAACACAACTTCAGGACAATTGTGTCTACGTGGTGAAGTCTTAAGAAGTAGCATGATCCTGAGATCAAGTATAAGATCACGTAATCGAACAAAAACTACGACCGAAGAAATCTCAAAACTGTGAAAATTCCGATGTACATGTTTTGGTATTTCGTTTCATTTTTTCACGTTCGGGATTTCCGCGTTTGATTTTATAGTTGATTTATGCTGGGTGTGACTGATAACTTTTGTTCATTTCTCGTTCTCGTTGCGGTAAACCAAAAATAATTCGAAGTGAGTTAATTTCCACTTAGTCTGACATCTCACTCAATAGAGTGGTATGAAATTTGAGTTGCTAGAATCCGTTTATCGGCCACATGACATGCTATACATTTGCTGTATCAAGTCACAAATATTATACTTCGTTTATAGTCGTGTGTAATTGCGTAAAAAAGGAATTATCGTCGGTATTCTAATATTTCCTTTTATTTATCAATATTTATCTGAATTTCTTTCTAACTCTTAAAATACCAATATGTAGTTGAATACCTTGATAATACTTACACAAATTACATTTTGTTTTCTCTATCATGTAATTCAATTAAAACTTAAATATATACGGTCGATACGATGTTTTTCTGTTTTTAATATATATCATTGAATTCTCATAATTTACCAGTACAATATTTCCACCGGATGCATTATGAACTCTTGTTATCATCGCTCCATTCCATTGTTGAGTGACATCAATACTATCCTTCTGTATATTTCACTTTTACCTATAATTTACTCTAATCTGAATTGCAAGTGTCACCATATAATCTATCGGATAACAACTTGAGTATAGGACTGGTCAGAAGACATCTGTCATGAAAACTGAGCAATTTTCTTCTTTTTGCATATCACATCGCGCGCCAATATTTTTTTTTACGTAACCCTCATAAAAACATGTAAATTGTGACAATAATTGCACATTAATAAACGATATGCAATGAAAATAGTGTTAAATTATCTATGGATGTTACGAATTTAACAATCTGTTGCATTTTTCCCCTCTTTTCTTCTTCGCGGTAAAAAATGTTGAGCATACGATTTTGTTTTTGTAATACTTTCTTATTTAATTATACATACACGAATGACTCATTTCAAATGAAAATTGTCCTACAATTGCCAGACTACAATCTTCTGGTTACATATATTCTTAGCAACGCATTCCTATATAGTATTGACCCGTCATCGTACTCATACTAATGAAAAAGTTAAGAATAAATGTTGAGTAGGTATATGTGCTGAAGGAACTTTGAAGATATAGCAGTGTAGTCCACGGCACAGTATTCTCATATGTCGCAGTCATTCGTGAATTGATCGTTGCGTGGCAATGTCATCAGAACTTTCGACAGCTCATTGCATTTAACGCAAACATTGAATCAATATTACATATTAGTACACGTATTATTCGTTTTGAACTCTTTACATATTGTATTATTTCGATAATCCTTTACTGTAAGTAACAGTTATTAATTTTATATTTTTTCTCTTTTTTTACTCATGTAACTGTTAATCGCATTTGTGTTCAAGCAGATTACATATAACGTATGCGTTCATGTTGAAACAAAATTGTTAATGTATTGAATGTTATCAGAATGCATATTTTTTATATGTATATTGCAACATACATTTAAATGTGTAATTTCTGTTTGATACGTCTCAATGTCATTGTCGCGCGTATCATGAACGAAACGTGAGTCAAGTATACCGATTTTGATTGTGAAGCATGATAAACACGAAATAGGAACGTATATGGTGAATTCTTTTCGTGCATTATGTCGTCATGTGTGACGTAAGAGTGTAATTAAGCCAATTGTGGTTTTATTATTCTACATTTCACTCAACTCCATGTTCAATCTATCACGCGAATAATCGTCAATGTTTTATCAATAAAGAAGAAGTACCAATAGAGATTAATTGAGAGTTTAATGAGCTTTGAAACAGTGAATTAAATGCACTGATAAATATTGTTTCAGTGGAAGTAATGAGAAGCAAAAGTTTATTCTGAAATATAAAAGAGAATCAATAACAATAGCAATAAATAAACGATTAAGATAATCATGAAGCAGCAACTAAAGACGATAAGTCACAATATGGAGCCAAGTGAGCGCACGGCATTAAGGCAAAAATTAGAATCAATTGATGATATTCTTCCATATGTTGGAAATTTTGGGAGATATCAGTGGTATTTATTGTTGGCATTATTTCCATACAGTCTCGTTTATGCCAATCTCTATTTCTCAACATTTTTTCTGACACTTGTGCCACAAGAGCATTGGTGTTACATTCCTGAACTCCAAGAACTCAATCTGACAATGGAACAACGGTGAGTGAAGAGACAAATTTATGCTTACATTGATATAATGAATTTCGTATCAGAGCTTGAGATGTTGCAAGTTATTATCATGATGATAGTGTCATGGTGATTTGATTGCTAATAATACTTATGTGATGAACATATTCCTTCAATCTTTATACGTTATATGATATGACATTAGTAGGCGCCTTTAAATTTACAATACCATTAGTTGTTATTGATAACACATATACAACAAAAAGGGTGGCAAGTGGCCTGTTAGAGAGTCCATTGAGCTCTGGAATGAAATCATTGAAGAAAATGTACGTGTTAACTGTAGAGTAACTAACTCACAGCATAAATATCTAATTATGCCATCAGGATGTGTATTTCTGATAGTAAAATGTTGCTGTTTATTCATCTACTTTTCAGGGTCCAATTTGCCATACCAGTTTCTGATAAATATCCTTATTACGAAAAATGTGTTCGTAAAGATCTCAATTATATTCAGCTCATTAATAATAGTGATTTTTACAATGCCGAGGTGTGGCAAACGAATAATACCGTTGGGTGCACCAAATGGGAATATAATTTGACACAAGTGCCCTATCTCAGCATCGGCAGCGAGGTGCGACAAATCGAATCTTTTCATGTAACGAATTAGAGGAGGAATGAGACATAATGCATATCAAATATATCTATTGTTCGCTTGAGCATAGATTCCTTTAATCCAAATTCATAAATCCTACTGCAAGCCTTTTTTGTCTCATGCATCCTCTAATCAATAATTTATTAATATGAGGCGACCGAATTGACTGTTTCGTAACACTTGTCGATTAGCTAGATTGGGTATGCGATAAAGAACAACTGATATCGAGTAGTCAATCGATTTTCTTTTTTGGATCGATACTTGGTGGTTTCATCTTCGGTTGGGTTGCGGATCATCGTGGGCGTGTGCCCGCCCTCATATTATGCAGCATTGTATCAACCCTTGGTACTGTTGCCACTGCTTTTGCTACCAGTTTTTGGACATTCGGCGCATGCCGATTCATTACTGGTTTAGCATTTGATAATTGCATAAACATTCCACTGATCCTTGGTAATTACTGGATAATTCAATTGATTATAGTTACATAAACCGATTATGAATTAATATTACGTTAATTACTCCAGTGGTCGAGTACATGGCTGTTGCAAGACGGACATTGGTATTTAATATTGCATTCGGTATATATTTTGCCCTTGGTAGCACAATATTACCATGGATAGCTTACTACATTGCGAATTGGCGATATTTAGCATATATTGTAGCAACGCCAATGGTAGTCGGTGTGTTCACACCATGGATTCTGCCAGAGAGTGCAAGGTAAGTTACCTCAGTTTAATTATTCAAGAGGAAAGAACTTTCAAGGGTCTTCGGTAGGACTCATCGAAAGATCTGCCGATGCATTTGTGATTCAATTAAGCGTTGGCATCAATTTTTTCAATATTCTAGATGGTATGCGGCGACTGGGCAATGGAATAAAGTCGTAGAGAATTTGAAAAATATTGCCAGAATAAATAAGAAAAATCCGGACCCACAAATCTATGAAGTATATGTGGTAAAATTGTGATTTTAACGTTATGAATTATCACACAGTTGTATACTATTGTGAGTTCTCATACAATGTTTTCAATTTAGACAAATGCGAGCCGCAATGAGTCTCATACAACATCAGCAACACTTCTTGATCTCTTCAAAACTCCACGACTAGCAAAAACCACAATTTTAATAATTTGTTTTTGGTGAGTATTACGAAATGAAATACTTCGCCTGCTGTAAGAGTTGATAATCAATAAAATATCAAACGGAAACTGATTTGTATGGTCTGCTATATAGAACTAACTTCTTAATAGTTGAATGAATAACTAGTTGCCATTAATCGTTTGTGTTTTGCAGGACAATGACAATTATTTGCTTCGATGGCCACGTCTACTCTTTAAAACTTCTACAAAGTTCAGTTTTCGTTTCATTCTCATTAGCATCATCTACTGAGTTACCAGCAGGTTTATTGGTGACATTAATTTTGGATCGATTGGGGCGCCGATTCTGTGGATTTATTACTGTGGCTGCAATTGGTGTTTTCAGTCTCACAGAACTCTATTTACCAACTCGTAAATAAGAAAATAAAATTACGAAAGTTTACACTCGTTTACTTTTGCTCAAGAGAGTTCAATTAATCATAAATGATTGTTTAGCTGCAGGCAAGCTGAGTTCCTCTGTGCTTGCTCGATTCGCTGGTAACATGGCAGCCAATATCGGTCTTCAATACAGCGCTGAATTATTACCAACGCCTGTCAGAGCACAAGGTGTTGCGCTGATACACATATTCGGTATTTTAGCACATGCAATCGCTCCTTACATCACAGATCTTGTAAGTGGAAAAAATATAATAAATTCCACTCCTTCCTCATGATTGATTGATCAACAAACAGATTAATCGTGATCAGACATTTACATTATCAATTAATAATAGGTGGCAATATGGGATGGTTTTCCAATGATGTTGATCGGTGTGTCGGCGTTTGTCACAGCGGCGCTTGTGCTCTTTCTTCCAGAAACAACTGGACGTGATCTTCCCCAAACGCTTCAACAGGGTGAAGATTTCAGCAAAGGTCAACGATTCTGGTCGTTGCCTTGTTGCGATGAGTCCAATGCGGATCGCGATATTGACAGTAATAATTGCACCATTGAACGATAATCAGAATTATCAATCATACTAATTTTTATTTTTATATATAACATTTATATGTAGGTAACATAATATAAGTTAATTGACATTGCGAAACACAATTTCTCAACGAAAAATAGAATCAACAAACTGAAATATTAATATTTGATAGATATACTGTTTATTATTTCCATATCTAGGATTATGTATGTGCATAAATCCTGGATAAATTTGTTTGTGGAAATATTTTAAGTGGAGAACTATAACCCCCTACTTTTGTACTGCTGAGTATGTCGATGAACTTAATAAGATCACCTCTAATGTTGCCGTGTTCAATATACCATTGAAAATGAGAAAACTGTCGAATTCACACAGTTTTGGTTCAGATTGGATTTTTTTTTTAAGAAATACTGTACAGTGGATATGTGGGATACTCGACATGACGTTTTTCTGTTCATAATCTATGAATACATGTATGAATTATAACTCATTAAAGGATTTCGAATAGTGAAGATATAATTTCATTTCTACTTACATTTAATTCGTTTCATTTCTCATCGTCTTTACGTTATGCATTAAATTCATCTATATGGATAATATTATATTACTCTCTACTGATCAAATAGTAAGTACTCGAACGACAAACATGCTACTTTGAAAAAGAATAGATCGATTCTTCATTTATCGTTCGACTTCAATTACATAAATATATTGTTGGTTTTGATCGAAAGAATTTTCTATTATTTAAATTGTATGAGAACCCGATCATACGTTTATAGTTGTTTACATGATTATTCGGCGCACGACGAAAGGTAGATTAGTTATATCAAGGCTATTTTACAGCGTGAGTATACCATTAGTATATGTACAATCAAATTTACATTCTTGTCTCTGACGTGGTAATGAGAAAAAACTATATATACATATATGCATTTATATATAGCCTTTTTTTCTGAGTATATAAAACGTATTAGGAGTGAAGAGAAAGTAGAAATGTTGATCGAACACTATAATCTGGTGGAATCAATGTTTGTGAGACTTCCAGGATTGAAACCTGCGTTAGTTGTGCCCAATTTTGGTCGGTACTTAATTTTTTTCTCTGGTGACCTGCAACAATAAAATCATTGAACATTATGAATTTGTGGATAGATGATTACTTCGAATATTCGAGTGATTTCTGTCGATCAAGTTCTTTAGTGCCATAGAATACTCACGATGATATGCAGGGGACCCACCAAAAGCTCTGTTCTTTCCCGAAGTCGTTACCTTCCTGAATGGATTCAGGTAACTCTTGATCCAATGTCTCGGGTAAAGATAGCGTTAAGAAAGCGTCAATCATCGATACAATTCCAAGACATGCTAGTGGTAATTCTTTTCTTATCTCAGACTGAGAAAAATATGAAAATCATGATCAGAAAAGTCAATTTGGAAAATAATATAATAACAAGAGCTGAAAAAATCGTATCTTACCAAATTCACAACATAGGGTCCTATAATATGTGCAATATAACCGATAATGTGAATTAGCGAAACGCCTTGTGCACGAACAACAGTCGGTAACATTTCAGCTGCATATTGAAAGCCGATATTAGCGGCAATGTTAACACCAAGTCGAGCAATAATTGCCATTGCAACTGTAGCAATTGAACCTGAGAAACAATCAGAAAGATTTATCGATCGAACACTGTCTTGCTTACCAGCTGACATTTTCTCTACATTAAGGCGCGTAATCGATCATTCTCTTTGATTTTACGCTTCAATCACTCTTCTAGAATTAATTCATAAAGCAAATATGAATTGATGCAGACGTCACCAAATGCTAATTGAGTTTCATTCATGTCCTAATGGTCTATCACACAAATTCGGCAATTTGTGCTTAATCTCTTAAAATTCCATTGTTATCTCTTGATCATGGATGAATGTGTCATGGAAAATTTCTATTTTCAAAACTCGTGCGATGCACTATTCTTTGAATCGGTTCATCGACGTTATGAGAAGACGATCATTAACGCTCATTTTCTTATCATACCTTCAGGCGTCGCTAGGGCGATAAATGAAAATATGCCGCAAATGAACATGGACGCAAAGCCCATCCATCGTCGGCCCCACTTGTCCAAAAATAGAGCTAACAAAATAGCTGCTGGCAATTCAGTGAGAGCTGCTATCGAGAATGAAGTGAAGACATCAGGGTGAAGTAATTTCATATTCCAAACGTGACCATCGAATGTTAAGATGATCAACAGCCTAAAATCATAATGAAAAAAAAATAAAAACACAATTTTATGGTTTCAATTGTCAAATGCATCTTTTCGTGTGAAAATCGTGCACTCACCAATAGATTACGAGTATCACTGTTATTCTTGCTAGTCGCGGTTTTTTGAATAAATCCAATACTGTATAACTATGTAATTTTTTGTCTTTCTCAACTATAGTTTTACAACTTTTCTCAAATTCATCATAAACTTCCTGTTTCACAGTTTTACCATTTATTTTGGCAAGATTTTTCAACATTTCAATTGCTTTATCAGGTTTGCCAGCCATAAGATACCATCGTGCACTCTCAGGAGCAATCCATGGTGCCAAGAATGCAGTAATCAACGGCAGTGCTGTAGCCCAACTGAGGATTCGCCAATCGGCAATCCAATAAGCTATCCACGGTAAAATACTCGCAGCAATAGCAAAGTAAATACCAAATGACATATTGGCAACTAATGTTCTGTACTTTGGTCCAACATATTCAATTGTGATAATGAATAGAATGTTGAAACAATTATCAAATGATGAACCCACGATCGCTCTTGCCAATGCAAATGACCAGAAACTATTGCAAAATGCCGTTGCAATTGATGCAAAAAATCCAACAGCGTTGCACGAAACCAAGGCGGGTATTCGACCATAATGATCAGCAATGTATCCAAAAATCAATCCACCGACGATACTGCCAACGAAAAAAGCGGATTGTGCTGCTGATGATAGATATGTTTGGTCACAAACCCATCCGAGTTCAGCGGCTATTGACGCATAGGGTATTGCAGTGAAATTGAAGCTCCAGCCATGTTGACATGGAATGACTGGCCATGATGGATCTGCTGTTGTTACGTTATCCAATAATAATTGAGTGAAATTCACCGCATACATATTACATCGTGAGAATTTCGTCGTCCCTTCCGTTTCCAGTTCAAATCTACTTCGGGGTGGAATGGTGAAGTCAATTCTAAAAACAATATTCTATTATTTACTAATATAATAGTTCAAGATTTATTCTTTTGTTGAAACGATAGGTCAATATTGTTTATTAGTAATGACTTAATTATTCGAACTTGATTCCGTAAAAGCAGAAGAATTCTACACCGCCCACATACTTTGGTATTGAATGTCTACATTCACTACGACATTTATATAATTCTGCCTCATAATACTGATATTCAATACAGATGATACTAAAAATTATAATGAAGTTATTCAATTTAACGGTATGCAATTTCTTGTAATTTGTCATAATCAATAATTACACCTGTAAATGATGTAGAAAATCTTCTTTTTTTATGTTTCATTCTTGACAGTGAAACTGTATTTAAAGATCAAGTAATTATGACGATTATTTTTCTTAATGTCCAAGTTCAACAGAACAGAAAAAAAATAAATAATAAATGATTGTATGCTTGGTTATCCAAATAATTTCCGATAATCATTCGACTACAAGGTTAATTATCTCACAATAGAGACACATGTCGAAGAGAAATCACGGTCAGTCGAGCAGATCAACCGGCGTTATGGTGTGTCGTATTAGAAAATTGTGTTGAGTAGTTGGAGATTGTAAGAGAATGCCTGGAGCAAGACACTCATTCACAATCAATTTACACGCGCATATTCCCATGTATAAAATTCGACATTACATGCAGGAAGTCCAGCAAGATATGCTATAATAATATTTATATTCTCATGTATGTTCTTCATCCTTGAAGTATCGACATTCACGTTTTTATATACGAATATGTTCATTCACAACGAATTCATTATTAGCGCATATAATTGAGGACTGAAAAAAATATATAATTATCGACAATTATTGGATCATTTATTTACCTCGTGAGTTTACGTAATAATACCGAACTGTGTGTTATACTCTGTTGCGATAGTACTTGATATAATGAAATAAATGATTTACATTTAAATGTAGAATAGCATATAAAATACCAAAGCAACATCCCACACACTCAACTTTTCAATTAAATCTACTGCAAGATGTATCTTAAGTTATCTTTTCTAATACGTTCCCATTCGTATTCTATTGGTCATTACTCTACATTTATTTTTGTTTTTATCATTTATTTGTTTAATTATTGATTCATTATTCACCTCTCTTGGTCAGAAAAATTCCATCTATCGAGTTCAGGTACTTTACACCAATGTTCATTCGGCACCAGTGTCAAAAAAAATTGTGTGAAATACAAAAACGCGTAAACAACGGTGAATGGTAAGAGAATGATGAACAGAATCAGTTGATAGCACCCAGCTTGGCCCACATACGGTAAAATGTCGTCAAACGTTTCAATCCGCGGTCGACTGTCACCCTCCTCGACCTTCGAAGTCGCCACCTCCGCCGTCATATTATATTGGATCCTACAACAGTGTTTGCTATTTTAAATATGTAATGATTGAAAAGAATACATTAGTAATATTATGAATAAAATCAAAACACATTAAGATAAAATATATCGCATTGAATTATTTAATTCCAACTATCATTGCTCCCGATCAAGATATTTGTATAATATTTGAAATGCTATATTATTTTTTTTTTTCTATGAACGTAGAAAAATTACAAATCAAAGTGCTTATATTTCACGTAGTTATTATGAATGTGCAGGTGCAATAGCTGTCAAATGGAACGTGGGGGTCTGTATGATTCCTTTCATTGATAAACGCGCCACAGAATACACATCTATCATTAATGTTCGGGCCGAAGTACGGAGCAATGTAGTGATTCAGATATAATCTCAGATTTTGCAATGTAGATGAATTATTTCTTCAAATTAATCATTATTATATATATAAACAATTAATTTTCATGCGTGACGAAATTTTTAAATCTCATTGCAATATCTATGCTTTTGATCAAAAAGCCTGTGAGATGGGAAAAATGAATCTCAAATAATTATTTATCAGTGTCATCTAAAATTGAATACTCATTTAACTATTTATAAGAACGTACTCTCAAATTTGGGCCACTCTCACAATATTTCAATATTTCACATTGCTATTTGAAACATTAATTGGATACTATTTCAAAAACAATTCTAGCACACCAATCACGAACATGTCAAATGCACAATCGTTTGAAAAGTTAAAAGCGATAAAGTTATTTCATAATGAGGTCATCAGAGTTCGGTGTTGATACCGTGTGTATTCAAATCATCAAATATATTGAAATTTCATTTCTCTCACACCGAAAATTAAAAAAGAAAATTCGAGGTATTGTTATTCCTCTACACCAAGAAATATAACGATTTCCGAACTCCTCGCACGACACTGTGCAAATAATGATGAACAGAAATATAAATCCTGTCTCATGAATACATACTATCAATATTACCTCAGATGATTCAACAATCTTGAAATAAAATTGAATAAACCATAAGTTTAAGGTGACAAATCAACACAATTCAATCCATAAAATCTCAATTCTATTTCGCCAACACAATAATATTATCAAGGTGGTTAATAATACAAGTAGTAATTGTCAATTTCAAACTCGATGATATATCACGACAGCTATAATTATTTTTCGTATCACAAACTTTAATTCAAATATATACCTAAACACTGTTCTTAACAGTTGCACGTGTGATCGTGTACTGCGAGTGTCATAATAAACGGTAGACACGACTGATTCAACGCATCGTATTGCTCCTGGCCCAGACTCGATTGCTAGGGCCTTTATAACTTACTCACATATACTTTGTTCACTATCGAGGTCTAACTTAGGCTCCCACCACGCTTTATCTCGCCGCTTATAACAACATCGAGCCTATTTCATTGGTCGTTTCAATGGTACTTAATTACTTGTGGTATCACTGTAGACTTTTAGGAACAAATATGTATATCTATTAAACGTCGATTGCTATAATGGAATGACCTTCCTTAGTAGCCGCGGGGGAAGCCCACATGCGTTTACACTTGACATTCCCGATGACGTTTGTTTTCTTAGTAAAATGACCAGAGCAGCGATCGAATCGGCACTTTTTATTTGACAGTTCGGCCATTTGTCATATATCATACTGCTCTTTTCCTGTTTGCGTTGATCCTTCCATGCATTTTATTCATTACATGAGTTATGGAATACATCGCAATGTCTAGGAATTAATGTGAAATGCATGGATTCTTACCGACTTCGCAGAGTAAGAAATAATTCCCATCACTATTGTCACTCAATTTTAATAATTTCATCTAGTTTTATTGAGCGGATATGTTTATTCTGAATTCAGGTGCACGCTCGAATCATCACAGATATTAACAAATGTTTGATGAATTTTACTTAAGAATAAAATAATAGATAGAAGTAAAAAAAGTCATGGCACGTTTTAACGCGTGACTGATGTAAAAATCGCTATATCGAGGTTATCTCTATCATTCCAGTGTAATTTATAAAGTGACGGGCTTTTAATGGTCGCAAATACTCACAATGCATGAAAAGAAAGGAACCTATAGATATTCGTAGATGAAAATAATGTGATATATAAGGATAGTGGATGAAAAATACTGAAAACTCAAATACATCTTTGACGGAGACTTCCCCAATTTTTTTTCCCGATACTTCTGTAAATGTTTAATAGCTAGAGGGCGAGGGAGACAGCGAGACAAACCGGTTCAACAGGTTTTTAGTTCCAAGAGATTGTTTATGTCTACTCGTGGAAAAAAAAGAGATTGTTAACATGAAGACGATGATGCGCTCATCAGGTTTGCATCATTCATGAAATGTCACTATTACAGTCTAACACTTGTGGAAATCATCATTAGTTATTGGCTTTTCCTACTCTCACTTACAGAGTTATATGAGGTGTTATTTTTCGTAGACGAATAATACACAATAATGATATGGAAAAAAAAAAAAAACACTAACTCATCCATTCTTTTCATCTTTTGGAGTAAACTGATGAAAAGCCACAGAATTTCCGACATTTGTATTCATTTTTACCATATGACACGTGCAATGAAGTGATAGTGAAAAAATGACAAGGTCATGCAACTATGCACGTGCTTAGAATGTTTTTTATTATCTCGATGGTCGGTTCAACCGCTCATAAAATAAATACAAGAAGGAAGAAGAAATGATTGCTCGAAGTAATGGCTACACAAGTCTTATTTTTTATATCATTTTTACAACTTCATTCATTCATTCGGTCGACAAATCATCAGAATTTCTTGGAATGTTTTTTCGCTACAGCTTCACGTCTAAGTGAACCTGTGGCTCAATAATCCGTTGCACTATTCAATTTATCAATGGAGCATGACGTTCAACCTCGGACTCATGGACTGTAAGTGCAATTGCGTGCTGTTTCAAAATTAAAAAGAAAATAATGCTAAGTGGAATGTACCAATTGTAAGTGCAAGGAAGAATATCAGTGAGAGAGCCGATTTTGATAAATCAGGTTGACTAAACGATTTTTTCTATTCAACCCTTGATATTATTTAATAGTTATCTAACAATTATATTAATTGTTTTGAGCGAAGTTGTGAAAGCGCTGACGCCGCGTCGCGGGAAACTTATTGTTGAGCAATCATTGTTCACTTGATTACAATTTATTCAACTGATCACATCACTAAATATTAATATGCTCTGATTGAGACAATTATTATTGAACTGTGGTTCCAACAAAACCACGAAATTGTGAGAGCACATAATGAGTATAAGATCGAATAAGATAAACTCGCGTGCATGTTGGAAGCCGGTAAATTCTTTTATTGTTCGTTCTATTTCGGGTCTTTGTACAAGTGTCCTTGTTCTTTTCAACATCATGGTCAAGATCTTGACTCGTAAACTTCTCTATCTCTTTGTATCTGTTATTCCATTATTTTTATTGTCGTTTTATTTGCGTGTTTCTTTTCTTCCTTATCCTTATTTTGGATGCTTGCATTGACTGTAGATCATATTTCCGATGTGTCTGTATGCATGAGGAATTGCGGAAGTTCATCTACCGGATCCTCTTAGCCTCAAAGGATGGATTTACGTGGACAATATAAATATGAGGGCGTTAGAACTCCAAGCTCATGTGGAACTTGCGAGCAAAAATGACAAATAATATTTTGTAGGAATATTTACGTACGAGATAAACTTTCATATCTCGGAAATTTCCAGTATTATCTGAATACGAAAACGAATTGGGGTTCTAACAGAGACACAATGCGAATGCGAATAATCAGAATTAATTTATTTGTAGACTTCTATCTTGATGAAAACAATGATTGTGCGAGATTAATATAGTAGCAATCAAAAGTATATCATATTTTAGGAAGATATTTTTAGATGTAAATGATATGAATGAAATGACATATTCTGTCTATTGGCTGAAAAATAAATAACAATCGTATTCTAATGTTTCCTCATCGAATTCCCGTTCGTAAACACCTTTCTTAACATCCTCATAATACATAAAATAAAAATTACTCGAGATAAATTATCATTGTGTGCATCGATGAATAAAGAAAGAAAAAAAGTATATATATATGTACGGATTAATAAATCATACCACACCTACACAGATTACATTTGTATATTTTATGCAGTTGTATATGTAACTGATGAAAGAAAATTAATTATCAGAATTATCCGTGTGTAAGACTTTCAATGTCTTTGTTCTAACCGCTTTAGTGAAATAATTATGCCAATGCCATATTAATTTTTTTCCGTTTTAATTCATGAATTTTTTTTATCAAAATACATCTTTCTATCCGGCACGCGATAGATCTCATTGTTAATGCATAGTCATAAAATGCCAGCACGTTCTATTTATTCAAGAATACATTGAAACTTATGTTCAAAGTTGCTGCTCGGAGGAAAAATAAAATGAAAGAAAAAAGAATGGAATACAGATCAAAGAGTAAAGCTGCAAGTGAAAGCAATACTTCGTGTTGAGAGAATAATTCGCCTTATATATTCATTAACGAACGGCGTTGCAGTTCTCACATATGTATGTATATTTCCAAATGTTATGTAACCCTGACCCAGAAACAAATTAGTTACTGGTATTAAAAAACTTCTTTTCCTTTCTCATTCATTAATTTATTCATCTTTTTTGTTTTGTTTATGCAGGACTCAGTAACTCGATCGATTAATTACCATATAGGATATCCGGTAACAAAGGATTGTGTGGAATCATGGCCTCAATTAGTCTGAGTATGGCGAACAATATATAAAGAGTGTGAATATACATATAGGTTCTTGTATAGTTTCTCGCCATTCGTTATTTTTCGCCTTTGATATTTACTCACAAACCCAAGGACGTTCCTCTTGGACGGATCCAACTTGTGCACGATAGATGCATATATGCATGACGATATTGATCATTTTGATGGTGCATATATAAATATGTAAAACCGAGGTCTCAATCTCTAAAATTCGTAGTTCAATCGTATTATTTTTTATCCCTCTCCGTGTTCCCTCACGTTGATAGACCATATACAAAATGGTTTTGTATTCCATCCTTTTATGAAGAATGTCTGATTGTTCGGTCATAAATATTCATTCTTGATTTAAGAAGATTATGCTATGATTGCATACATCATGGAACTTTTCCTCGACAGTAAAGACTTATGGGTGTTTCAGAAATATCTTCTAGAATATGAAATTGAAACTCAATATGGGATTCCAAAATTAGCTTCCATTCTATGACACTGTCCACATCCCCTGTCTTCAGTAGTTTCTTGGCATCGATGATTTCATCGTCGGTGAATTTATAGATGATTGCACAATTTCATGTTATCGCACTTCTTTCCGGGCCACATGAATATTCAATCGTATATGAATTTTCATCTGTCCACCATTTTTCCTGTTGGTGGGTTTAGCAGCACCATTTATTCCTTGTAATCTTTGATTCATTTAATTTTTCCCTGTAGTCGTTCTAAGAATAAAACTCGATATTCTATTCCCTATCATCGATCAAAGCAGTTGGATGTTCAAATAATATGCTTTGATGCTTTCAATAACGAAAGATAGGAATCATATTTTTGAAGTTGAAGCATAAGAAAATTCACATGTACCGTTCAGTTGCTTAACGCATCAATTCTCGTCACAATCTTGATACAACGCGCCATGAATATCTATGCACGTATAAATCTCTAATGCAATCACTTTTCTGCGATATGCCCTTGTATAGAGTACTCAGAAATCATAAAACTATAATTTCATTTATGATAATTTCCATATCATCAGATTATCGTGCTGTGCTTGATGATTCATTGTACATATTTTTTTCCTCCTTTATATGTAGATGTTTACGAATCGATATCTGCGTCAGAGAATAAGTGGAAAATATGTATTTGATCATATCAGAAGAAGCCAGAGAAATTGTGTAATTAATAGGAATGTACATTGTCATGCCCGTTCCAGTACGAAAAAAAACGGAGCTTTTGGATAGATCAGATAAGTTCTTTCCAGACACGCATGTGCGACGCCACCGTTCGATTATAAATCAAATATTTATCCATTTGGCCATTCACAGTCAATTCAACACGTGCAAATAGAAATGGGAGAATCGTTGATCACATGTTAAAGTATCATTCATTCATTGTTCTCCTATTATAGAAGCAGGGAATAACTTTTTCCATAACTTTCATAGCAATAAACAATTAGTGCATGATGATTAAAATATGCGTTTTATTAATATGAGAATTACGGTAGGTTTAAATAATTCTCCCATCATCATAATGTGCAGCGAATACACAAAACAAAAGTGTTTAAATATTCCCACGATTTTATTTACGAATTGAGAAATTTATCTTCAATCATTACTTCACACTCAATTATTGATAAGCGGTCAAGCAATTAGAACTCGTCCACCTGTACACACAGTAGCAGCTGATTTATTATGACAGCTGCTATGATAATTTCCCACATCATGATTATGTGGATCTCCAGATTCAATGAATAAGAAAAATAAATAAATAATATGATATTTAACGTCGAGATTTTGTGAATGCACGTTGAAAATGAACTATTCTGTACTCTTATTATCATTTTAGTTCTTCTCCTTCGTATATCTGTATCAGTTGGAGTAGATCAGTCAGGGCCATGGAATGATGTGAGCATTTGACAAATTTGGAACATTTAAGAAGAAAAATATAAAAGAAATAAATTCACCGCTGAGTATTTTTATTTATAAGTTGCTATCATAGGAAGACAAACATTGATATAAACGTTTTATTGTGCATGATAAAAACTTACTGCGTCCCACGACAGAACGCTTACTTATAACTCTACTCAGCGCAATTGTTGAGAAGTTTTTATCGCTGTCGGCTCCTGCTATGCGCGAACAATTGTATATTATCACTTGAATACTTTAATTTGTCACACATTATTTCTTCAGCGGTTTTTTCTTCTTTTAAATAACTAGATGATAATAATGAAATTGCAACGCAAGTATGTAGGAGGATATAACATAATGCAGGTCATTCCATAATCACAATGACGAGGATCAAAACTCCCAGCTGTATTCCAATCGAAATTCCATGCGGGTAACCCGATAGTTTGTTACATCACAAAGAAAATATGTGGGCTCAGATTCTTTGAAGTGTTAATCATTTTCAACCTAGAAGAAAAAGTGTTGAATTCTCAATAGAATATATGTGTAACTATTCCTACCGTCACTGTATAGGTAATTGTAAAATGTCGTCTAGTCCATCGCAATATAGAATATATTCTTAAAGTTTTCCATAAAAGTCTTCTTGTAGATAACGAAATTTTACGATTTGTTATCTTCCAAATTTCTCTCATTACACAAAGTTGCCACATGTATTTATCAATTTATGTTACGATGAGGAATTTCACTAAAATCTTATACTCACCGCCTTTTGTAGTTGTTGCTATTCTCATCTTATTTCACTGAATAAAACCAGCATAATAAATTATTAAATCTGAAATTCAAAATGCAGTAGCATTGGAAAATACTTCAAAGTTGTCATTTCTATTAGAGTGTTCATTCATTTGTGGTTGCACATCTGAATGTGTTATTAATTCAGTGGAAAGTCCAAAATGCATGCATTATTGATCGCTGATATTATACAACTGTATAGAAATCACGAAATTAAATGTAGTGGCAATAACCGTATGGTAATTATAACAGACATGCATTGCAATAAATTGATATTAGTCTGTAAATTCCTTATCATTATGAAGATTAATATTAATTTTTTTATTTTTGTAGATAACACAATAAGTTGATGATGGAAGTTTCGACGTTTTATTCCTACTTATGAGTATTCATCACAGCAGCGCATATACATAGCAAGTGAGAAAATCCTGAAGATATTAAAATGTTATCTTAGTGACGATTTTTATGAATCATTTACTATTGGATTATTGGGTGAGAAAGAAACATTTTACAATCTCATTATTGCGTGTCAGCTAAAATAATTTATATTTATCAAAAGAAAAAGGTATGTTATGTTTTTATCGTTATTGTTTCTAGATTATTATATAATTGATGGCATTATGTCATATCATTTGATGGATATAGCAGCACTGAAAAGGAAATTGTGGTAGCTAAAATTTCTACAATTAATTTGTTATCAGATGCGTAGGAAATTGGTAAAACTTCTATCGATCCATAACTATCAAAATAAATCGTTCCTATCGAAACTTCAAATTCTGCAGAATTATCATGGCGCTCTACAAATAGTCCAAACTCGGCGTGAATTCATATGCAGAACACAATATTGCATTTGATTGAAAAGACCGTAACCGCATCGAGTTAGTATTCCAATTAGTATTACTTTCAGTACCACAACTTTTTTTATTGGATTCAGCTGAAAAACGTATACCTAAAATAATAGTTTATGGCGCAATTCAAAATTACGATATCGCATGGAATCAATCCCACGACACAATTGAAGAACGTGGAAATGGGGATTAAGGCACGAGCTACGTAGAGTACCACTCATAAGTGGATACAACTTTGATCATTGTCATGATGTAAAAGTATGACATAAAAAAAAATTATGACTATACCTTTCTCCATCAACATGTTGAATAGAACTTTGGTAGAATCATTTATTTTTTTTTCTTCATATCTTGATGCATTTCGGAGAAGAGAATGTTCCTTTTTTGTGTGCACATATTGAAAATACAATAAAAATGGAATTGCTATTCGTCTTGTTTACTCCTTACAGTTATGCATTTTCCCAGATGCTATATCTACATGACAGTTCGTGTGTGTATTCTGCATCACTCAAAATTTATATATACACAAACAAAAGTGTACCACAAGAGGCTCAGTGTTTCCAAGATCGATATTTTCTTATTCTCTTGTAGTTCTTATCCGAATGGCCCTGACACACGTCGAAATATAGCTGTAAATTGTAGATCTGCAAATATGATACTGAAGCACGCGTATTGTATTCTGTAAACGAGAGATGTTGCGCAAAGGAAAAGTGGGAATAATAGACTTGAAGAGGAAAATCTGGTGAATCACGTTCCTACTATACATACTCATATAAATGCACGTGTGCACAGTATCCAACTTTCTTTTGATACATATTTGCAGCAGCTCTGAGCAAAGTCGTAATTCTCTATCTGTTATCAACTGAGGAAAGAATATATGACGAAAAAATGAGAATGCGATAATATGCAAAAATAATGGTGAAGTACAATCCTAACAACTATTTATTCAATTTCAACATAGATTATCATTATTTCTCCATCATTGGGACCAGATGACTTTAAGATTCTATTTTAAAACATTTTCGATCATTGATAAATTCAATATAGACCTCATGGCAGGTTTAATGGAACATAATATTTTTCTGGAAATATCCAATTGCCAAGTGAAAAAATTTTGAATTTTGTCTATTTATATATTAGTATATATTTGCATTTATATATTATAGGCACGTGCTCATGGCAATGATAATTATATTGAGATCGGCGTATCCATTACGCTATTCACTCGAGAAGCACTTGAGCATATTTAAGAGAACATCCAACAGGGAATTGACCCACAATTGACAATTGTAGTCCAACTTATCATGATCGTAATTCAAAGTGTCAGAAGAAAATAGAGGACAGCGAAGAAGATATAGAAAAGGAGAGAGCATAAAGGAGTGAATGAGTGAAACATCTCGATCTGCTATTGGGTGTGATGATATTCACGTTAATTCAATCAATGGAGAATAGACGATACATCAACAGACCAATCAAATTCGCTTTTGCATTCATCCAATATAATAATGGAGCACTTACTCCGCCTCGATCATTTATGCCACGCTACAGCAATTATTGCCTCCCGAGAATATATAAGTGACAGGATAAAATCTCAATCGATCACTGTACTGATAGTGGAAATTTATATTATTGACAATAGTTGTTATTTAAAGAAATGTCGGACACAAATCTTTGATACCACTTGCAATATATTTGAGACAAGAATTCAAGCGCATTAAAAAATACCAGCATTGTCAATCAATTTGATTTTGATTAAATTATTTTTTACTTTCAAATCCTAAATGGCATTTGAAACAGGAAAAATGCATTTACGTGCAATTACCATCGCGCAATCAAGGCCATGAATTATAATTAAAACATCCAATACAAGAATAAAGATGCATCGTAGTGAATAGAGAATGGAATTGATAAGAGCGTTTGGTTAGATACATGAGGATAAATGTTGGATGCTGACTCGATGGATTATATTTATATTGTTTATGCTTTTTGTCTTCTGAAACGTGAACTGTCTATTTTCAATTTCATTGTGACAGCGACTGATGAAACGCCGTGTGATGTTTATCCATTCTATATAGAAATTTATTAAATCCCGGTGATGAAAACGAGACTTGAGTTTCAGATGGATTTGTTTAATGGAAAAATAGAGAGAGACAGACGATAGGAAAATGACGCAAATGGTATTTAATCAAGTCTACTCGTATGTGTATTATTCGAACGTGTTTCCATCATTCAATTATAGATTCAAACGCATTTGCATTCACATTTCCAAGAAACGCTTCCGCCAACGTGACTGACGGTTGATTATTCGTCGTTAAAAAATCGAGGATTATCATAAAATATATTCGGCACGTAATCATTCAATTAATGAGTATAAATGAATTTACCGGTGACAACAGTGACACTTAAAGATATATCACCTGCATCTTCATCCGTATGAAAGGTGGTTTTCACGGGTAAAATCGTTGAGCGGTAGATCAACTATCATAGTCAAGAATGGATGATTCAGAGGGTACAAATCTTGTTGTATGTTGTCTCTATTTTTCTCGAATTTTAATTCATACGACCACTTGAAGAAGATATATTTTCTTGATCAATTGTGTTTTCTTTATGTTCACACGCGATAATTTTTTCCAGTTCTTTAAAATTCTACTTAACACATAGATTGTGCAATTGAAATTTGCGAAACAGCAGTTGGTTTCATCAGGAAATACGAATAGAATTATATCTATTCTTATGATAGAAAAAAAAATGTAGTGGTAGAATATTCTTGAGCGCGACTGTATGTCCATTGAAATTTCAATTAATTCCACCAATTTATTCGTGTTGATAAAAATTAAACGCACTCACGATTCCTAGCCCCTTTTATAATTGGCAAAGATCATCAACTATTCAACCATTAAATGAATTCAAATCAAAACCAAAATATATGTGTTAATAATTTTTCAACAGAAAATATTAGTGTATCTTCTCGCTGAGATTATTCTTCATCAAGATGTACAATTGGAATTTTCTTCAACCAATCATATTCAATTTATTCTTATTTATCTATCTATGTAATTTTTCATTCATTTGTTAACGAGACTACTCACAATATCTCTCTATGATGATTAAGGGTAATCAATGTGTAAGATGACAATGGAACCAATGCCAAGTAGGACCGTAAACGAAAAAATGTAGGTAAAAAAGTGTCCAGCTTGTCACTTCACTTATCACTGACTAACCTTGCACTAAACTGATATCGTCTACTTCACATTCGCGCGCGGTAACAAAAGTTATACTCCCGGTCATACGACAACATAGAACATTAGCGAGGCTTTTCTAAAGACCCCGGCAAATTCTATATGTGTGTAGCACAAACTGGTTCTCTCTGTACCCATCCTACGCATCCTCACCGTTCTGTATACGTGAGATTATACAGCACGTGGTACACGCACGCGACTCGGTACATTAAAAGCTCTTTGAATTATTCCACGCACACACGTTCGAATGTGTAACATTGTCCATCCAAATATGGCTAAATGTCTCATCCTAATTGACAGTTTCAACTGCATATCTAACATTGACCAACTGAACCTTGGATAATCACCTGAAGAGAAGAACAACTTCATCTCTGACTTTTAATTAGATGAATTCAACTTTTTTTATTGAATTACAAGAATATTCAATTCGTCCAAAAAAAGTTTAAATATCCTCGTTGTCAATTTTCATTTGTACAGCAATACACAAGCGGCTAAAAAGTTTATCTTTGTATTTAAATTGGATGGAACGAAAAAACCTGTATTCACTTTTTCGATTTAACCTCGGAAAATAATTCTGAATGATTTCAAGATCAGTCCGTGCTCCTTCAAAAGATACCTTTCCATCCCAATGAGGGTCACATTGATTCTCTCCAATATAACACTACGTTGAGGCCTACAGGAAATGTTACGTTGGACCACTATCAATTCAAATATTTATGGAGTCCTTCACATCTTACCTTTAAAGATCTGGTTGCTTTCTCAACAATTCGAAACGTTCTATCCATTATTTCATCATCCAATAAAGTCAATGACTCATACAGAAAATATTATTTGTCACGTAAAAATTATTCATTGTTTCGTTAATGTTTTTCATATTTTAAGATAATACGAAATGGTAGAGGAGAGGGACTGGGGGGCTAAAGATATGGAAGTTGAATTAACGATGGTGGTGGAGGAGAAGGAAGAGAAAGAGACTGATGTGCAAGCACTCGCCATTGTGCGAAACTCACGAAGATGGAGGGGACATAATGAAACTAACTGGCTCAAGCTTGGTCAATTAACAGCATAATATTTGACGTCCACTCCTCACCCGCCCTCATGGTAGCCTTCCTTTACATAAATTATATATATCTATAGATAGATATGCACATATATCTGGAGCAATGACGAGCGATATAGTGTTACGCGGAAATCCTGAGCTGATGGAATTTCCAAAGCGACACATCAAACTTATTATACACCCGGACGCAGTCACAAACAATATATTCCGGATCTAAATAATTTATTCATATTTATTTAAATATACAATTTAATAAACCATCTAAAATAATTCAATCAATCAATTTGCTTCTTCTATTTACTAATAAATTCATTCACTATTGCATCTATTTGTATGTGACATGAAGGATTTCCACTATTCATGATTTGTATGAAAAGTCATGAAGAATCCAACATTATGTACATTCAATTATTATGGATCAGATTCAGTGAGAAAAAAAGATTGATCAAGGACTACAGAGGTCGAGTATTTGTACACTCTCTCTTTCTCTCTCTTCGCTCCACCCGCTTGTTTATAATAGTTATTCGATTCTGACGCAATATCCTACAGAATGAAAAAAGTTTGAATCACTCATCATTATTCATAGAGTAATTTTACATAAATCAGTTTTACTCTCATTCTGTGTTCAGAAGTGAGGACGAAAGTATTGCAATAACATGGAATTTCTTCAGGCATAGCTTTTGTCATCCTGACTTTACAAAAAGGGTTAGAATATTCAGTACCGATTGTAACGTCTTGACTTTCGGTCTTAAGTAGCCAATATGAAATTTGAAAATTCGAATTATTTCGAAGTGAAGGTAAAATAAATGGAGACCCATGGCAGATTGTTTTATCATTTGTTTGAGATTGAATGGGGAAGGGTTAGCAATAGTCAAATTCAATAGAATGGATCCATCTGTATTTTGTTGATAAAGATAATGCCAAAAAGCGATAAATTGCTGCATCCTATCTGTATCTTTCCATGTATTTTGCGTATGTTTACAGCAATGAAAAAATATTTGAAATTCTTTTCACACTTCCAAATACCTCATGAAATTTTATTGGAAATGTCTTGCAATATAACGGTTGTTTCGTCACACTATATTTCATCAGGTATCCATTCATGTCACACATAACTCCGCTCAATAATCTCTTGACAACAGCAATCATGTACCATTTTATCACGAAAATTGAAAAATAAATGTGAATACTTCAGTGAAATTGTATTAGCGGTACCACATCATTTTTATTTGTAAATTTGAGCTGTCGATCCGTACATTGAAGAATTTTCAAACACTGATATTATTTATTCGAGTAAACTCGTGGCGGTTTTTCTGATTCTATCTAATGGATGATCTCTTCGCAGTAAGATAGAAAGAATGAGCGTGATAAGATACTATTGGGGTTGGAACTGGGATATATTCACAATACTTTGGATCTGGAATACATTTTGATTTGAACGGTAGAAGAGGAGGCCATGTGTAATGGTGGCAGTGGGCTGAGAGAGGTGAGCTGGGAGGAGAATTGGTGAGCATTGGATTGAGGTGGAAATGGTGGGCAATGGGAGAAGCGACGCGCTCCGCGACGCCAGGCGTCAGAGCCACCCCCTCGAGGTACGTCATAAATTTTGTGAGGTTGCGCGCCACGTTTTATCGCTATAGGCAAGTTGGAAATACGGGTGAGAGAGTAAAAGATAGGTGGAAAGTGAGAGGAATAGAGAGGGATACAGATAGTGAGAACGCTGAGCGGCAAGTTGAGTCGAAGGAACGGAGGCGAAGCCTCCCGATCGGTTCACACGAGTTCACTGTGGTATTCAGTTTGTCCCGAGCTTTGCTCGAGTGTCTATCGAACTTCGGTTTTCAACTGCCGACCAAAGTCGGGTGAGTTTATGATATCGTGAGGGCATGAGTTTAACCCATCCGTTTTTATTTATTTTTTTTTCATTCCCGCAATCCTAATGCATTTTCAACTTATGGAAAATCAAGCAAAACTAATGGGGTTTTTTTTTCTCATCATATTGTTCATCAATTTGCTCGCAGCATGGCCAAAAATTTTCCGTCTCCATATAATGATTTACATTATTTTTTCACCTCCTTATCGATTGTGGTAAAAATACGCGGAACAACCGCGCGTATACAGCCCCTGGACTGAATATACAGCGGACAGTAGCAACAACTATTTTTCGTCAGGGACGCAATCAATGGAACATATATATAATATCATCAATATCGACTTTTATACATTACAATATAATAATAATCGTCACAATCCTCCAAACCCTTGTGAATAGTTTCATATTATGGTCGATAAAACAGTATTTCTTCTTCAAATATTTAATTGAAGAATGTTCAAGGATATTTTCTCAATACTCGGTGTCCCCGTATAATTTTAGCTAGCATAAAGTATAATATCAATCATTCTTATAATTTTGTGAATACGTTCGGTAGTCTCATTCTCTATATATTCCGTAAACCCTTTTTGTTTTCAATTAATGTATCAAGGAACAGAGAATTTAATGTAACAATTTTTTTTGTCTTTCTTCGCAAATGTAAAGAATAAAGTCCAAATTTACATGGTGTAAAGAGATTTTGTAGAGTGTAGAGACTTGTGGGTGATTTTTTTTCTTCACCCGACCTTCATACAGTGACGACCTCATGGAGTGTCGTTCAGAGCCACGGTAGAATAAATCCAGTGTGGACTACCATCATGATATAAATGTGAAACGGAGGAGGCGGAGTAGGAGACGATTTAGATGGGGCGAGGTGGTAGAAAGGGAGGATGATGTTTAAAGCAATAACTATTGTGTGTTCGGTTGTGCACTTGTGTGCGTAGTTAGTGAGAAATTAATTCCAATTATGTCGATGATAAATAAGCCTGTGGGTGGTTAAATCGGTCGTACTTCCTTGTAATCATCGTATGAGTGACATATTTCACTGTGACAACTCGTATAACGTATATACATTGTAACGTCGAATTCTCCGTATTTTTAGGGACAAAGGGAATCGTTACTGTAATCACAAAGGGAGAAAATTGGACAGCCACCCCCGGCTTGAATTACCTTCGAAAAACAATCTCTAATTGTGACAATCGTACCGACCGTCAGGTAAAAATGCCAACGGCTTGCGCCTGGAATAGTTTAAAGAATTAATGGCAGAGGTGAAAATACAAAAATTGAAAAAGTAATGCGAGTTACCTGGATGAAAACAATGGTATTTATTCAACAAGTGGCGGTAGAAATAGGCGAAAATGGGAAATGACGATGATTGATCACTGGCAAACTGATAACTTCAATTATCTATTTCAATACAATAACAATTCTAATATTATTACCTCGAAGGTGAAGAATAGAAATAATCCAGAATTTCCGATTCAAACAATTCACTAATTCATTAATAACCAATTTGTATAGGGGAACCACAGTGAACGCGGTGAAATTCTTTTTGATTCACTATTTTTCATTATGTTCTCTTTGCCACAAGGGTTATATTAATCGCGCATATTTTCTTTCAGGCAATTAAATTAAGTAGAGGAATAATAAGATATCATATGACGAAAAATGAAAAGGTGATGAGGGAGGGCGATGCTGTCTCATAATTGACAAGTTACTAAATGGGTATGGAGGGTGCAACCTTTTCACAAGAAACGCAATCGAGATATTATTCATACACAATGTGAGAAATTGTGGAAAAATTTTAATCCATTTTGTATATTTAATTTTTGTTCCTTCTTTTCGGTTTTTGAATCCACAGAGGTTTTGCAAATTGAATAGAGAGTACTGTAGGGGTGACTATACTAAAATATACATATATATAGGAATTTTTTCTTTTCATTTTCCCTGAAACTAATGCTCGCGTATATATATCGATTTGCGCAATTTGAGCGGGAAGTTGATGGAATAAAAGTATGCAGTACTTGGAGATTATTTTAAATCTAACTTGCATCATATGGATGGATAAAGTTAAAGTTGTTGCAAAAAAAGACGAGAATAAAATTGAAATATAAAAAAAGACGCTGTTTCAATCAGAGTTGTAGTTTTCGAAAAAGTTTCAATACTCAATCATGAAATGTCAAAATGACTACATTCAACCTTTTATTCAATTTACTTCTCAGGCGACGGCGGTTGGACCATTAGTAACGTTAACATCTCTATTGAAAGGAGAAGAAAATATTTTGTTCAGATATTTCACGCGATTTTCGTCCGATAATATTTGCGGTTATTGTTCTCTTTCTCTTATTTTTTTCCTGAGATGAACAATGAGACAGGATATCATCGTTCATTAATTTTCTTCTACGTGATGCGCTCAAATAATTAATCAACGTATGATTTTGAAACTCATTACTCACACTTCAAAATCTATTCATGCGTATGTGATTCCCAAAAGTAATGAAATAAAAAAAAAAGGTATAACTATATACAGATCAGTCAATTTTCCTATTCCTGTACAATTTATTTCTCCCAGCGCCATCAACACAATACGCTTCACGTTCTCATGCCAACCGTCCAATTTGACTAACGCTCTGGAATTAATTTTTGGCGTGAGCTACGCTAGTCATTGATTTTCCCGTGAGTCCAAGCCCTCTAAGTTCAATCACCTTCCACCAAATACACACAGAAAATCAATATGAATACAATGCCTAATAAATTCATACATCTATATACAATGTTGATAACTTCTGTACTTTCGCGTCCTAATAATCATATTATGGAAGCTCACGTGCTCCACTATTTCATCCAAATCTATATGATATATATTCAAAGCAGATCAGAAAGTGAATACGCCCATAAAAATTGAAAATAGGTGGGGAAAAGTAGTCGTTGTCGATGCTTCTTGTAACCCATGATTGAGTGAATGAGAAATGAATTGTTCACCTCGGGATTCATTGTTTTATTATGAATTATAAATGAAAAAATGATTCCTTCTACCTGAATTAAGGTTACCTCTTCATTTTCATTATTTGATGAGTGGATCTTACTAATCTCTTCTTTTTCGATCATAAATTGAATGAATGATCGAATGTGAATTTATTATATTACACATTATTTATATAGCATCTGAGGAGTTACCCTAAGTGTGACCTTGCCGGTAATGATACACCGCCTAGTACATCGCTATTCAAGCCAGCACCGAATGAATATTGTATATCCAACTATTCTCTC
The DNA here is from genome assembly GCA_030523045.1 of Meteorus cinctellus. Taxonomy (NCBI): domain Eukaryota; kingdom Metazoa; phylum Arthropoda; class Insecta; order Hymenoptera; family Braconidae; genus Meteorus; species Meteorus cinctellus. The sequence continues at coordinate 743,445 of JAPYZF010000011.1, read as the reverse complement.
TACAGACTAATACCCAAGACATAAATATCATGAGCATTGGAAACACGTGATCCCCTCCGACCCATCAGTTGCCAGGCAATCAATCTCTTTAATCGCCAGCGCAGTCGTTGCCTGGTGCTGCTGTTCGTAGTGGTGCTTTCGCTGTAATAGAGATGTGTTTCTACATTGCTATGTTGTCGTCACTAATGTTCAATTAATTAATCCGTTGGCTCGGCAAACATGAACACAAACAAGAAATAAATCCTATTCCACAGTTCGAAGAGAGATTGAGTGCGAGAATAGAATGAATGCATCGACATGAAGCCCAATTAATTCATTGAGATAATTACAATTGACCGGATTCTCTAACAAAACCTCTCCCTACAATTTTTTTGTATCGAAAAACTTTTATGCATTGTGTTGTACTTTTTATACATATCGTTTTTCATATTTATGTTACTGAAATGATGGTTCGAAGAATACATAAACAGGAGAATATATATATTTGCTTTTTCCATTTCTAGATGACTTATTTCATTGTTATAATAAGTCACACAGAACGGAATTTTTGCAGGGATCATCTTTCAGCTCTACATCACTTTGATGATTTCAAGTATATTTGAATGAGTTTTTTCCGTATCAACAATATTTTCGGAAGTCAGTTCATTTTTATACCTCACGAGTTATATCTAAAAGCGACATCTCAGATACAGGCAAATTTTTCATGTCATCTGACAAACATCACTGAAATGGTTACACTCGAATATTCTACCATTTTTTTTTTTTTTTTTCCATCCTGTTATTCTCTTTAGAGTCATCCTCTATGTGATATTAACACGTGTTACATACCTAGGCGATTACAAATGAGAGTGCTGGCGACATTGTGCACCTGCGCAACCGGCATTACTCATTGATCTCAGGATCGAGGTCAGCCTCTACTTTTATAAACAGTGTCGGATGTCTCAAAAATTCTCATTCTAAAATAAACTGATTTTCTCTCCAAAGGTATTAAAAGGTCGGATTTTTCCCTCTTATTGCTATTGTGCAGCGAATTTTATTCCCTTAAAATGATATATTTCTTTTTTTTTCTCATCATCCGCGTGAAGCTTTCATTTCAGTATATTCCTATGGGTTTTTATGTATTTATTTCCTTTTTTTTTTCCCACTACCCTTTCAACGTTTCTTTTCATCTTCTTCCTTGACAGCACTATGACTCCCCTCGGAAAAAAACCATCAATGCGCGACTAATAATATATATCCTGATGAATGCATGTATGAACAAATTTGTGTATAATATTGCTCCTTCAAGTAAGATAAGGATCTCAATAAGAATTTTCTACGAAACTGGAGTACACGAGTTTCTTTCGTCTGTTCTCGATTCATTTCCTGACACGCTCCCTCATAAATTACAAAAAAAGGTGAATCCATTTTTCCCTCGCTAATATCAAGGGAAAATCATGAGGGAAAAAAAAATTTAAGGTATGAATAAAATGATTGTTATTACGAAGTTCTTATCATTGAAAGGGGATGAGTTGCAAAAAAACTTTCGGCAACGCCCACAAAATTTCGACCCCGATAATCATAACAAAAAGAGGCATAAGCGATTTTACGTGCTTTTCCCTAAACACACATTCAAAATTATCCTTTTTTTTTTACGTTTTGTTGCAAGTTCGTTAGTCATCAATCAATCTGGCATTTAACTCTAGCACAATATGTCATTGCGCTGGCAGCATTTGAATATCAAACAATCTATTACTCTAAATGTTTATGTATGTATTTGAATTACTCAGGTAGTTTTCAGTGTGAATTTACAGGTCACGTATTGAAGCGTTTAAGGATAGATACGATAGCAACGACGCTGCTGTCGATAAATCGCTACTACCTACGTATATATATATATATTGTATATAAATTGACTTTCCCCGTGCTCGCACTTTAAAATTAAATTCACTCAGTTTTTTCTCGTACTCTTGAGCTGTCAACGCCAGTCACCATTACATTCATACACGCTCAGCTGTGTGCGGTACACATATCCATTTTACTTTAACCATGATTTTATACACACATATATTTTTTGTTTCAACCTGCTAGTTGGGAAATTACTTTAATCCCACAACTTTTTTTTATTCAGTCCAATTAAATATATGGAAACGATATTTTTTCCATCACAAATGAAAATGCAAACAGAAATTTATATTTTCATTTAACCATGCTCTGTTAATAATCACTTTAATCCCTAAAATTTCATCATTAACTTTATTGATTCAATGAAGAACGAGGATAATTTCGGTTTTCGTTCTGTTTATATATTCATCCTTTGTTATGAATGTCTGAACGATTCCATCATTGATATTTTCCTACTATGCAATGAATGTTATGAAATGAATTGAGAATTTACTCTATAACTTATTATATTTAATGAAAGACAAATTTTCATCTCATGTATATAACCAACCAAATCCGCGACTTTCTCTATGTCATTATTTCTCTCGCTGTTGCATATATTTTCTGCCATTGTGCGGAATTACTCGGGAGAAGTAAAAGAGACAGTTGAATATGTGTACATAAGTCTAAAACTCCAAGGCCGCACAGTAGGGCAAGAAAACTCGTTTTTCCTCTCTACTGATACATTTCTCCGACAAACACTTGTATGACGGTATATATACATGGAAGCCCACACATATATAAATATATGGTATGAGTATGTCCATTGTCGCTCGGATAGCGCGACTCGAGGAGGAAGTAACTTTGGCACTACATCTTGACCTCGTTTTCAACTATATCCCACAAACACCCCACAGAATTCATCTCCGCGTCTATTTCCAGTGCTTCATGCACTATACAAAACTATGTTAATTCATGTTTAGACAAAAATACTTACATCAATATTCCGTCTTTCATACTTATGCGTTATTCATACATTTATATTCATTATAATAAAATACATTTTTGATAAATAAAAGTAACCAACTTATAAACCACAACTTCAATCACTGACTTCATAGTTTTCATACACGACATGAAAATTCATATACGCTGAAAAATCAAGGACTTTTGCAACAATTTATCGAAGGAACATAGCAACTATGATTCCATAATTGTTATGTTCCAATAAAGATGATTGAAATGTATTCTATTCGACATTGATCATTTTATTGACGTGATTATTCTATCAACGTCGAATATTATCTGGATGACAACAAAGATTGAATCAATTTGAAATGTTTAAAATACCAAGAAAAGGGATAGATGAAGTATATTCAGTTTTTGGATAACATATAACTTTAGTGGTGGTTTGTCGTGCTTATTTTGTTGAAAATACTTTACCACAATCGTCTTGCGTGTTCATATATCCTTTTGGCTTCATCTCTCTCCGCAAACGTAAGCTTGGTACGCATACCTATACATATTCTCAATATATAAATCAAGATATGGAAACCAGCCATATGAAACAAGTTGAATGTACTTCAAAAATGACTGTTTTCAAAGTTGAGACAAAATGTTTAACAATGTTATATTCATTTGCACGGTTATTCTCCATTGAAATGACAGAATGAGGAATGTTTTACTGAATTGTTATTTTCATATTATCTTTCATATTAAAGCTTGCAAAGTTCTGAGGATGGCGGAGGAGCAACCCACATACAAATTAATATATTTCAATGCACGTGGCCGTGCTGAACATATTCGATATATTTTTGCTCATGCTGGTGTTGACTACGTCGATGAACGAATACCCAAAGAGCGCTGGCCAGAAATTAAAAAATGTAAGTATCCACAGTAAAAACCGCAAGACGGTAAAGGAATTTTTCGTTTTTCTTACTAACTCCAGGAACTTTTTCATATTCTGTTATGTATAGAATTTCTACATCCCATAATATTACAAAAATTTAATAAAAGATAATATGAGTGTTGCGCAAGTTTTTTCAATGAAACAATGCCCATATATCATTTTTTTCATATACATGTCTAGCGTTAACTGTGATAAATAAGTTTGGTATTGAATATGTAGCAATGCCGTACGGAATGTTACCTGTGTTGGAGATTGACGGAAAGCCGATAGCACAGAGCAACGCAGTCGCAAGATTCTTGGCCCGGAAGTATGGCCTTGCAGGTCAAAATGAGTGGGAGTCAATGATGTGTGACGTACTCGTCGATACTCTTAGCGATCTTAAGCTAGGTAATCAGAAGAAAAATTGATAGAAAGAATGTTCTGTCAATAGAGTGTTCGCCCTTGTGAAAATTTAGAAGTCGATGTTGTCATGACATTCGTCTATCGTGAAAAGCAAGTTGTATATTAATTGGCGATGATAAATACTTTTCTTCCATCATATCAACAACCAATTATTCGTGAAAAAAATGTCCTCGTCAGGAATAACTATAGCATGAATCAAGGATGTTTTGGGTTTTGCTATAACTTTTTGAGTAAAATAGAAGCTTTTCATGGATTATTACCATTCTAAATAGGTCACATGAAAATTGGGATATCAATCAAATAGTTTGCTCTTCTTCTCCAATCGAATATCGTTTTCTAAAATAGAACGAACGTTTATTCAGAATATTTTATCTACATTTTTTTTACCATAGGAAAACCATATAGAATAGAATATTAATGATAAGAATTAATTCATAACTCCAAACAAACGATCGCACTTCCAACATACCATCTTGATTTCTTCAATTGTATAATGAATTTTTCCGACAGTTCTATTTCAATACAGAACAGAAGAGGATCTCCTGAAGAAAGAAGAGAAGAAAGTGAAACTTCTCAAAGAAACAATACCGTTTTATCTCAACAAAATTGAGCAAACAGTTGTCACGAATGGTGGCTACGCCGTCGGTGGCACGGTAATAATCTACTAATAGATTGCACAATAGATAAAAGGGATATAAGATAAAGAAAACTGTTGAACGATAAATAAATGAAAAATTTAATGTTCACAGACCACGTGGGCAGATTTTGTGTTTGCCGTCGCACTGGAGAACTTTGAACAGATATTTGGAACTAGTGCGCTAGACAATTATCCAGGCCTCCGTGGATTGAAGCAACGTGTACACGAAATCCCAGCGATTGTCGCCTGGTTAGCAAAGCGACCACAAACAGACTTCTAGAATAGTGGAAAAAAAAAAACTGGATTAGAAGGGAGAAAAAATTGGGAATAGAAAGAATGAAATAGTTCATTACAAGCAATGGTCTGTTTGACACGGCTATTTTAAATTCGGTGCATGTCTACACGTACCTAAGAGCTCGTGCGATAAACGAGACATTAATTGGTAATTTATATTTCGGTGCCCGGAGAAAAAGAATTATGAAATAGATGATTTGTTGAAACAACTCTGAAAGAAATTCCTATACACAAATATGATATTCAATTTATTATCGCCACTGTTTTGGCCTCGAGAGTGTGCGATAAAATTTATAAATACAAAAGTATATATGTGTGTATGATTATGCCATACTTATACACAATAAAATATTTTTGTTTACATTATTCAATCTCAATGGTAACATATATAAATTATGCAACACGCAGTACAATTTACGAATTATTCTATGATGAAAAATATTTGCGTAACAAATGGAACGAAAAAAAACAACAAAAATGTATACGTTGAATGTATAGATGTTATTATTGGTGTTAAAATATGTAAATGTTACACAGTTGAAACTGAAATAACACACACGATGAAATCGTGGACATTGAGATGAAGAAGTTCTGCACACACAATCATGATTGCGATAACAATATTGAGATATGTATCATGTAATTGGAGAGGGTGAGAAGACATCAAGTGATAAACCAAGATGCGGAAGTATACGTTTACGGAATCATATGTATCAAAAATGCATTTATGCCCAATGAATATGGATATAAAAAAAAAACACAAATATTTATGTCAATTGTATTATCGAATGTCAATGAATAATAATGTCAAAAATGTTATAATCATCAGCAATTAAAAATCAATGTTGCGAGATATGATGTATAGCTTGTCTGTTGTTTATGCCATTTATTATCATAAATTAATGGTACATCTGTATGAATTTATGTGAGTGTAATGCTTAAAACCCGTCAATACTGACGTAATAGACGGAATGAAATAAGATGAATAGCACTCACCGACTGCTGGACAGTAGATACAGTACATTATGATCAGACGTAGCACAAAAAAGTCTGTAGGAAAAAAAATGATGAATTAATATGCAGATTACAGTACACACCTCTTTTTCCTGCAGTCGATAAAAATAGCCGCAATTCAGGTTTCAATAAAGATATGCACCTGTTGAATTACACTTGGTTTTTTAATTTTTTTATTTTTTTTCTCCATAAGAGATGAACTAATAATGAAGTTTGTGAGCGATAAATAAACATTATATAGTGTCATGTTCTAATGAGATAATGCGATCTGTTTGTTAATCATAGATATATTATTCACTATAAGATTGCTCTACTTAGAACATATTTTCTTTCGTAATCGTAGATCGTTTTTTTTTCCGGCTTATTATTGTGACTATCTTTAATCTATATTTGAAACTGAAAATTTTCAACTAACAACTACAGGGTTATAGATATTTTTCACAGTATTGACTCTATTCTTTATTTATTTGTATTATTAGTAATAATATCTTTATTATAGTTTGTTTTCCTCAATTTCTCTAGTCAGATTACTAAATTGTCTGTATCTACAAATACCGCTCATAAGTAGTGTGTATTTTATTTTTAAACATCGTCCTTAATATTATTTTATTTCCATCATTTCAGGTTTTAATAATGTTCTCGTCTTCTCTTATAAGATTGAATTGAATAATAATTCTTTTTCGCTATTATGTGAAATTCGGGAATCATGGATTCCAACAATTTTATAATTTGCGTTTTTTTTTTCATTTGGGATAGAAGGAGGTAAATGAATTGTGGAGATAAGAGTATATGTGAATATTTATGATAGTATGATAAAGGTATAGATTTTTCATTTGACACATATTGAGGTTTCGAGCAAGATCATCGCTGCTTCGCTCATGTCTCACAGCCTAGGAGGTGGTGTAATCCAAAAAATGTCACTTTTGTTCGTTTATAACAAACGGTCATTTCAAATAAGTCAGATCTTTTTTATCATGTGTTTGTTCTTAAGTACTCAATTGTATAGTAATATCCAGTACATTTCATATTTGAGAATTTAATTTATATTTGAACAAGCAAACATTGTGCACTTCAAAAAAAAAAAACAAAAAAAAAAAAGAAAACGAACGTACTAACAAACACAACAAGAACTCAAGTGTTTATCGATATAGTTTGTTTTAGTGATACAGTAGATCAATTACATTTTTTCTGCATTATGAAAAAAGGTGTGTCTGCATTTTTTTTTATTTTTTTCTTCGTTTTTCCTGCAATGATAATTATTCTGCCACACTGTTTTTGTTCATCGTTCTACCTATCTATCTGTTTGTTTGGTTTTCCTGTTATATACAATGTGTTAGCAACTTAGTTGAAAACGACATTATTTTCGATTTTGTTGTCAATTTTTTCACAATAAACTTTGTTTTCATCTCACATTCAACATTTCACATATATAAACTATGCAGTGCCGATCCCTATTAAATAGGTAAGTACTCATAAAATATATATAATGGGTAAATAATCAACGTAGTAAAATTGTAAAATATAAATCGCAACACTTCTTTTTCCCATTTTTTGGACGATATAGAATGTGATTATTCGTAATATCTATTATATGTTTTTTTTTTTCAGTATTTCTATGCCAGCTCTGCGTTGAATACTTTTTTTGTAGAATTTTTTTCGATAAATGTATTTCTGTTTGTTACGATGCAGCAGTGAAATTTGAGTTCAGTTATCTTTTTCCTCGATTATTAATTCATAGTTGTATTGCTTAAACATGTTGATCAAAATCGGTGTTTCTAATATAGTAAATGACCATATGTGTTTGGTTCTTTTTCCGTTAATAAGAAATAATTATTTTCCTCCTATTTTCATTCCAGGTCAAAAGTACATTATCATTTCTTCCTCTAGTTCTTTGAACAAGGGAGGATAATTAAATATAGTTAGTGGACAATATAGAATTTAGAAACGCCGAGCGCACTGATATGCAAATTCATTGCAACCAGTTGTCTTTTTTTTTCAATTCTTTTTTAATTCATTATATATATTTTTTTGCAGTTTTTCTTTTTTCTTTTTGGCAATGTAGAATATTTTTTTCATCACATGGCATTGCACAATATTCCGCCGTTGTTTCCCTTTTTATTGACATTAATTCTCATATTCAATTAATATATGCACTGATTCACATCATGACGACGCTGGATAGAAACATTTAACATCCGACGTATGCTATGTCTCGTAAGATTTTTGTATCGTGAATACATGTATATATATATATATGTATATACGTAAAAATATCTATATATACATATATATTGCATACTTTCGAGTTTCTAGCTACTATATTGCTGAATAATATGTGTCCTTCTCATAAACCAGTGTACAAGTTCTCATAAGATCATTCGGATACTGGTTTCCCACTTTTGTTTTCCTGTTTCGAATTTTTGTCTCATGATTTTTCAATCACGATCAATTTTCACGCCAACTCATGCTAACACCCTCGCATATTTTATCTTTCTCAGTTAACACTAACAGCTTTCAATTTTTGCAGTGTATCCAATCATCCATTTCCGATTCAAGTTTATAATTATTTTTAGAAGTCGTTTTTATAAATCTATAGAAATTAATACGCGTATTATACACATATACATGTATATATCGATTTTCAAGATACCAATTGCATAGAGGGGATAACTTTGGATCTATTTGAAACTAATTATATAACTACACGTCATCGTCACGTTATTCGTAATCTTCTTCTGCTTCATATATTTATTTCATTTGTTTACTTCATAATTTCTCATGTTCATTGAAAAGTCTCGATCACGAAACTACATAATACCTATTATATTTATGTATATAGAAATAGCCGAGTATTTCTGAGGCTATGCATTTGAACGTATCACTTGTATGTGATCATTGAAATTGAATTAGTATTTCATGCCTCGCCTCGTATTTATAATTATGAGTTGAATTGATTGATTAGGAAATTCCTATAATTTCCTGAATTATGAATTTTTTTTTGTGATCTTCAATAATCCATGTTATGTCTGGACATTCAAGAAAGGCGATTATTAATTTTTTTCTGCTCTCATTTGTCACTATGATGGCTCTCTTTTGGACCGATAGGCCTTGAACATTAATTCAGTAACTCATTCATATAAATGAGAATTCTAATGACATTTTAATACTTTAGATCGTTAAAAGAGAAAAAAAAACAAATCATTACTGTGAGTATCCGCACATGAATCAGTCATCACACATATTGAAAAAAAAATCTACGATCATATACTCGGCCCACGTTATAAAGTTGAGTTTATGATGATTGCGAATTGTTCTAACTCATTAAATCCACGTTATCCTATTTACCTAAAAGCGATTATTTTTTTTCTTTCATTTTTCGGAGATTAAAATGTACACACCACATTCAACTATTCGATTAAACACGACAATGCATGTAGAAAAATGAGCTTCTAAATGTCTTTGGTTAAATGCGAAGCATTTACAAAGTATTCTGGCAGTGATTTTTTTCATAGATGCTTCGATCTTAGCCTCGGACCCAAGATTTTGATTTGCGTTTCAATGATGTTGATTTAAAGAATGATATCATAATTGCATTCACACAACTCAAGCACCCACCACGCGAACTCACATCAAGCATTCTTTTTAATTTTTCTAAATCTCCGCGTGAATTTCGGAGATTATTATTTTACTTGCGATTTATTAAGACTTCTGTCGACAAAATCTAGATTAGCGACGAAGTTAGTCTTCAGGCTGGAGAAATCAATGGCGCAGTTTGTGAAAAAATTCTATATCGTGAAATCTATCAAAGTGTGGGATATCAACTGTATATATATTAATCCTTCTTTTTATTAGATCGTCATAATTTTTGTTTTAAAACTTTTTTTCTTGTCTTTTGATCATCTTTCTCAAATACTCTCAATATAAACCTATCCTTAACATATTACACGCATCTATTTACTTCGTGAATTATCAGTTGGACATTCAATCTACATTTGGAGTTGTGACGAAACAAAAAGCGTTCGTTTATGAAGTTTTATATTAATTCATTTTTTTTCCGAGATGAAACAAACCCGCCCGATTTGATATCAGAGTGATTGTTTAAATATCATGGTTGCAAATGACGCGAGTCATGCCGCGCATGATGGCACAGAATTAGCACATAAATTAGCGATGTGGAGTTGTTCGCTCAGATAGATTATTTTAAATAAACTAGACGTTGAGTGTTGCGGTGATGTTCCGCTCGATTTAACTTTGGCCCATTCACTTCACGAATACATTGTGATCACCTCACGACCCGCACCATGGACCATGAGAACTTTTTCCAGGCCTTCAGTGAGTACCTCCAAGAACTCCATATCTACATTTGAACAAACCAGAGGGGAAGATTATTATTTGATAAATTGTCTCAGCAGAATGATTTCATCTCATGTTTGTTGACATACAATTTGATTCTCGCTCCATTCGAGTGTCCCGTGGCGGTCCAGGAAGGTTCAGAATAACCAATTGAGCATCATGACTCTTATTAACAATAACCTCATTCAATTTTACTGCGGTATGCATACGTCTTACGTCATCCTCATCTCTGAAAATAAACCAGTAAATAAATTGAACATGAACCACCGTGATCGAAATATTTCTTTCTTCTATACAATAGTACTCAAAGTATTGTGAAACATGTATTCCCCCGTCAAATTCCATTCGAATGAGTAATCTGTTGATAAGCATTCTATCTCGGAAACTGATACACTGAGGACAAATCATACAATTTCCGGAGCATGTAGATCTGGGTTCTCATTCAATACCAGGATTCACAGCATTACCCATTGAATAAATTGATTTCAATAAGTTTTTTGTCTTCCGGTTGCTAAATATTTGATTCCTCCATAACATTTTTGAGTACTACTGTACGTCTTCATATAAACTCAATTATTATATTGAAATTGAATATTTTTACGGTTTTAGTGGTGGTAGAGTGTTGCTTGTCGTGCTACTTTCTGACTGGTTGGCCGTGTCGCTCTCCTTCATTTCTTTTCCATTCTTCTCCTTGTTTTCCGGTTTTGGTGAGCCACTGATCAGCGTTCGTCCATCATCCGATGCTTTATTCTCCTTATCATCCCCCTTCCCGCTCGTATCAGTGTTGTCTGGTTCTTTGTCAGCAGTTGATGTTTCAGAAACAAACTTTTCTTGCGTTTCTTCAATACCATTTCGTTGTTGGACACCAGGCTCTTGGAATCGCACTTTCGTCGCAGTTTTTGGATCAACAATGTGATGATGATCCACAACCGCTTGTACCTGTATAGTGAGTAATGTGTAAATATTGGTTGTAGTACTGAGAGAAAAAAATCAATTTTTATAATGATTTTTTTTTATCTCATCCATCAAAGAACCACTGAGTGAGGTTTATTGATTTCAAAAATAGTAATAGTAATAATAATAATAAACTATTGACTATAGCCAAGCGCTTATCATGATGGCAAAAAATTAATCGAACGAATCTATCAAAAGCACGCGCAATGAATTGTGCCAACCAAGCTGAAAAGAATATGGGAGGGTTTTGGAGAAAAAAAATTGTAGTGAGATGATAATATGGAAACGAAAAAATGGAAAAGAAGTTGGAATATGGATGTGTATCAATCAACTGTTTACATTCGATAATAAAAAATGGGAGTGATTTTTTAAGTGATTGAATTATTGTTGATGAGAAAATGGACGAGGCGAGCTGGAGACTTATGTATGTAGATGATGATACGTAAGTCTACGTGTTCAGGGATTTGGGAGAGGTCTAGCTGACAAACCAGAGGTAACTTTTCTTCAGCGGGTACCTCGTTGAAGTCCAATGTCTGCACCTTATCCGTGACAAGCACGCAACAAAGAGACACATTCTTATCAGTATCTATCGTTACCCAATTCATATTTTCACGTTTTTTCATATTTTTCAATTCTTTCATTTTATATTTGACTATATTATTCATGTTTTATGTATTTCAATTTTCAATATTACTTGTATAAATAGTTCTTATGATACATAATCGTTTGCTATTCTAATTATAACTCACCAGTCCAAGCGATTCCTTTTTATTCAGTCTCAATTCACGCAACATTTGATTTCTCTGCTCCATAACTAATGTACGCTCCACTGTATACGCCGAAATATCTGAGTTCATCTGCAAGGAACACAAATATGCAATGTTAGATCAATTTCTGATGTAGCGAATTATAATTGGAGCATTTACAATCGAAGCCCGAAGGAAATGCGACCCTGACTTTTCTACGAGAATTAATAACAATTATTTATGTCACAGCTATTAAGAACTATGAATTTTTCTCGCAGTTTGTGAGGAAGAGATATCAATAAGTGAATGTAGGTTCCAATCAGTAGGTGACATACTTTTTTCTGTACATTCAACAATGTAACTTACCATTTCAACAATTTCGATTTCACCATCAATCCTGAGATTGTACAATAATTTTTTCAAATCCTTCTTCATTTGTATTGAATTGTCCTCTATTTGTGCGACAGTAAAAATGCGCATTTTACAATTTTTCCATGTGCGATGTTGCTTCAACAAGAATGGCAACAACATCAGCAATCCACCGTCATGTACAACCCACCAAACATCGATGTAGCCAACAACTTTTTCTGTGGAATCTGGGAAGAAGTTAATTCCCTTCGGCACGAGCAAAGCCATACGTGCGGTCGTAACATTTCTCACAGCCTGTAGGAATATACGCCAAGTTCGTTCGTCTTCAGATTGACGCCATCCATATGGCCATCCAAGTATCACCGTATTCGGTTTCATACCTCCCAATCCCGTTGTTTGTATTAATGCACTCAAGCCGTCAATAATGTTACGTGCAACGAGCACTTCGACAAATCCCTTTACTTTTTCCTCGTCAGCAGTGCGCCTTAAGCTCTGTTTAGCTGCTAATGCTTCACCGGAATTTTTTGAATAATCACCTGGAATGCAACTGACACAGACAGTCAATCCTCTTCCTGCTTTCAATTGACTTGCAAATGCAAACAATTTACGATATTTTGGTACCAATGTATCAGTCAATTTAACAAGTATTAAAATTTGTGGGCGCCAATTCTTTGTATGTGGTGGGCCTTCCTCCAATTTCAGAAGGGAATATCGTGCAGCTGATAATGCCAATCCGCGAATTCCGTCACCCCATTCTTTTTCCGCGCCACGATATTCAATATATTTATATATTAATCCAGCCATTCCCATAGCTAACAGAGCATAATACCAACTCGTCATGAACATTATGGCAATGCATAGGGATAGACCTAGAAATGAAAGACTCCAGTGGTAATACTTGAATCTTGGCCGCCAATTAGGTGTCTTCAATAGTGTTTGTAGAGCACATGCTAAATTGACGAAGCCATAACACATCAGGAAAAACATCGACAGTAAAGGTGCTAGATAATCAACATTTCCTAATAATATCCCACATTGGCATATGATAACAGTAAGAATCAAAGCACGTGTTGGTTCTCCTCGACTTGAACTGACAGCAAATGGTGTTAAGAATGGTATTATTTCATCTCTGGCAATGGCTTGAAGTAACCGCGGCGCGCCGGTTAATGATTGTAATCCAGCGCCCAATGTTGAGAGAAAGGAGCCGATTAAAATAACCCATTGATTTGGCCAGGCAATGTTAGCGACTACGAGTTTCCCACCGATACTCTGACCAAATTTGTCACGAAGTAACAAATTATCAACTGTGCCGGCGAATAGAAGAACCGTTGACAAATAAACAGTGGATGTTGTCAGGATCGCACAAATTGTACCGATTGGTATTGATTTCTGAGCATCAGCCAAGTCACCAGAGCGATTGGAGCCAGCCATGATACCTGGAAAACATTCAGGCAATTTATACGGGGATAGAGCAACGAAGGAAAAAATGTGTACTATTTTCAATAAGAAGCACCAGCGTAGACTTTCCAAGGAATCTATTCTTTGATGGAATAAATACTTCCAAATCAAGTTATAGCGAATTTTTCTCCACGAATCCCTGAACCTTTGAATCTTTATTAATCTCTAGATTTCTAACCATTGAGGTAATAAAATTTCTGGAACTAAGCCAAATGTTTTAGGTCATCACCCTGATGTTTCTTCTCGTAATTTAATTTGATTTACCCGTTACTGATGGGAAAAATATTCCAATCAGTATTGTAAACGCTGTTGTTATATCATTCGTAACAAAATTGAATGATGATGCTGTCATTTTATCAGTGTCGATTGGATCTTTTCCATAAGCAATGAATTGACCTTCCTCTTGGAAGTTGCCCATCACATTATCTGTACAGTGAAAGATTTGTATGCAAACTGTCATGATGCATTTATCGGTCAATCAATTTGCCAATCCATCTGTATATTTACCTAAGAAGACCCCACTGGCCAAACCTTTGATTCCATTTACTATTGACACATTGTGCGATTTATAATATTCGTCACATTCCTTAGTGCGATTGTCACAAAATGTAAAATATAAGGGGCCGAATTCATCTTTATGGCATTCTTCTATAGAGATGTTCTTCATCAGCCGTTTACCCAACACGCACATCCTGACACGAAGAAAAATACATGTACTCAGCGATAATCAACTGATTCAATATTATTATACATCTCTAGCAGCGGATGCAAGGTTGAGCGCAATTATTGTATTGTGCAAGGAATGGGAATACAATAACAAGTGGTTAATTTATGCAGTGGCCGAAGAACTCATTAACTTTTTTTTTGCATCGACCAACTTATATTCAATGACTTGAGAATTTTGTTCTTAAAACAATGAATGTGATTGATGATTACTACTGTGACATGTTATCATTTATGATTAAAAAGCGGAATTGAAAAGAGGACGAATTGATAATTGTTTGAATACTTACTTGAGTGCGTCATTGCCGTTGATATTAGCAAAGATTCCAATATAAACAGCAATAATTGAAAATATGACACAAGCAAGAGCAACGCCAGCAAACTTGTTAACAAATTTTACTCCAATGAAGACTATTGTCCCCATCACCATCAACAAGCCCGTACCAAAAACTCGAAAGTTGTTGTACATTGCATTTGGATCAATGCTGGTATCAAAAATGCTCAACGACGGTGCCATATATGTCTGTAATAAAATTATTTATGTATCAATTTGAAGAAAAATTCTGCGCTCGCAATTGAATATTATATGGTAACAAAATAATTTATAACTACCAGAACAATTTCGACTGCACCAATGATATACATAGCAGCAGCCAGGGTTGTCCCAGTGTAAAACAGCATACCAACGGCACCACCGAACTCCGGCCCAAGACTTCGCGATATCATGAAGTAAGAACCACCAGCTGGCACAACACCATTGGTTGCAATGGCGCTCATGCTAATGGCAGTCAACATGGTCTAGAAAAAAAAAAAGGAATGAAAATAAAAATAATACATTCATTAATTGATCAATCGAAATTAAATTACTTACAACACAGCAGCAACAAAGAACAATGAGGAAACCTTGGATGGCACCAGCGGTACCAACAACCCATGTCAATCGAATGAACAGAATTACACCGAAAATATTTTGAATACATGGCAGAAATACACCAACGAGTGTTCCCATACGTGCTCCAGCTGGAGCACCGGGAGCTGCAGCTGGTTTGCTGTCAGGATCAGTTGCCACTGGTATCGTGTTACTATAACTCGCCAAATTGTTGAGCAACGTTGAGATACGCGGTCGATCATCCAAATCTTCCTGAAAAATCGGCATCAAATTATCCTCATTAATAAGGTACTTCAATTAAAATAGAAAATTCTTGTCGCAGCATCCCGTTCCCGTTTGAATTTTCCAAAATAAGTATTTATAAAAAAAGAATGTAAGAGTATTATGAGTTGCTATTCAAGTTCCTCAGATGTTATCGACCCTCTGTTCTTTCATGAAATTCATATGCATTTATTATAGACAGTGGGTTGAGTACAGTATCCATGACGAGACATGATTGGACTGTAAGCAAGTGATGGGTACACATGTATTTTTTTCTATTGCCATCACTGTGAATATCAAATCAACGTGAGGGATCCACTTTTACTCACATAGACATTACAAACATTTTTGCTTTTTATTCATCCACATTTTTCTACCAGACATAGAGGCAATTTTCTCGTGTGAGCAATTTAGTCTCGTGTGTGCGCAGATACAAATTAAAGATTCTTCTCGGCACACGTCTCTGTATATATATATACAAGTGGAAGTTTTTAATTAAACTTTGTCGAGGGTTGAGATGAAGATACAGCAGAGGTAGTGGGGAAAAAAATTTTAGCTTCACTCTTGTGGTTAAGTGTGTTCTCTACAAATATCTTATGACTCTCCTGAACAAGTAAGTAAATATGATTATATTTATTTTATGAAGCTACTTTTATTCCTTATTACGAAACCATTTCCGCAGATTCGATTGAGTAAACACAGATAGATGATTGTAATTTAATACATCGGTGTCTGTAATATTGTGGTGATATTACATCCCATCGTTGATTCTGTAGACAGATTCGAGCGAAAGTAATGAATTTCATAGTAGATGAGATTCGTTATGAGAGTGGGATTTATCACGGAGATCCAATCACTCTTATCTGTACTGACGTAGAAAATTTTTTCGACTGTGTGCATGAGCAAGACTGAATGGGTAAGATGAGAAAAACGATTGCTCGGAGCATATCGAAAAAAGAGGGAAAAAGTGGGCCAACGTATGACATGAGCTAAGCGTAGTGATGAACAGACAGAGAGAGAGCCATAGCCCTTCATTAAAAAGAAAAGGAAACTATACAGAGAAGAAGACAAAAAAATCCGTGAAGACGACTACGCTTAATTGTCGGTCGTCCTGAACAACCCCCCACAGACCGCTCAACGAATGCCCCTTGCGGCTTCGGAGCATGAAAAGAAGTAAGGTGAAAAGACGATAATGGAAGATGGAGGGGAATGGAGGTGAAAAGAAATAGAAAATAAGAAGACGAAAGTGGGGAATAATAAGTACATGAATCCAACGACGTATAGAGATGAAGTTTTTTTCAGATTTTGCTATAATCACACCGAATTGAAAGTTCAAATAAATCTCTCAAGTTTGATTGACGTTACAATTGTTATTGACGTATATGTATACACAGAAGATGGTGATGAAAGGAAGAGAAGTTGAAAGAACTTTTCACTTTATTTTTCTTCCTTCATATATAATGAGAGATGTATCGTGAGAGGAGAGAATGCTGTGGTAACTATGAAAGCAAAAAAAAATCAATGTTTGTCACTAAGCCATTGGGGGATAAAATTTTTCAAGCAAACGAATAATATTCAATGAAATTTTAATGATTGCATGCGAAACGAAACAAAGTCCTGGCTTATAATAATCCTAAAGCTCAAAGTATAACATTTAAATGTTTATTTGTAAGTATAATGAAATCCATTTCCAAAAATATCAACGTTCATATATTGGAGTTGTGTTAATCTCACGGTGAAACTGGAGAAATATGATCTCCACCAATTTTCTAACTAAGCATGCTAATGCGAAGTGAATAAAGGACGTTCGAGAGAGATTGAAATAAAAGCAGGCGAGACAGGGCAATGCAAATCCTCATGTGTATACATATTCATTGAATGAGTTGTTCTACAAGTCTCTATCTTTCTCGTATAATACAATGGCTCACATTGAGGGGAAATAGAACATTGTGACAGTACAGAAAGGGAAGAGAAAAAAAAATTGAAGAATCAAAGTAACAGAGCAAAAAAAGAATAAAGGAGAGATGGGTAGAGGCAGGAACTCACTGAATATGCATAGACTATTGCACTGTGAATCTTGATGTTTCAATGTGAGACAAGTGCGGTAAATGAGGTTATAGTAGAACGAGAATAGAGGGTGGTAGAAGCTTCAAATATATATCCATATATTTGAGAGACTCGAAAAATTGCTGATCAAACTTTAGCTCAATAGGATGGTCTCGATCTTCTGCACTCCCATTTTTTCCCGATTCAACATCCTCGAGTTGCCAACATCTCTTTTTCCTTCATATTGTTGACTATGCGAATGAATAAATATTAATAATAGTGAAAATAAAAACAAAATATTAATAATCATTGTAATGGAATTTCTCATTTTGGCTTGATTGTATTTATAAAGCCCACCGATTCCCTTTGAATATCCAGTTAATTGGAATACTCAAGTATATTATTAACAGCTTTGACATTATTCCGCTTGTTATTTTCATACGGTCTCGCATTTAAATGCGTTGAATTTTACTCAGTTTGCATTTTTGTCATTCTTCACAAGATACATTTATTGCACTCATCCGCCAATAGCTACAAGACATCATTGAAACTCTTAAAAGAGGAGAAAAATATGATGATAAAAAATAATAACAAACAGATATAGGTGCATATTTTCGTGTAAAGAGAATGAAATGAAAAGAAAAATAGAGTGAGGAAATGAAACGGTGACATGGCGCAATAAAAAGGGGAATGAAAATGTTGGAGGGAAATAAAAATATTTTTGTGTTCTCTCCTATTGTCGGTGAATAAAAAATATTGATCTGCATATAAATATATATATAAAGATCATACAGATGTATAGAAATATGTATACATATACTTACGCTGTAGAGGTAGAGGTTCGTTTCA
Source organism: Meteorus cinctellus (assembly GCA_030523045.1). NCBI lineage: Eukaryota > Metazoa > Arthropoda > Insecta > Hymenoptera > Braconidae > Meteorus > Meteorus cinctellus. The sequence goes on along the minus strand of JAPYZF010000011.1, from coordinate 724,678 downwards.
TATCCAGACTTTTTCTCGGAATTTCCACCACCAACGATGGGCTCGCCATCTCCGGCAGTTCCACCATCTCCTGAAAAATAAATGTCCGGAAAATAATGTTTAACTCTTCTCAGAAAATATCTGGATGCGTTGCATATGCGATATCAGTTAGAATATTGGATGTAAAAATTTTATTTAATATTCTGATTGCACGTTCAATACTTCAAGTGGAGTTCCACGTACAAATATATATATGTTTCTTGAGTCTATTTTACGAAATTGGGATTCTCATTTAAATTAAACTCGAATAAATTGAATAAATATATGTGAGTTCACGAGGATATATAAGATAAAGTGTGGATACAAAACATACGGTGAAATATATTTTATCCCAATTATTCACTTTGCCATTCCATCATATTTTATAACGATTAAACTATTATTTGTCTCCAATAATAAAATGTTGCGAATAATTGCGCATGGATATTATAAATTCTAGATAATAAAATCTTCGATAGTTTCATTCATCAAGAAAATCTATAAACATTGATTGATTTATTTATTTACATTGGAGAATGAATGGATGAGAATTATCGAGGTTGTGTCAGTAGAATAAATATTCGTACGTATGTGTAAACAAATATCGCCCTATATCTTCATCAGGCAGTGAAGCACCACCGTCAACAAAACGGAACGGCAGGTCGTGTGATAATAGAACAAAAAGTGAATACGTTTTTAACAAAAGAATCGTGCGAATGAGGTCAACGTGATTTCCGTCACAACGAGTCTGCGAATGGAGTCTGTATATATTTGCCACTCTGCATTCCCTTCCAACATCCATTCTTTTTCTCTTGCCTTTTTTTCACCATTCTTCTCAGTATATAGCACACAACCCCCAAGCGTTTGCGTTTGCATTATCCACACATAGAAATATCCCTGCAAGTCTATTCGTTTTATTTGACATTGAAACAATGAAATTACTTTAATATAAACTCCACTTTATTAAATAATTGCATACGTTGTTTCAAACTATCCAATTATTCATAATTACAGTTCATACATATACTTAGCTAGCGTTTGTGCTTTTGGTGATATTTACAGAGCAAACTGTGACATGAATGAGGTGTATAGTCCAATCTTTCTGTATTGTCAATTGAATCATTTGCAAGTTCTATTATCGTACCAAAATTTGGGATTCTTTAGACAACGTTTTACTAAAATAAAAATAAACACAGTCTCGAAGGAGAGCAATCGACTCCATCCTCTTCTAATGCAGTTAAAATTCTTTTGTACCATTCATTAGTACAAATTGTAAAAGAATCAAGTTGTAATCAGAACTCCAGCTATGCTCAGTAATGGCAACCGCGATCTCAATTTTCTTTCGTTCTATGCCTGATAAAACTTGGGTAACAAAACTGTCACAAAATATTATTTACATGAGAAATGAAGAAAAGAAAAGAAAAGCTATTGCTCTTACGTCATGATGAGATAACTCAACGAGTTTAGAAAACATGAGTTCATAAAAAATATTTTTTTTCTCAATGCGAGAAAAGTTTTCACCGAGACTTTATATCCAACATTTATTGTAACTATTCTCACTATCTCCATTCCCTTTCTCTATCCTCTTTTCACCTTCTCACACGTATTCCACATTACCGTGAGGGAAATATTATACATTAGACGCATACAAATTTACATACACATAAATATATGCATTACATATAAACTTCTCTTCCAATGTGACAACATTTTGATATAGATAATGGTATACAGAACAAGAATAGGAAACTTGAAATAAATTCTATAAACTCACAATGCAATTCGAGCAATCAACTCGAATAAAGAAACAAAAAAGAATTTTCTATTTTTCGATGAAAAAATAAAACCGACCCTTGCAAAGTTTGAATAATAAAAAAAATGTCCTTATCATCAAAGAGTTATTTCCTCCATAACTTATGTTTATCCTATACAAAAAGTTTGTGAAAAAAAATTATAACAAGGAATGATAATAATAATGTTTCACATCGTATTGCGATTCAAACACACAGAAAATAATAATCCAAAGCTATGGTAGAGAATATTAAAGGATAAAGTTGAAACTTTTCTTTGTCATTCCACTTATCTGACTTGCCACAAAATGTAAAACATTCTCTTTCTCTGTTCCATCTTTTGCTCTGTTCTTCACCTAAGCGCAATTGTGGGATTATCGGTTGGATAAATGTACGATGGAAACTGGTGTGAACCCAAATTCAAAGTCAACCATTGCTCGCATGCCCGCTTGAGACCACACACTGATACACACACACACACACACACACACATATATATATATGTATGTATATGTTTGTGGTATATGTATAGAAGGGCGTTTGTTTGGTATATATAAATCTTAGTGAGGTGGGGCTTGGGAAACTGGGTCGGTGGGTCTTCCACGTGGAAATGCGAATCGCTGAGTGTGTATACGTGTGCGACTGAAAACGGACAGGAAAATCACTCGAGCATTGTATATGATGTATATATGTCCTGTGTGTAGATGTGAATGTGTATATCTATAAGGCAGCGGGCGGAGGAGAAGTTTGCGCGCCTGACGTTTCTCAATGTCTTTAAGGTCCACAGGAGGATCGATCCTGAACTTCTCTCCACCCCTCCCCAATCCTCCCTTGCGACGGCTTCGTCTTATCCACCAAGAATCCCTATTACGCTTGGGTTATTTTCGCAGATGATTCGATCAAAGATCATATATTTATATCTATCTATCTAGATATATGATATGTATATACTTGGTAGGATGGGAAAATGAGAAAGCAAAATCTGAATTATCTTATGTATTTTTCATTCTTCTATTTGTTCTGTTCTATTTTCATGGCGTAACAGTTTTTGTAGTTAATGAGAATATTCTTGATCAACTAATACTGTTGCATTCAGTGGAAGAAGAACTGTAATGCCAATAAGTTAATATTGATTTTTCATATTGCTCCAATTTTTTGCATGCTCTTACACAGAGTTGAGAAGACTCCTGAAGCAAATACTGTTTTTGCGAAGTTCTCAATTTGGCGTTTCTATTCTGATTGATCATGATATATAAAATTTCGAATTGGATTTTTCATGTATTGAAACAAAAGAAATCAGATATGAATAAAATACAGAGATGTAGGACTGATGGCTATATTCATAGTGGAAAAAACTTCAACATTCTGTTTTTAATTCTATAATATATTATATTTGTCCCTATGCCTCAATTTCCTTCTTTTTATTTTATTTCAATACCACAAATGGTGGATTGATGTTTGTCTTCATAACATGACTGTGTGCATCTAAGCTCTTTCATCACGCCACCTTACTCGTTCACAATGACCCGATCTCTTTTACTACAGTGTAACGCGATCTTTCAATTATTCGGATCTCCAAGTCACACGCGCTACGAACCGACCGGCTCCTCTTACTCGCAATACGATACATATGAATATATATACGAAGGTGAGAAGTATCAATCGATTGATTCGATCGCTTTTGCGAGTGCTTCCTAAACATGAAAGAACTGGAGCAGAAATAAATATATGGCGATCAAAGTAAGAGTGGAAAGAACGAAAATGGAAAAAAAACCTACCAAAAATGTAGAGCAAACTTCAAAATTTTCTTCAACAGCATACAATAAACATTCTCATGAATTTTATCTCACGTTTGCATTATGCTGATCTTCTCATTTATATTCTCCATCAATCTGTCGTGAAATTGATTCATTTTTCATTTTTTTTCTTCTTCTCACGATGTAACGGATAGAGGAGAATGAAAACAGGTAAAAAATGTTCGAGTTCGTGATTTTCCGATGAGTTGACAAATACGAATTCACTGCACGCTTTTGTATACAGATATATATGTCTCTGTAGCACGTCAGTACGAGGCAATTTACTTCAATTAAGGGTCTCGTGACCATTTTACAAGATTGGAATTCAACTGGACAAAGATAAAGTAGATGTTTACATTTGCACATCAAAATATAATAAACGTGCGGAACATGATGGTAGTGAGCGAACGAGAGCGTGAAAGTCAGGGACTGTATAAACTTATATGAAATTTTAAAAGCCTTTTAACGTTCGTTAAAATTTATGAGACACTACATTTTGAAGAGAATAGACAATCAACCAAAAATGCACTCATCATTGGATGAAATGGAGTGAGAGTGCGGAAAAAAGTTGTAGAGGAGAGGAAATAATGATGTTGTAACCAATCCTACATTTTTCTGCTGCAGATAAATTCGCCCATTTTGCCATACCCTGACCACACATTTATATCAGATCATGTCAATATTGTGTATTCCATTTCTCTCACCATTTCATACGTCGGCGATAACCAATCTGATGTAGCAAAATAGTAGCAAGATTACAAATCGAACTCAAACAATGATAGTAATGGTGAAGGAAGAAAACATATATATATGAATGAATGAGCAGACTAAAGCTCAAAATCGTCAATGGTCGATTGGGAAATCGGTGACGAGTGACAGATGTATTTGAATATCTGTATATACATATATATGTCTATCTATATATATATATACACCATTCTATTCGTATCAATACAAAGCTCGTCGTCAAATTCAGGTCATGTGTTCAACCGGCTTAATTACACAAAGTGCATTCGAATAATTACAGTTAATTCTTGTCACCGTATGGGCCCAGATTATTTTCACCCCACTCACGAAACAACTCAAATTATTTCAACAAAAAAAAATATAATGATATATTGAAATAAACGTAAAACTAAAATTGTACTCATTGTATAATTTTGCCAATAAATGATGTAAATATCACATGTAATTATTCGCTATGTGGAATTGAAGTATAGATATAATAAAGGAATGCATTTCATAATCCCGTCAATATTAAACGGAATAATCTCGATAGCTTTATCAAAAGCGTTTCCCATGTGCTTGAATCACTATTTCACCTTTATGATATTACAAATGTTCGAACAATTACGCAATACTTACAGTATGATTTGATATACTCAAATGTATTTAATACGCCATAAATTACATTTTCATGATCAATTCTTTACATGGAATAATATCACATAACTGTTATTGAATGGAAAAGTATTGTGCAATATATATTACGACGAATTTATAAAATTATTTTACTTCAATGTAATAAATATGAATTTGGTTTTAAAATACATTTCACTACTCCACGTCATGTCATAATGAAAAACAGAATCGCATTTACCACTTTCAGTATAACTCAGAAACAACATCCCATATTTTCTGTCACCTTAAATTCCTCCATGTATGTTCCCTCTGCTTTTTCTTAATACACTTATCCACGTCAAAACACTTTCCTGACTTCAGGTACACTGAGCTAAATAGACTATTGGCTAAAGAAAATGGAATGATGGAAAAACAAGAACAAAAGTGGAGCAACAGAAAAATAATCGCTGTGACCACTTTTCCTTACTTCTCTAAAAGATAAACTCACATCTATCGCACTTAGTTTTCTCTTGAGCATTTAAAAGGCGCACAAATTATCCTAGGTATTATCCTACATCATATTTTTCATTTCCCGACTAATAAAATTATTTTCCTCATGGCAGCATTCTATAAGGAACATTTTTCTACACTTTTTTTTTTTTCTCATGAGCTTGGGCTTATTTAGAAAATGCACTCGACAAGCAATTTTAAAGTCCACGAGGCCGAAAGTTTATAACTTGGAAGTTCATTATGGACCTCTCGGAGAAATAAATGAAAGAGAAATTAAGTATGCTATTATTGATAAGCATCGCATCGTCAGACCCGCTCGTATTAAGAATCAACATATATATTGTATCGAGTCACTGTAATATTTCTTCAGTCAAACGAAACAGGAAACTTTTAAATATAAATCTATTAATTTACTCTTATTATTTTCTTCAAGTCCAAATATTGTTAACTGCGATAATTGGTGAACAAAGTTAAGTATTGAAAAAAAAAACTATTGATAAGATGGAAAATCGAATATAAAATTGATCTATAATTGATCGGAGTACTTTTTATATACAAACAGCATTTGATTTCAATAAACGAAACTATGATGAAGGCATTTTGTTCCGATTTTCGATATCACAATATCTTTAACAATTCAATCACATTTCTTTTTCATTCTTCTCCTTTTTTAACATTCTTATTTTATTCTGCGACCTAATTTGCCATGAGAAAAAAGACCCCTGTTCACCATCTGAATGAACACGATGAGGGATATCACATTCTTACCAATGACTCCTCATTTTCTATTATCGTTCACCCATCAAACGAACGCACGCTCTTACGTAGGTGGTTTCATTATTTCTGTGACACTCCTAGACGATATAATGGACGTAGTTAAGGCCACTTGATCGCATAAGTTTATTAAACAATAAATTGTGTGTAATAATATGGTGAATTCTGAAATTCATATGCAATTCATATGAAATTCATTCAGCTCCTAATAATTATAAAGTTTATTACATTGCTAACCATAAATACACAACAACATAATAGTAACAAAGCTCAATTATGTTTGTATAAAGCTGCGAAATCGACAAAAGATTTCAGTGAAACAAATAAAAAAAATACCGAAATAGAACGCAATCTTGATTGAGAAGTTCTAGTTACTCAACTCTTTCAAGTTCTCATAAAAGTTATCGAAGCGGTGAAAACTAAGGTTTGAGAAGGGATGAGAGATCTAGGAATGGTTATCGAAAGTTGCCTACACAGCAATGTGAGTGTGAAAATGAGACAGTTATGGAAGGAAGCACGAGAAATGCATAGATAAAAAGATATATAGAAACGCTAACGTTGCAAAGTGATGAAATGAGCTCAAAGCAGATAGAGTTTACTGAAGAGCAAAACTTTGATATTATCTTGTGTATGTGGAGAGGAAAACCTTTGAAAAAAAATGTTTGCTTTACGAAATTTCAAATCGATGTCAGATGCTGGTCATGCTGGAATTAATTTCTTGTCATTTATGTAGATACGTCGTCTATCACACAGCAAGAGATAACAACTTAGGTACAACTTCTGTTGTAATGCTCCATCAAATATCCCAATCGAAGTATTCTTCCCCATTTTTTTTTATCGTGGGAGTGTAGTTGTCAAGGGGCGTGTGAAAAATATAAATCAAAGAAGATGATAAATGAAAGCGAAAAGGAGAGGCATGATAACGAATATATGCGTTGAGTTCTGCTATTAGTTTTGCATGATGCATGAAGACAAGATCGCATACATTTGTATTAACTATCTATGGGCTCGTTGTGGGAGTTAAGTGGATAGAATGGCCTTTTCGCGCCAGACTATCGACGTGAGTTAACGCACATATAAGTCTGTTTATGTATTGTTAAATATATTTCATTCGTTTGCAACACGTAAATGTAGATGTGTAGATTTATTTTCACCTAAAAGCCAATATATTATTTCTAAAAGCAGATTGGGGACGTGATGAAGAATTAATTTCCATGTATGCAAAGATTTCGATATTATGAATTTTTGGTAAACTGATACTACATCACACATTTGAACTCACTGCCAGATAATTTAATTCCTAATATACCGTCCCCGGTTTGTTTCTCCTTGTACTGTAGTTCACTTTTTATTGCCAGGGAAAAAGCAATTCCTCAGAGAGAACTTGTTATGTGGCATTTTCATGTTTGCCAGTTTTTCACTCACTGGTTTCGCAATAAGGGTACGAACTATACAATTTCATGGAATCTTTTCAAAGTGGTCCACAATTGCATCCAATTTCTTTGAGATGAAGATGCTCCAATTCTACGAATATCTAGTGTTGTATATCATATTTTTAACATTTCGTTCAGTTGACATGAGAATTCACTGGTATCACTGATATCGAATTTATATACAGTAATACACTATTGACTACAGAATAATTTCTACTCTATTTCAGCAAGTGTTTTTTGGTACCAAATTATCCTGGATTGGAAGAAATACCACATTCCACAAAGGACAAGACTTTTCTTTTGTTGAAATGTTTTCTCAACCGTGTCAGAAATATATGTACATTCGACTGATCCGTTTGTTCACTGCCTTCGTTATCAAAAATGGATGATATAAAAAGAAAAAAAAATTTCCAAGTGCCTTTTTGATATTGTAAAGAGTGCTGCGACGCTAGAACGTTTCTTTGTTCGATTAGATTAAAATTTCACCACTATTCATAATAGGATTACCCGGACTTTCTTTTTTTATGTTATACTTTTGAAAGACATATAGATAATGTTCAGACTGGGCGACCACATACTCACGTCTAGTCGTTTCTGCTATTCCTTTTTATCTCCCAGGTTTTAAACGTGACCGCACAAGAGCATTCATGACAAGAGGCCAAGTACGACAAGGTGGATCAGTCTTTAATATAATGCCAAATGCTTTGTGTGCGAGAAACGTGATATGAAAATTCATTTTCTAACATAAATGAGATGATGAGAAACATACAGGTGAATAAAGTAAATGCAGAACACATAATGATGATGATTGATGCAAAAATGATTTATTGAAAGTATATTATGCATTAAAAAATATTAATAAACAATTAACTTGTGGTGATAATGATGTAGTAATCAATAACTCATAAAAATTGAATACATTCACAAAGAATGATAATATGTACGATGAATGATTTTGTGCATCATGCATTTAATGAGCATTTTCATTCATTCCTTGAAATTGTCGAGGACCCCTAGACTCTTTGTTCGAGTCTAGGGGTGTTGGCCGGGTCTTGTACGGGTCAGTTTTCGCGCCGTTGACCTGTTTACATCTATATGTACATACAAACTCATTTCTATCTTTAAATCCATATGAATAACAATAAACACTTAGATCCTCAATGAAATACAGCAAACTTATCATTAAATGTTTTTTCTTCAATAATTATAAGAACTGGTACAGAATGATTGAATGAAAAAAAAAAAATTCGAAAACAAGGTCATACCGGATTCCAATCGTAGCGAAGAGCCATCATGACTCCTCGTCTGGGATTTCGGTGTTCCCTCGCTCATCATTCTCTTTATCGGCTCGCTTCTTTTACCTCCAAATACAAGAAAACCAAAATTGTCGGGATTTGCGACCAACGATCGTTGGGATTATCGTTGTGACGCTTGTATTCTTCGAAAGTTTCTCCTTCTATTACACGTTTATTTATTTATTTTTCCCTTCTGATATTATCAAACACTTTCCTCTCGATACTAATTCAACACTTCAATCTAATTTCCTGCATTTTCTCTAATAACTCGATCCATTATCATTCATAATTTTAAATTTTAATTCAATATCAACATGGAATAAATTTTTCATTTAAGTTCAAACTTGTTTATATTTTTCATAACACGTTTTGGATTTACGCTCAAAAAAAAAAAATCACTCAATCGAAATAAAAATAGTGAACAAAACTATTTGAAATATTTTGTCAGTTTAAATTTTCGAACGCACATCGGACGGTTTGACACAATAACGCGGGGATGAGGGAGAAAGGGGGCGCCGATATGTAACACTGGGAGAGTGTGTCACTAGCGCGGGGTTAGCAGGCAAAAGACTGCTCCACCAGAGAGAAGATGCTTTCACTCCGACGCGGGTTTATGATGAGTAGTAGTAGGTTGCAGCCGAGCGACCCCCGAGAGATCCACCTCACGCGAAATGCGGCCTCGACGACGCAGCTTCCATCGGGGCTGCCAAACGTGGTCGATAACTCCGCGAAGTACACCAGTTCAAACCAGGCGTTTCCCTCTGATGGTACTTCGTCGCATATGAATTCCAAACAAATGACGGCTCGCAACAAGCTACAATTTTTACTGTTTCTATCCAGCCAAGAGGGCGCAAAAATTACTCCAGAAAAAACCGACCATATTCAATTCTTTTTGCAATTCACGTTCCATTCAACTGATTAAACTCAATTTCCCGGGTTTTTCTCTTCCTTTTTCTTCCGCGTTACAAATTAAAATTAAGTTAAGACGCGCTCGTACAACCTGATCACACTTTTGGGTTACCCACGAGATCACAGTCCAAGCGATAGAGGGCGTGTAATACTTCGTCACAGTCGTCTTCAGATATTTTTCTCTCTTCAGACTCTTTACACCACCATCCGTGACGTCCCGGGCGCAGTGGAGCTATCCGCCCGCTTTTCCACCCTTGTCCCGCGCATGCGCTCAATTACAGCTGGACCACGAGTGAGCGAGCAAGAAAGAGCGAGAGAAAGAGAGAGACGATGGTTTTATACACATATATGTACTCCTGGCGCGCGCTTCTTGCTCCCGGCATGCCCCATGGTGTACCTGGTGGTGGCACAGATGAGATAGGTGGAAGGGGCGAAATAGTCGGTGGGACGAAAACCAAAAGGAGTGAAAGATATATAGGTTATGCATTTATATATGCGTATATTCAGAATATAGGGAGTACCCACTAGTGGTTGGACCAGGCCGCGGAAATTGTTATCCAATAGCTATAAACTATATCGGTAACTGTATGAGAAAATAATGAAAAATATGATGATTCCTTCGAGAGATGATTTATAAAAAAAGGTTGAATGATTCTGTTCTATTCATCAATGATTTGGTATACAACATTTTAATTATTTCAGTTCATTTAAGAAAAAGCGGCAGACTCCAGGAATTAAATTGGGAAATCAGAGGAATCGGAAGTAGCGAAAATATTCTATTCTGAGGAAGGTGGATACTGTTACACGATCTTTCGTGACCAGTATCCCATCATACGTCGGAAACTAATACCTCATGATCATCAATCACTTTTTCACCCTCGTTTGCTATCATCCAAATATCTTATCACGATTATCTTGGGTATTTATAAATATTCAGGTTGCGAGCACAATCCTGCTTTCAGTGGTCTGTAATCATCATTGTGAATGCCTGATATATCATGAGAACACAATTTTAGTGCTGCGCGTCAATTAATTCAGAGTATAGGAAATATTTATACGCATTATATTCAACACAGTCACTTGAATCTGTTTTTTTTCTGCATCTGTCTTTGTCAGCAGCACCAATAGAAAATAGGTAGAGAAACTTTTATGTGAAAAAAAAGCACAGAAAGCTGATAAAAGTTGAACTGAAAAAGAGTGGAACAAAATATAGTGAATATATCTCTGGGATTTGGATTTAAATTCGCAATATATTCTCTTCTTTTTTCACTTTTATTTCGTGTTTTCGTAAATCGAAAATGAGAGCAGCGGAAAAATATTACAAAGAAAAATACAGTCAAAAACGTCACGTAAACACAAAAAAAGGTTATGTGAATTTCTTTTCCTCCCATTTTGTTTTTAATTCATCTCTGTTCTCAGCATTATCCCTTTCATTATTATTTAACGAGTAAACTAGAAAGCGCACGACGTTAATAGGTATGAGTGTAAATAGTAAACTGCTCTTCACTGAAAATTTTGTGACTGGAGGCACAAAGTTTATTGCTTCAGTTCTCATTATCATTATCGTTGTGCCGCACCTTCTATAGTCAATATAATCTCAAGCTTTTCAATTGCCTCGTCCCCGTGGGCCATGTTCTACTCTTCGATCCTCACTTTGCCGTCGTCCTTGTGGTGATGAGGTCAGGAAGCATAAGTGCACAGCGTCATTTCAAATTCAACAAGGCTCAACTATTTACCAGAATCACGAGACACTGGGGAACCTATCACATGACTGATTTCATTTCATTCAATTTAATCGCTTGATTGTCTCACAAGCCGTAAGGTTTTAATTCCAAAATCAATTTTAATTATCGAACTAGCAATTACCGATGTCAAAATTTAAATACCGATGGTTATGTCGCTATAATATCCCTTTTATCATTCATTTTTGTGTTCATTATATGAATGTGATTAAAAATTGTACGAGTGAGTTTCAATAACAATGCAAAGAATAAATTTCAATTTCATTATACGCCTGATGAAAATACTCCGCGCTAAAAGATTAAATATTTGATGAAGTTGATTAAAAGCTGTCGTGAGTGAATGAATCTCAGAAAAATAATGAATTATCAACCATTGCCAGATAGAAAGATGAAATTAACTGAAAATTAAAATGATTTGAGACCTGATTAGCTTACAACTATGAGATGCACATTGAACATAATAATTATTCAAACTGACATGAACGTATGTGGCAAAAAACTGTTTCGAATTGATGCTTTTATAAAAATAAAACATAATATCAGGTACAACCTCTTTACCTCTAGGAAACCTAGCAGTCTACAAGTGCAAAAATCTCTTTCTTGAGTAATGAAAATTCGCAAATTTATGATACAATATATGTATGTAATAAGAGAGTTCGTCAAACACTTGATGAGATTTCAGCGCTCGCTATTGTGGTGACGACATTCTTAGAATCACTTAGTGTGAGACTTTGAGACATGCGAGAACGATTTCTGATTGAACCATGAGCGTCACCAAACGACTATACAATAAACTGATTTTCACGCAAAGGTGGACCCTCAAAATATTGGATTCCATTTTAAGGCAATCTTGTGGATCACATTCAATTTGTGTAAAAAATGTGCAGTAATTTTTATATAATTTCGATCAACTCTACGATTTTTTTGTTTTATGTTCCTCTATATAATCAATATATTATTAGAGTTTGATATATATCAAACACATTCATAATACTTATTATTATTATATTACGACAAATCTGCACACACACTCGAATCCTATATAATCCTACCATTTGAACACGACCAGGTCGTAAATGACAATGATCCTGAAGTATAAGTTAAACCATTTCATCCAGAGTTCAATACCTTTAACAGACGAGGTAATTCAACAGAGTTTCAATACCTCTAGTCTCTAACAGGGTTCTTTTTGATTTCAAGATTGGGTAGTATTGCGTTTTACAATGTCTAAAAGATATATTACTCACTCATATACAAATAATATTGTCTACGCATCATATTTCGCATTGCGAAATAATAGCTCCTCGCAATTAGTGTAATTGAGCAGACTGAAATCTGATCTCTGATATTTATTAGTCAATTTTTTTACGTTCTCCTTAGGATCACAATGACAACTTCATTGAAATACCTTCCAAGACCTTACAAATACAATAACCCCAATATTCGTTTCCATTTTGCTTCATTGCATCTTAATAATTTCATGTTATTATATATTTCATATTATTGCTCGTTCCCTGAGGTTTGATCTTTTAAAAAGTATGCACTTTTCTTGATAGAAAGTTTACAGAGGTCTTGTCATCCGACGTGTTCTCTTTCGGGACATCTGTCGCTCCATACTTTGTTCCCAACATTTTATTGTAATTCATTTTTTAGCTATTTTCATTATTATTTTCGTGGAAAACTAGAGATGTATTAAACACGATTCTACCACACAGCGACAACGTACATGACGTGAAGGCCAATGAAGAGAAAAGTTTTTCACCCGAAGACCGAAGCAAAAAGATCAGAATATAACAGATGAACATAAAAGAAAAATTCCAACCACCATTCGCATAAACATAAATGTCGAAGAAATATCTGCATATCATACTCGTGTACAACTTCAATAACACGGTAATGGAGGAAGAAGAGAAAAAGATCAAAGAGGTATTTGGGAAAAGAAAGAAAATAATAATAATAAGAATGAATAGAGAAACAAAATGCGCTGCGTGGTACCCTGCATCAGGGGGAATGGGAAAAGAAATAGGTCAGCGGGTGATTGCGCACCGCACCCTGCCCTACACTCGAACACTACGACGCTTGCGTAGCGTAGCGCTCCCGGGTTTTACGTCACAAGAGTGTGACGTCACTCGCAGGGGATGAAATTCTTTGTTGATGGTGGGTGACTCAGTTGGTAGAGGATAGTGAGACAGAGAGGGCGGCAAAAGGGTTGAATTTAAAATTCAATTATTTATATCTAACATTTCTTCATCGTCGTAATGAATTAATATCAAAATTTAACTGCATTTTATCGTATAAAAAGAAAATAAATGATGGCACAAAACAAACTTTGCAGTAATTGAATAAAATTAATCGAGGCTCACAAAATTCAGGATGCTATAATGATGTTGAGTTGAGTCACCCATCAAAATGTAGGAATTTCCGAATATATTTGATGTTTGCAGCAGCTGCAAATGCAAATACCATCAGTGAGAGCCTCTAGGGCACTGCAAATTTCGACATGAGACATCAGCCTTAATCATTCAAACACAAATGAGTGACATTCAGAGTAGTTCAATCACGTTTAGCAAATTTGAAGAAAAATAAATGTCACTATTGATAATTAAATACATCCACGAATACAAGCAAATTAATTCTAATGCAATTGATGATCAATCAAAATTTAGGAAGCCTCATGTCACAAATTAATTCCTTATCTATTGTACGGTGATGAGGTTACATACATTGGCCTCGTTTTCCCTATTCAAGTGCTTTAGTATATAGATTGAAAATGGCGTAAAAGCAGTTGGGACAACGCTAAGAACTATAAGCCAACACACGTTCTAAAGTACAATGAAACACTAGGGCGCATTCATGCATTGAATCCTCGTGGTATAAGGTTGGTGAAACAGCAGAGAGGTGGGAAAAGAGGTATAGTCGTGAAAGTGTTCGAGATAGTGTTGGAGGCTGACTTAAGCACGATGCAACCACTAGATATCCGATAAAACTTCTCCGATATCATTATTGAAATGTACCTCATCATTTTTCTCTCATTATTCTCTTTGAGAATTTATTTAACAATAAAACAACGTTACTACATTCATTGCTGTACTTTATATCACGATAACTCGATGATTTGACACAAACTAGTATGATATTACTTGAAGGAAAAATGTAGAATGAATTGAATTTTCTCTGCATTTTTTTGTGGTTGAAGTTTGAACGTTTTAGACGGTAGACAGTGCAGCTTCAGTGTGAATTGAATTCAAATGACTACGCGTTCAAGCGAGGAATTTCACAATTGAAATTTCAACGAGTTCAATTCAATTCACCTTGTCGTCAGGATTTTCGCCGTGGTCTATATTTTGTTAGCTATATCTATCTGCAGATAATCGATTGAAAATTGTAATTTATTATTAGACTGAGGAAACTGGAACCTATCCCAAATAGTTGTGAGTACGATTTCAAAGGTGCCAACATATTTTTTTTTTGTGCTTTTTATTTTCACAATGAGAGCAAGGAAATGAAAGGGGATGACACGCTACACTTAAAGTTTTATAATTTTCTTTGGATTCTTTGCTTTTTTTTTCTTCCGATTCGATCTCCAAATGTTGGCCCATACACATATGAAAATGTGTTTTATATTCGACCACAATTGACAAAAAATTTGGAAACTTGCCGTATGTTTACAAATTGATCTCTGTCTATATTTTAATGACAAAAAACTGTGGAATGATATTTGTCGTAGAGCGATTTGATCACATTTTACATAATAAAATGAAGCAATGCTTCATGTTTATGAACTTTGTGATCACGAAAATCCATTTCAACGAACAAAATAACACCCCAACCTCTTGGGTTTATGCCTTGATAGTTCTACTTCTCTATAAAAATATTAAATCAAACGTAATTGCAAGAACATTTAACCTGTACATATACCGCATTCACATATAAGTATTTTTAGAACGTGAGAAGCATTTCGAAAATCGTCAATCGACCTCGAATTCAACGATAATAACGCCGCTGTCCGCTGATGCTCTCTCAATACCAATGCATTCACGTGCAAATTACTGTTATGAAAGCTATTCACGACACATACATGTATTGGAAAAACTGTGAACATGTTCAGGAGATTTCAATAATGAAAAGAAAAAATTTATGGAAATAAAAATAGATGTAATCTCATGTCCAATTCGCATTTCGCTAGCTACCTCCAATCTCTACATTTATATTCACTATTCCATCGACGCTGAATGCACAATTAGTTGATAATGCGCGCATTGGAATTACAAACTCGTGAATAATTCAACGAAAAAACATAAAAAAAGCAATTCTGAGCATCGTGATATCCTGAAAATTTTGCAAAAATCACAAGCTTTGAGACCTTGAAATTATAATCTGAAAATTATATGAGCATAACATGTAGCTTTGGAAAATTCAGGAATTGTCTCAATTCTAACTAGCCACAAGTTGTCGTGCCGAGAATATTTCACGAAACCGCGCCATCTGCGATATTTCAAATGACTTGAATTGATTCCCTTGCAAATCCTATTCTATATTTTAATTATAATTCAAACACAATCCAAACATAATTCATTTATATATTTTAGAAGTTGAGCCAATTTCGTAATCAATATTTATCTACCAAAGAGTTGCGAATTCTTTCATCTTCTTACTTCAAATAATAAAAATGCATTTAACAAAAGTTATTAGGAATGATGGGAATAAATTCCGCCTGAGTAAAGTACTCTATGTGCTCTTGATGTTTGTTTTCAATCATTAAAATTAGGATTCGTATTTTTCCTTTAAATAAAAGCAATTTTCATTGGATTAATTGCATTCCTCATATACGCCCAATCATTATTTTTCTCGTGTATTTTTTTGCTCAATATTCTGGTCCCTATCACTACCGCAATTAAATTTCTCTCATTCACGAAATAATCGACCTGTATATATATACATATATATACTCTTGGTAGAATATTGCCGAACAAAAAATGAAATTGATATTTACCTTCTATTAGAATCATACATTATTCGAAACTCAACGAGATATTTCAAGATTAAACAAAGTTCAATTATTCATAATGAATATATGAAATACTGACGAGGTTTTACAATCAACTCGACAAATATTGATACACAATTCTAAAGCTCTAAATGAGGTAATGGTGAACATTTTCTAAATTTAATAATTGACAGCGAAGAAATATTACTCCGCAAAAGTTATTTGATGAACTTGAGCGATAATGATCCCTTTCAACTTGCGATATTGCATGAAGCCAACGTAGCGTGAGTCTCTCAACATGAAAGATAGTAAAAAGAATGCAGAAAGCTCCTACAAACTGCTATAGTAGACCAGAGTGTACGCGCGTACTGCTTATTCAACATCTCTACTTTCAATCCTCCATCTATTTCGCACTCGCAACCATTCCATAGTTCTCTCTTGCTCGCTTCTATTCGCAAATTCCAACGACAAATCGATACACCGGAGTCTGCGTCTCTGGAGCACACGGTTATATTCTTCATTACCGTTGGTCGGTGCATCACTACGCTGTGATTGCAAATAGTATATTTATATGTGACTATTCAACATAAAGACACGAACATGTAGAGAAAGATATAAAAGGATCGAACAACTCGATTTGCGATAAGGCTTTTAAGAAAATTAATCCCACCGAAATGCAAAGTAAGAGATTTACGTATAAGATATATATATGACACTGACAGATGGAGGATATTTTATCATATTGATTCTCAGCTCGTAGATATTCTGACGATGTGAGTACGAAACCAACCGGAGGACACTTCATGAAGAAGCAATCAGCCTAACACCACAATTCCAAGGAGAATAGGCACAAAAATTCGATACACAAATTTGTTATTTTGTGAGGTGGGAAAAGATATTGGCTTTTCATATCGTTTCCCATATTCTTCAACTGAATGTGACACTGAGTGCAGACATAAATTTTTCAACATCAAATCGGTAATAAAAAATGAAATGTGAAATTTAAATCCAATAATTTTTCAAGAGTTTCCAATGGAAATATGTCGGATAAAATTGAAATGAAGTTTATTTCAGATTCAGATAAAAAAAGAGAAGGAATAAACCGCATGGGAATATGAATGTCATTTCAATAATACAATTTTATATTTCAGGCGAATTGTTATTCCTGACAAGATGTTGGCAGTGAATGATGAGATAAGTTGCTACAAAATATTTTAAGATAAGCAGGAAAATAATCTTTCCATGGCTTTTTTTTTACATAATTTTTCGCAGGCGCAATATTATTTATGAAATTCTCGGCTGTTTAAATATTTAACCATGATGATCTAGAAATTTTGAAGCTACGAGTAAATGCGGGCTATGTTGACAGATGATTAAACTTGTGGATAACATGAAAATTCGGTCAGGGAAAATCGCACAGCTTTGTGGAATCGATTGAGAATATTAAGTACCCTAGAGCTCTTACTGTTCTCCAGATAGAATTTCATTATTCGACAGAGTGTTCATCAGCAGGAGGCTGACTTTGAGATATACTCTTTTGATTAAAAGAAAAAAAGAAGTTTACTTTACTTGTTTGATTTTCCAATCAAGAAATAAAGTAAAAACGACAAGAACAGCGAAATAAACCTTTCAATTGTATGCATAAAGAATTTCAATTTAATTCTGCTAATGCATAAAAGAAAAATACAATAAAAGTCTTTTAATTATTTATTCCTACAACATTTTTTATTCCTTTCGTCCACGCAACTTCAATCAGTTAACACAATTTACAGAATATAACAAAAATATTTTTCGTCAGCGTTAACAACTGAAAACATGAGACTGTAATTCAGGCCACAGGAATAATTGTGAACACTCGAGTGTGATAGGTCAAATGTAGCGCACAGTTATCAATACTCCTGCACACATATAAATACTGACAATAAATACACACAAATGGGATAGACGAGGTGGAGATCACGAAAGCATTTCCCAATGCAAACGAATGTCCCCTTTCTGCCCAGGCTGCTACCCCCCAGAAAAGGGGGCCCCCCCCCCCCCCCCCCCCCCCCTCTCCTCCCTCTGCTTCATCCATTGCCACTCACCCCTATTGCACGCGCTGTTTTTTTCATATATATACATAGGACACCGACCATCGGCCATCGAGCGCACTCGACCTCGTTCGACCTTCTCGAATTTCCTGGCGTAAGTGCACAGGCTCGTTAGTTCAAATTTTTTTTTCACTATCTTCCTCCTCCGTTTTTTTTGCCACTCGTCCCGGCCTAAACTCACTTATGACCCATCTGATGTAACTTTTTCATGAATTAATTTGAGAATGCACAATGTAATTCAGTTCAATAACCTTATACATTATAAATTATCAAATTCCACTGGGGTTTATACTCAATTCAATGATTTTTAATCAAATTTTATTCCAATTTCATTGTAGTTAAAGTGTTTCTGTCAGAACGAGTTGATATTGTTCGACTTTTTAATCGAAATCATGGATTCATTCAATAGTTGTAAAAATATCATCTGTACTTAAACTTCATCCAGTAGGAAACTTGAAAAAAATTTAATTCTTTGGAGTGAATCAATACTCAGTGTTGAATAGATTTTATTTTATTTTCAATTGAAAACGAAACTGAAAATGGAGAAATTTTAGAAGAATAATTAGCACAAGGAACGAAGAAATACCAAATGGAAACGATTCATCTTCACTAGTATATATGTATATGTATACAATGTGGTAAGACTCCGCCTTTTGTCAGTTAGTAGCATCAAAAAACTCTTTCCCCTCGCGTGCTCCCGGTGCCTTTATCCATCTCTCGACATGAGTCGTCCTCCCGAAAAGTACCGAAAGTCGCTTCTCTATCTAGGTCGCAAACTCGACCCGGACTCTAATTCATATATCTATCTCTATGTATATAGAAAAATAAAATAGCCCATGCCTTTGTGGAGTCTGGCTGTGACCAAATGTTTCAAAACAGAGACAGCTTGGCGCCCATACACTTTCACACCAATCTACCATTTTCAATTTCCAAGATCAATCTACAGAATATTTGTCGAAACAAGAGATACTCAATTAATTTATAACTTTTTAATGAATATGTAAACTAATTCTCATGAATATATAAACTGAACAACAGCCTAAAATGAGTGGATTGCACATTACTGACTTTGCAATCACGAGCAAGTTTCACGTTATAACTTTGGTAGTAGAATTCACAAGGAAATTGCGCACAAGCCCTGAATGCCATCAAGAAACTCGAACTCTCTTGTTCAAAGACCAAATTCAAAATGGCACCAAGAGCCTCATCTGGCATTCTATTGTTCATCAAACGTCGTCTCCTGAGATATGTATTATATATGGGCATCAATATATTCCATGTATATGTATATATATACGAACGGTGATTATATGTGGAGTACCAAGATACATCAATCTGAGCAAGATCACGCGGCGTAATTGCAATCGATTTCGGAAATCGAGCATCATATATACTGAATATTGAGTTGATAGAATGCTAAGAGAGAACAACTGGCAATGGCAATTCGCCAATATACTTTTTACGACTCATTGTCCGATAGACAATAAAAGAAGAAATAAAGATGCAGAGATCTCTTAAACTTCACATATATAGGGATATTGTACAAGTAAGTAGGTTGAAATTGTTGGGTATCGACGACTATTTTAAGTCGAAGATCCTGTGGGATCTGACGGAAATTGTGTGATAAAGCTGCTAGACGAGGGGAAAACATTGGCCGACTTTACTTCATCTTCCATACAAGTCGTCATCAGGATATTATATATTCTCGCAAAACAATGGTACAGAGGAGTTTTGTAGTAATGACATATGTCAAATACACATCAAAAGACAAGTAATTAATATTTCGAAACCTATTTTTAATGTATTTCAAGCGAATTTTTTTTTGTGGCTGGAATACCAGTGTTCAAGAATTAAGGTCAAAGAATTATAGACTGTAATGAATTGCGATTCAATATTGGATGTCATTATTTCCTACTGAGAGGTGAATATCCATATTTTTTCCCTATAGAGATATTGAAAGTGGTCACAGCTTCGTTATGAGTTCATGTACACGGCACGGCATATTTCCTCTAAAATTTCTATGTTTGTCCTATCAGAAATCATCATAATAACATATTTAACCTGTTTCCCTATCACAGATAAATCTGCGACATTTCTCTTTGCTGATAAGCATTAGATGCGAATTTCGGATTAGTTCCGATAGAATACGAATGCGTCCAACAAAAATAAGAATGAATATTATATGATATCAAAAACATGATAGTTATATTACCGCTGTACATCCGCGTTAATGCATGTTGTTGTATATAAATAGTAACTCGGACACCACTCGGGGCTGAACGCGAATTCACAATGGGAGTATGCGACACCCAACGATTTATCGGTACACCCCCGTCCCTTCTTCCGACGCGCAGTTTGCGGCCACTCGTGGTCTCATGCGGATGGAAATGAAGTAAAGAAAAAAAAAAAAATTTATACGAGTATGCGAATGTGTAAGTGTAAATTGTACGAGTAAAATAAATTGTCACTATCGTCGAGGAAAAATTACCAGTGTAGAAAAGTGGAGAGGCGGAGAAATGAAAGGGGAAGAAAATAGGAGAATAAAGAGGTGTGGTTTGGAATTATACCCAAGGGTGGAAGAAAGAATATAAAAAAATCGGCTCAGCCAAACTACAATTCTCAGACCCTATCCCTTTTTTTTTTGCTATAAGACCATTTATCAATTTCCTCACACGTTTCATATATATTAAAAGCTGCAATATGGGTACGTCAAAAACACTAAAATGATTACTTTATGAGCAAAATAAATGTGTTGAAACAAATAGAAATTGGTAGAACTGTTGAAACATTTAATAATTTTAGTCGAAGATAATTCGTTACATTCAGTTAAAATAAAGTGGAAATTTTATTCTCACAGTCAATTAAACAACTGTCATGGTATGTCTCACAATATGTCCATTATCTGTTATCAAATTAAATTCCTGTTATCAAGAAGAGGAAACAGGAAGAGATTCCTTTTATCCACAATTACAGTAAAACACTCTTTTCACAATTACCTCAAGAATTGTTATTGTCCATTAAACCAAGAGGTGAAATACACTAAACTGTGAGGAAACTTCGCTCTTTGATGCTATCAACGTCAGTTACATTGACTACAAAAAATATCCATCAAATTTGAAGTGACAACGTAAGATCAAAGTGAAATTATATGATAATGACATTAACAACCAATCAGAAGCTCAGAGTTAACAATATGGAACCCAAAGTTCAAGGAAATGAGACCATCACTTCTGAAATATAATTAAAGTTTTCCAAAAATATTTTTTCGCATCCCCTCACCAATAAAATTCTTCGAATATTTTGCAGTGGCGTTAGACTTTACTAAAAATGCTTGTTCCCAATATATTTCATGTTCATTGATAATCTGGCACGCGTCCATGTGACTGTCTCCCTCTTCTTTCTCTTACCCGATTCCATTGTCCATTATACCTTCTCCTTATTCACTCATTTGTTTTTCTGTTTATTCAATTATATTCCTTCTCTCTACTTCAACAACTATCCAAATTGAACATGAGTATTGGTTATAGAGTATTTCCTAAATGCTTATTTACTAGTTAAGTTGTAGATATCGAACTGACGTTATTCGCTGGGATAGCTCCAGGTAACTATTATTGGTCCAATTCACATGTTTTACTATCTTGCGATGTAGCGCATATTGTACATATATACGTACAGACATCAATATGAATATAGTTCAGCGAATGTAGTTCAACTCTGTGGGATTTCCTACAAGCCTGTGCAACTGCTGGCGAATAGATCGCGACCGGATATTGCCATGTAATCGGTTTATGGTGCTTGAATTTTCACGAGAACGCAAGATAGGAAGAAAACGAGGGTTCAGGTGAATAGTTTCTATCACATGTAACAGGAATGGGATACAGAGATTTATAGAGGAATATTGTCTCGTAAAATTGTTTTCTGAAAATACATATATGTAGTAGACAATGTGAAAGGTATTTGACAAAAACTATATTCTCAACGGCAGTGAAGAAAACATAAAACTGTTATTTAATTTGGTTGGTGATGCATAGAAACTTTCAGAATGTTTAATAATACAAAAGACCAATATTAAATTGTTGATCTGATTGAAAAGTTATGTTGGTTAAATACAATTTGCATTAGATAACTTCTAAATAGTCAAATAAAAACTCGATTGTTGGAGTAAATTTACTGATGAGTATTTGCTATTTAATAGTTCGAGTAAAACTACAGACAGGCATCACCGTGAGCTACTACAGTTCCAGTAGAATTTCATTTATCACTTGAAACATGAAAACTTCCAATGAATTTACATCCATAATTTGTATGTTCATGTAAATGTACATGTCATCACCATATAAAATGTCCATAGGATTAAAATAAATCATGATGATGAATATATTCAACCTTGAACAAGAATTTTTCAAGCAACATGCAAATGGTGTCTACATTAATATTGGGCTTTGGTAACGATGAATAATGGCGATGGGTGCACAACATCTCTCATCAAATGATGATGAATTAATGCATACAGACATAACTGAACCAACATCTCAATGATACTTTTCCATTCTCACATAACTGTCCGAGAATATCAGTTCAATAAACTCACTACGTTCAATATTAATTGCGCGCTGACCTGATGCTCATCAAATAATATTGTTGTATATGAATATGTAAATTCTCTCACAATAAACAGTCACCGAACTAATTGGGAATATAATAATATGTAAACATCACAAGTAATGTACATACAAGATGAAATTTTCGTATCATCTAATAACACAGTGAATACTGCGCATCAAAATGATTCTATGAGAATTACGTAGTAAATTTACTTAATTCTCTCTCTGCTTCTATAAATGGGGGAGAAAAGTTTAGATATTCACTCAACGATTTTATATTGAAGAACGTAGAAACGAATGTACGAGAATATTAGTTTTCCTCCTCTGAATAACATGAAAAACCCTAACTCATGACTTGGATGAGTCTTGAACTCTTTTTAGAATTAAAGACTCAATATACCCTTCGGTTGCTCAGCCTACCACAAATAAAACTCTTATACGCACATATATATATGTATATATATATATACCTCAATTTTTTTTCGAAAAAAATATATAAAGACTACGTTGGAAATTCTCTGCGACCCACATTTTCATTTCTTTGTTTTATTCGTATTTTCATTTTTCATGTTTTTTTTTCTCCTCTTTTCTCGTTTATGCTCTTTCTTATATAGACCCACCCAATTGAGATTTAGAACTCGACCAAAGCGCAAAACACAAAGAATATAAATGTACAGTGCGCTTATCACATTTCAGTCTGATATTTATTTTTGAATTTCTATATAAGCTCAAGCGGTGGCAAATCCCGACTCACGACCTTCAATTCTATTATAAGTTCCAGGCTCATATCTGTTTTTCCATCCCACAATACAACGACGATTATTCGGATGCATTAAAAGTAGAGAAGAATACGGTCTTGAAGATTCAGCGATATGAAAGGTTGAGATGTGATGATACAGTTTCCGGTGATAAAAATGTTTGAACAAGATGAACCGCCTGAGCTTCTGCTACCCGACTTATATAAAGGCTCTACCCGGATTTCTGTTACCAATAAATTTAACTTACAAACTGCATTCGATCGGAAAAAACCAAACTTGCATTTTACATCCGGAAAATTACATTTCGCCATTTTTCTGTAAAAACTGTATTGTTAACTGAATCAAATTCTATACTTGAGAAAAGGAGGAAGAGAGCTTTGATTGGGTGTTTTCTTCTTTTTTTTTATCGATTCCAAACGGGTTATGTATTGTGCATATAAATGGAAAAGAAAACAATACGACTTAGGGAAAAGCGGACAGAAGGGTGGACGGTTTGTAATAGCGTTTCAATAAGAAAAGTAGAGCATATTATCATCTCGGTTTAATGCAAGAGCATCACTGGTTGGATAACGAAAGCCTGCAACAACTACAACGATGATGACGCTGCCAACTACCCAGTTGCAGTAGCAATGTGTGTGTTTTACGATCATAATACGATGGGTGATGAGAGGTGAGAAGAGTGGGAAGCCTCCGCGCGACATATAAATGTTTTATGAGTGCAACAATGTGGCCTCCATTAAATACCGATACCAAGGTTTTTTAAATTGATATTCCAGAATTTTATTCATGCGATTTCTTATTATGCCTATCTTCTGTTATCGTTCAGGCTAGTTTATATAAATATCGTGAGGAAACTGCATAAATAAAATACTCAATAACTTTTCGAAATTTTCAAAATCTGACCCCGTAATTTTGATGAACAGAAAGAAAACTCAATTTGTATGTATTATCAAACGTAATTCCTAGCGGAAACGTTGTCTGAATATGGATACCTTTTTATATGTCAACCTGAAGAGATACTGCAACAGTTATTCTGATGTAATCAAGTTTCAGTTGGTGACTCTCAGTAGATAACTTTTGATAATTAAATTTCTGAAAATATCCCAGGCAAATTTCGGTAGCGGTCTGCGACATTTTAATGAGGTGACCGTATTTATTCGACAGCTTCAAACGTTAGACATCGAAAGTTTTTAATGAAAATCTCATTTCAGAAAATATTGAATATAATATCATCATCGCCTACATATTCATAAATTAATTTAATAGTTCGCGTGCTGAGAAGACTTTTCCGTCAAACATAAAATTAAAAATAGCGAAAGTTATTTTCATCCCAATAATTCATTATAATTGCAAAATATTGTGAAATATGGTGATGCATCTATTAAATATGATAATAACTCGACGTCTCATCTGAATATATTATCTCTCAATTTTGCCGTTCCAATAAATAGCACAAGCATAAGACTATGAAAATAAATTGATGATTGGCTGATAATTTATCATAAAATATTTTTTTTCTGAATTATTAACTACAAAATAAAATCATCACTCTCTCTCTCTCTCTCTCCCTCTTCTTCTATCTATATCTTCTAATATTTTACTATACAAGATATAATCGAAACTTGAAGAATTTATCGTGATCGTAAAGCGTTTAGTCATGTGTATACATTAATACACCAAACACACGGTCACACACAAATATAAATTTATTATCGCTCAATAAAAATTTTAATTTATCCAACAAATAGATCTAAAATGATAAACGTTGGTGGATAAATTATTCTATGTTCCAAAATTGAACTAACTAGATATTTCTTTTGTACATGAAAGGAAAAAAATTAATGGATGAGTCATTCAAACCTAACTACAACAATATGGCTGTACTCCCCTTCCTAAACAATCAATTTTTCCCACAGATTTCTAATACATAACAATATACGGAACGTTAGAATCAGGAAAAACAATTATATTCTATCGCATGTGATCACTCATAAAAATCTCTGACAGCTAATTAAGATAACGCAGAGATGTTTCACTAGTTCGGGAATGTAGAAAAAATTCACGTGCCTTCTATCACTTTCGACATAATCATTTGTATGATAAAACAAAAATCTGATAAAAATTAATCTATGATCCATAAAAAGATTATCAAAACTATTCATATTAATATCAAAATTATGTCTTCTCAGTTCTCGTGACTATCACTTATCAACTGGATGAAAAAAAAATAATAAACCATGAAAGAAAAAAAGAAAAAGAAACGAAAGACAAAGCAATTCGTTTCAATTAATTTACTTGCCTTCAATGATATGCTCCTTACTCGCCAGAATCAACGGGATTGCGCCCGAAGTACTCATTATCACGAAGTCCTTTTAGTCTTATCAACAATAATAAATGCGAACTCACAACTTATAATACACGCTAGTGTCCAATGATAAACATCTAGCTGGCCGTCAACGCGCACAACGTCACAATCGATTTATCGGGAGAGAATGACAAGGGCCACAGGAACAAACTATTTTTAGGTATTAATTCTGAATTTGCCGGGAAAACGCGCGTATACGCTGAAATAAGTAGCATAAGACTTGTTATAGTAGTAATAGTGAAGGTATAGTCCGGCCGTGTGAGTGAAGAAATAAATATATCGATATTTCGTTAAACGTTGTCTTTATATATATAGGACAATCACACATATAAATATATTATCAGAATAAATACTCGCGATTTTATAGGAATATTAGGTTAATGTATCAACAAAAAATAACAATAATTTTCATTTAATATAATAAAAAACCGAACGTAAACTATCAATTCTCATGAGATTATAATACAATGTTTATTATTGTAACATGAAACTGTACAATAAAAATATGTCTAAAAGCAACACGCCGCACAACCGCTCCCACAAATAAACTGTTTGACCATTTCAAATGTTTCATGAAATAATAAGTACCGACAATCTGAGGAAATTTATCACGTGAAATTCATTAAATTTTAATTAGTGCCTGCTAGCAAATTAAAAGTGATAGACTGAGTGAAAGTGCATACAAAAACAGTGATGACAAATTGCTTGGGATTTTACCATTTTTAATTCAATAACTATATTCATTAATAAAATATCATTATAATAATACTGTTTCAATTCGCCCGGAGGGGTTTTTTTTTTTTTTTTTCTTTCATTAATATAATCGGTTAGTCGTTCTATACTACATAACTATTTCACGTTCATGTGCATATATAGATAACGTACATCAATTACCCGGATGCTTCACGCGCGATTGAGATCAATCAGCAATCCCAATATTCATATTGCGAGCCCATCTCGATGAATGAATAACTCAACACAAAAAAAAAGTATGAATAAAATGGAAAAATCAAATAAAACACTTGCGTATCATTCGACTATTGTTATCATTATTTCGTTCAAACCGTATCACAATATGGAGATAATTCGAATATTGCAAGTGACAAATTATCACAATCGTGATGAATTATCGTTTGCAATGATATTCGAAATTATAAATGAAATAAATGTTTATTGTTTCTTTATATTGATGAAAATTGGATCGTCTGTCGCTTCGCTATCAACGACGATATACCTCGAGGCGGAGCAACCCGCGCGTAAACTGACGAACGCGCCTGAAGCGTCACCACACGGCGAGAAGGTTATAAGCTCTGGGTATAACTATCAAGAAAGACAGATATGTTGAGGTGAAGCGAGAGAGGACAAGTGATTTCCACGTTTGACGGGGGTATTCTGCCCCACTCACCTGATATTCATGTAGGGTGCGCATCCACCTACATCTACCACCACTATACCACGACTCGCCATTACCCGAACCTATACGATGACGCCGATTCACCCTGTGCGGCATCTGTTTACTCCAATACCGCTCTACCAACTTGTCTATTCACTTTTCCCCAGGCAGCGCGACAACTCGCTTGCTCATATTAACAGCACTTTGTTCCAGTATATACAACTAAAACCATTTGCAAACATATATGCCTAAGGTTTAATAGAGTGAACAAATTGCTTTTGTGGTTGTGAATTAAATTAATAAAGTTATTGTTTATGCCCTGGAGAAAGAACGTTTTCATCGTGAAAAAACATTGAATGTATATATAAAATGACAATTTCGTTAAATGGAATTGTGAAGCCTAATGGGGCCTAAATGATTTCGTGGAGTAGGACCGTTATAAGATGTGTATTTATGAACTTTTATTATTCATCTCAATTCTTTCGTATAGCTGTGCGATGAACAATCGAAGCCAAACATCATGTGATTTTATTTTATGCTCTGCTATGTAATAAAGCCGCTATATAACGAGAGAAAACTTTTCTTTCCTGCTATACACAAATCAAAAACCCAAACAATCCGAATTTTTTTTCATCCAACTACTATCGAGATTGTTCGTTCCATATTTAATGCAAACAGACCAACAACCGCTAACAATTCGAATGCTGAAATTTTTGTTTAAATTCGAGAGGTAAAAAATTGCAAACTCATAACAATTCAAAATGTAAAAATTCTTCATCAATTTCCCCTTGAAAATTCCAGCAAACTTGAATTATATATTTATTACATCACCAAAAAGTGGATTTTCAATTGAATTGGTTAAAAGTCCGTCCATATAACCACATTCTGCGATTAAATATATTTATATTCTAAAATCTCCAGAACATATCGGATAATTTTTCAATTTATCACAAACAATCGCCCAATTTTTCTCTTGTTTTTTAATTCACTTTCAAACAACCATCTTTCTATATAATATTTTACATATAATCGAAATTGAAATTTTATCGATTCATCAGAAAATTTATATATATATACATATATATTTTTTTATGATTTTCAATTTCAGAAATTGATTCAATATGGAGATTATATTTTTCGGTCCAACCACCAGAGTTATTTATATCAATAACTTTGAATAACCTGGTTTTAGAATATAACAGCCACCTTCTTCATTATGATGATCGGAATTTATTTCCTCTCAAATGCACACAAATTGTGCAATCATGTCAACTATCACGCTAGAAATATTCCATCCAGATACGATCTCAATA
Source organism: Meteorus cinctellus (assembly GCA_030523045.1). Classification (NCBI taxonomy): domain Eukaryota; kingdom Metazoa; phylum Arthropoda; class Insecta; order Hymenoptera; family Braconidae; genus Meteorus; species Meteorus cinctellus. The sequence continues at coordinate 695,560 of JAPYZF010000011.1, read as the reverse complement.
TTTTAGCAGCTGAAATATCCATTTTTTCTCTTAAATAAATTCACTGACTTGTACATCGAAATACTAATGAGAATATGTTAAAGACGATATCACTGTTCATCCCTCCCAAAGTATCAAATGTGAAAATTCAAATTAATCAAGAAAAAAAATCCTACTGGATTGAAAAAATTAACCAGACAAAAATCATGAATTGATTGTCATATACATTAACATTCCAATATCGCTTACAGATATCACCGTCAGTCAATTTGCCACTTATCACATACCACTTACCTTATCACTGAAGTGATAGAAAAAAAAACGTTTATAAACATAAACATATGACTGTATATTGATAATTGTGGTGGAAGAAATAGCGTGCGATAATGTACTGCAAAATTATGTCGTATTCTATTTCAATAAATAAATACGAGTTGATGCAGATGTATACTATATTATATTGTTTTATTTTATTTCTATTGTTATTTTGTGTGCCATCGTTATTCTCCCCTCGAGACAATAGACCACTCGCACCATAAAAATACGAGTTAACGATTTCATGCCATATAATAAAGATGTATCTGTGCATTTACATTCATAACATTGTTGGAAACTCATTCCCTACAACTTTACATTGGAAAGAGATTGTAATACATATGAAATAGACTCTCCAATGTTTATCACCCTTATTTTCATTTACTTCAATGTCGATACCAATTCATATTCAACACAATTGTAAATACAGTTTTCTAATCATAAAAACAAATAACTTTCACAACTTACACACTCACGTGACAATTCGCTAAAAATTATTGAGGTAAAACCAAAAAAAAACTCGTTAAACTGTCATCTCAACTCTGGTCATATTGTTACTAATACGTATTGTGTATGCGTGCAAAACTGAACTAAAGAGAAAAAAAAGAGGAATAGAACAAAGAATGGTGTAGCATAATTAATTGTGCACTTTGCAAACTTGTAATAGGAACGATGGAAGAAAAAACAGCGCTGTACAAAAGTTCCAGAATGACTTTGCTGTTCAACTATATATATATGATTATATACAGCTAAGAAGAAAAATAAAAAAATGCTCTTATCAGATATAAGGTTATATACCAGTAATGTCATATATATAACTATATGTGTGGACGTTCACATACATGATACATACATATAAAGGGTATTGGGTAGATATGGGCATGATCGATTCGTGAGAATAGGTCACACCCCGCGGTGGCTTCTCCACGGCTTGACAAGCACCCACCCGCCCTCATTCTTTCTCTCTCTCTCTCCCTCTCCCTACACATACTACTCCACTATACATAGATAGAGAATTCTATGGATCTGTTCCACTCCTATCTGAACGTGTCGGACCTGATTTTCTCGTCTACACTTGACGCAGTCGAGTTCTATTTCCCTCATGACTTTCCCACACTTTTCTTTCTGTTTTGCTGTTATTTTTCATCCTCATCGCCTCTCCACTGTTTCTCATCCACTAGTTATATCAATTTTGCCTTTTACTTCCATTCGTCCTTTTTCTACCATTTCCGACCATGATTTTTCACCTTATTTTCCACAAATTGTCGCAACGTCCTGCAGCTATATAACTGCGCAAATCGAATTGTCCTACCGCGCGTTCTACTCTGTCACTAAATTGAAACAAATGGCTTCGATTTTTGTCGCCAGTAAAAATGCCAAGAGTGCGAATGAAAAAAAAATAAATAAATAAAAAATGTCTAGACCTGTCAAAATGTCAGTGGATTCTGTTTTCAACTCACAAAAAGCCAAAAATTCACAGCGTTAATATATCTGAGAGATTGTGACACTTGCATGGTTTTTCTTTACTTCCGTTTTCAAATCGAATGAACAATATCTGGTTGAAATATGATATTTCAGTTCGATGTAATAATCGGATCGATTCGATTGATGTATTCATGTTGGACATATTCATGTAGATAAAAATGGGATGGGGGCACATAAGAAATTCTCGACTTCGAGTTCCCATTCATACACGACTACCAACTTATGGATGCGAATAAATATTCGAAGCAAAACTGTAAAGAATGGATATCATCCATTCACCACCTCTGTATCTATTCCTACCATCTGCAATGTCAATGTCAATACATCACTTCAAGGGATGTAGAAAGCATTGACATCATCATTCATCCACCCACAAACTGTGCATTGATCGTCATGGAGATATAATGCATGAGGTGTAAGGATAAAATTACGTTCAGTAGTCCATATGACGAAGCTTTCACTTCGCATGCTGCACGCTAGTTAAATAATTGGCTCACTTGCATTTATGAACGAGGCTGAAAGTACCTTGTCGAGGTCATAGCCAATGAACCTCGACCTTGCACTACCCTCAATCGAAAAATATATAAGTTCATCAATATATAAACAGATGAAACAATTGAAAACAATTCGGAAAATATTGTGCACACAAAAATTGCAATGACCCAGAGATTTTCATCTTTTCTACTAACACGTAAATGTCAAAAATATTTTCATCATGACTTTTTTTTCGTTTTTTTCTTTTTCGCACAATTTTGTCCAACGCTCATCTCATAATTACTTCGATACGGTGGTAACATCTGCGACGAGTACTTTCTAACAGCGCGCACGACATCGGGCGTGGCAAAAAGAACTTTTATTCGTATTGTACCACATCATATTTTCTTCTCATATACATATAATGTTGAACATTTAGGCAACAAGCCATGAGAAAATAACAGTAATAATAATGTTCTTTTTTTGCACACGTTCTCAATGACTATATCCGAGGTCATCCGAACATTTCGACTTCATTGACCATCAACAAGTAAGTACAGTTAAACAGGAATTGTCCATCTCCATTCTATATCGCATGGCTACATAAACTACATGAAGATTTTTTATAATGAAAGCAATGGCATTAGGCAGTGCAATATTTTTTACAAACTATACTTGTCATCTGACGAAGAATATTATTAATATTCTCAAAAACTAGTGAACGGACTTAGTCCTTGCAAAGTTTTTTCAGATTGATCTTGTAGAAGAAAGAATTCATTCAAAATTCGAAAGAATGCTCGTGTACATTCCAATATGATCTCTTATTGTATTTGTTCAAAACAAGACGAAGAAAATAACTTTGGGGATATTGTTGACAAAATATATTGAGAAATAAATTTAGAAGAAAACAAAAAAAAAGAAAAAAAAGTATTTCGTAAATATTCTGGCACCGTCCTGGATTCGAAAATACAAACGGATAAAAATATATTGACAAACGTCAACGACATTATACGTTCCGTTGATCTCTGCATGTACTTGCGTCGCACGTGGATAAACATATGTGTCTGTGTCTGTTCGCTCGATTCACATCATGCGACTCAATGTATAAAAGTATACGGGTAAAGCTCTTGAATAAACAACATAGTCCTTCGACCCAGAGAGATAATGTTGTGAAAAATAGCGAGAACAATAATATAAAGAAAGAACATATCGAAAAAATAAAAAGAACGAGTTGTCGCCCAACAAATATACTCGCAAGGGAGATTGAATTAGATAGAGCTTCCACAATCCAGCTGATGTTTTCTATTGTACCCCCCCCCCCCCCCTCAACTTATACTACGAGACGCTGAATGGAATACAACAGCGAGATAAAATTCAATTCAAGTATTTTATTTCATTCCTTTTGAAATATAGTGGTGATGCGGCATTAATATCCACTGAAATCATAATAATAACCTATTTGCGTTGATAATCAAATGTCAACACATAGCAACTTGTGTATGCATAAGACAGCGCAATGCTTTGTATAATAACGAACATCAAGACAATAATCACATTGCAACCTTGACACCTAAAGCTCAATCGATCCTACCAACAAATACAATGTTAGACACGATGTTACCGCTTTGTATCTATCACCGCATTCGTTATAAAAATAAAAACGGAAAAGAGAATGATGTGGTATGAAAAACAAATATAATTGAATTCTCACATTCCTCCCGTTAGTTTCTCAATTAATGGTCATTCATCAGAGCTCATTCACGCTCAAAAATTAAAATAATTGTTCAATGTCCAAGCATGCGTATACTTCAGATCAACTCGGCAACATTAAATGATTTCAGATTCCTTTGACAACATGAAATAGTTCCATTCATTACTCTTCACCATCCAAATCAAACAAATACAGAGAATTGAATAAAGGACGAAGCAATTAACAATTAGATCGAGAATATTCATCTCGAAATAGCCACAAAGTGCAATGGCAAACGCCTTTAGCATTTGCATTCCTCCTTTCGAGAGCACCCATTCGAACTATTGGACGATGGAATCACAATTGATAATGCAGAAATCGTGAAAGTGAAGATTTGAGAGAGCACAAACACTCTGTTGTTGTATTTAAATAAAATAATGTGCATCAATAGCAGATATTTGAAATGATGAAGCTTATTGTATAATTACATTAATAACAGATATTTCTATCAATACAAACTATTGAATGAATATTCAGATTTTCTATTCATCTGTCTATACTATTGTGACATGACATGAAAATATCAGTGAAACCGAGAGTAATATGATAAGAATAGGGAAACTATCCGGATTAATTTAGTTGGCTGTTATTTGTAACTGGAAACTGATGTGGCTAAACCACTGACCAAGTTAGATCACGCCAATCTGGCACGTCTGTGCGGTTACCCTACATTCCCATGAAGTGTACTTCAAGTGTGTGCTTTAGAATCTATTAATGCAAACACACGTTTATATATGTGTATGTTGAATGTATACATACACTAATATAGCATGACAATTACGTTGGACGATGAAAATTAATTCAAATTAGAAGGACACATGTGCCAATGTCATTATTAGGCTCAGCTTCAAGTTCACAATGACCTTGAGAGGGCAATGTAAGACTTGACTGCATAATGCGTGTGTGTATTTATCCACGTGTGTATTTAGGCATATTTTGAATACACAGTTGCATGCACGTGGGCACGTCATTGAATTGTAATGAGACATGGGGAGGAGAAAAGTGGACGTCGAAATTTGAACCAATTATATGCCTGACCTATACGAACATTTATAGGCAAAATAGCGTGAACGTATTCGTGATTTTAATCGCTTATTCAATCGCCATTCTCTCTTGTTTATAGAACACAGATTATATATCAGATGAATTAATGGAACAGCATTGGATAAAATGAACTTCTCTGTCAACGAAATTCGATAACGAACGGTTATTTCATTGAGTTATTTTCTCTATATTAATCTAATACACCTTACAAAATAGATTTGATATAGTTCTTGGAGGAAATATCATTCAATTATCATCGATTTCACATCAAGAGAAATGGCATGGAGGACTTGTGAGTATTCTTGCTATAAATGTCATTTCAATTTCTTGAAATAAAATGTTGAAAATAAACTACAAAGCAATTTTCTAAAGTTGAATACTATGAAATGTACCTGCTCACAATTTCGAACGACACGAACTTGGAATTATTTTAAAAGATTATTATATAAGATTAATAATATGCGATCATATATCGTGTTACGTATGGTTGCATGTGTGATTATATTGCCGTGAAACTTTATCTATAATCCACACCCTCATGTGCTTTTTTCAATTTTCAGTTCATTTTTATTCAACAGAACAGATATTCAAGTTAAATAATTTTATTCGAAGTGAAATGTCACCTCATTCTAAAAGGACAATGGATGAACATATGTATTACCAATCAGTAGCGAAAAAAAGTATTCTTGAAATTCAAATGCAATATGTACTTCTGAGATTTAAAAATAACGTATGACTACAGCAATATTTCAATCACAGAACGGTGAATAAGTGTATAGATAGATCAATTGTAGATGCGTATGGATATGTGTGATGATGGATGTGATGCTATTAAACCAAAGACGAGGGCTGTTATGCATAAATGAAACGATTCGCAGACTCCAACTCATGACCAATGTACGAAAACAATAAACGCTGGTAACTGGGCCAATAATAAGATAATTGCCGTCAGTAAAAACTTCAGTGGATGTTTAATATTCTTTTGAGGTTCATAAGCTCTATTTCTAATTTACTATTGGATTCCGCGAATGAAACATCACATAACAGAATTTGCACACAACAAATTAAATCTTCTGTTTCTACCCATTATTTAACTTCAATTATTTTTCTCCTCTTCTCTTGACACACAGATCAGTCTATTTTCTATTAATAAACTCTATTTCCGTGGTCTCCTGGATGGAAGGAGCTGAATAGGCGTGACGAAAAAAATAATAATAAAAATGGACTAACTCATGCGCAAGAGTAAGGGTCACTCTTTGATCTTCGCCTGCTGCACACACCAAGTCCCGGTCTCTTTATAAACTTCTCAACTAACGGTTACAGCGAGTGCTCGGGTTTCCAGTTAAAAATTTCTGCGTTTCCCCCGAAAGAGCGCGAGATCTTTTAGAAGAGGTCAGCTTGCGAGCGACAAATATTGCGCCATCAATCATGTGCATCGGTCTTTTTTAGATTAGTAGATAAAATGAAAAATATGCTATACGAATCAGTTGTGGGAAATTTTATGACCATACCGCATGTAAATGTATATATGTATATGTGTAAGAGTGTGCAATGGCCAAACGCACAAATTCCATTCAGTCAATTGACAATTATTCCCCGGGTTATGCGTCACGCCTGCATACACATTAAATACATTGATACAGTGCAAACAATATACACATTAATGTACATATATATTAAAATTACACTAATTCAAATTAATTGTTGCGTTGCCATCAAAAAAATAAAAGCCACATTCAACGAGGTTGGATAGTTAAATTGATTCATTAACAATTATTTGTAGTCTATAAATTGTCTTGATTGATTGCCGTATGTAAAGTTCGGAATAATTTGTCATCCTTTTTGGAAAAAAAAGATAGCAATTGATTGTGTTTTCGCCTTCAACAACTGTTCACGTTAATGAAAACGGTACAGTAGAATTTAATAATCCGTAATAATGTTATGTGATAAAGTCTCTCGAACAATTAAACATTTCCACTTATCGACTTTCAGTTATTTCAGTAGTAGTGCGTTGCACAGTTGCCAGAGTTATCATTGGCACAGATGAATAGCATAGGACCTATAAATCATACTCTGGTGTTTATCAGATATTTTTCTTTTTCATCGGAAGAAACGATAAGTCAACAGTTCATGACAACAAACTCATCAATAAAAATGATTCCGCCCCATTTAAAATTTGTGATATTTGTTATTCACTCAGTGGAAAAGTATGAAAAACAGTGAAAGAAAAATTGAGACTCGAAAAAAAATGTAGATTTACAATATAAAAAAAAATATTATACGTTTGGAAATACGGTTGGATTGCAATCTTAGATAGAATTTCAAGAGGATGCTCGAATAAATAAATCATCATATGGACCGATGTTTATATTACAGAGATATAACTCTTGTAGTTGATAAACATAGAGTTCTTGCCATCAACACTGGCAGAATGCCACTCTCATACGAAATACGTTGACGATATACACAGACGTGTTTACAATACGTTCAACGCAACAAGCACACCCGTCGCGTTAATTCATTCGTCATAAATGCAAGTTGCTATCGCCTACATATCGACCAATATAATTTCTTGAGAATTTGTCCAGCGTGAAGAAACACATATTAGGGTCGCCGCATCAATTGGCCAGAGGCGCGAATGGAAATTAAAAGATATACTTCATATTTATTTATCTATCAGAATAACAAAGCTATTCAACACTTCCAAGGCCTCTACTCTGACAATATATCAGCTTACTACATTTGCTATGTTATTTTCTTGTCCTATGCATCATAATTTTTTGCAATCACTGCCTCGCATCTCAGATTTATTTACCACCTTTTTTTCTCGCCTCATGGAATATTATTACATAATTTCTGAAATTTACAGAAAAATTGATATTGGACCTAGATAGTATATACTATAACATATATATTATATTAAGCCAAAATTTTGGGATGTATATTAAAACCTGTTCATGCTTAATGTCAGCTAATCTTTCGCTGCAAAAAAAAAAGATTTTTGTAAAAACAATCATTATGGGAGAATATCAATAAAAATATATATGATTATTGTTTTGATATTGAAGAATTCTACATTGACACCGAAGGGTTGTTGCAGAAGTTGGTTTTCCCTCCACGAGAGTACACCACCAGCTGCACTAATTTTATCACGTGAGAATGTCGATTCGTTCGGCTCAATAAATAGCATATCGAATTTTTACCCAAGTACTCAAAGTTCAATTTCTGACCATAGCATCAACGCTCATTCCTATCATCGAATCTCCAATGTTCGTCATCATCATTGATATTACATAGATAATACGGAAAAAATATAAAAAATTTCAGAATAACACTAATTATAACGAATGAATTATGAAAATAAAAATATGATAGGGAATTAGATTTTCGTCACGTAATTTTTCTAGAGTTGAGGAAAGATTATTGACCGCTTTGATGTTTACTATTTGCCTTTTGATACATAATATTTCCGTTGAGCCATATCATCATACAAACAATATTGTCCTGAATATTTTGTACTGCAATTATACATTGCAACCGTCAATCGCAACAATATAAGAGTGGAGATGTAAAAGAAGTAAATAAAATGGAATTCCCGATGGATTTATTGACGTATCTGATCCCTTTGTTGTTCTGAGAGATGACCAGACTGTCCTATACAGTGAATAAAATCGTTATCACAACAAATGTGAATTCCCAGGTGTATTATCCTGTCAGCCCATAACCACAGTGGCGCTAGTGTGGAATATAATTTCACAGAAGTGAATATATATTTTTATCCAATTACATATACCTACACCTCACTTCTCTGTTTATCCCGTTGGGGTGTTCACGTTTTTTCCCTAATCAATAAACTTAATTGCACTTTGTGAAAAAAAAAAGGTTTCAGAATTCATCCATTATGTGAATTGTGTAGAAATTTCAAATCTTGGAATCCACAAACGGAATTTATTGAAAATCAATTGATAAAACTGATCGCCTAACCATCACATTTCCAAAGCTCTGGAAGAGGATTCCATCGCCAATGAGAAGCCATACGAAGCGAAAGTGAAATGAAAACTACTGATTTTAGTATAAACTTCAAATATTGTTTTGCAAAAATGAAAAATAAATTATCCCAGAACTATATATGAAGATTGATATGAAAATGAATTTGCAAAACGCAATAATATTTACAATATTCACTACCATTCTCCATCGGGGTTAATCTGGTACTCTGATATTTATTTATAAAATGGCGAGAGGGAAATATTGATATACTTAGCAGTGTACTGTTTCAACTATATCTGTTTCTATTTAGATGCGGATAAGAATATTTGAAAAATGACGGCAGCTCATGATATAGATCAATCAGAAAGAGTGATGTTGCATATCAATGAAAATAATTCCGGTGGACACGGAATTTTGTACGATATCTGAATTAATACAAGTAATTAATTATCGCACCCAAGTCTACATATGTGTATAACATCACTGCGACCATATGAGTTCAGTGGAAATAGGAAAGATATACGAAGGACGAAAGTAAATCGAACGCCACCGCGTGGCTCGAAGCAAAGAAAAGACACGACCGGAAAACACATGCGAGAAAAATAGAATTTTCTCAATATATCCACTTGTCACGTTAAAACCCAGTGGCTGATAGAACTCCAATGCTATTTTTAACATATGTGCATGTGGGGGAGTCACAGATTGTGTAGAACGCCCTGTAAATTTTACCAGCGCTTTCTTTTTCCTAAGTTGTTTCCAAATTAGGATATCGACCGCATTTTATATTTATAATCAAAATACAAATATGTTGAGACCTTTTCAGACATAAGTCCCTATTGGTGAAGCACTAGAAAATCACACCTATGCACACATATATATAATATTGTGTTGCATTGTCATTATCCGTCATTCAAAATCTCTAACTGGATCAAATGCCTCACGAAAAAGCAGGAACAAATAATAAATTAGAGCGAAAAAAGGGAAAATTTATGACGGGTGCAATAATTATTGTGTAAATATACATCCACTACCCATATGAATGAATAAATTGATGTATAGCAAGAATGAAACTGATTAAAATGAGAGCATTCGGTTGGGTTCTGTGTATAGTCTTGAATGAATAAATAGAAAATTCTGTTCAAATCATTTTCGTTTATCTTCTTATCATGCTTTTGTTTTCACACAAACAGGTATATAGATAAATAAATTAGTGTGAAAGATATAATAATAAATATGAACTCACCATAATCGCGTACAGGTGACTGATTAGACTGCAATAAACCGCGCTCATATTGTGCCGTGCTATTGCTAGCCGGCGTCACTGTGAAACGTTCTGGCATTATCAGTTTTTATTCTCACGTGAACATAAAAATGTAAAATAATATCAACGAACTGTCGTCACAATTGTCTCTTTCGTTGCCGTGATAAAAATAAATGTGAAATAATTGGATGAATAATTCCGGAATGAATTATTAATACCACCAATATGTCAAATTTACGTAAAATAAAATTATTTTCGATAAAATTGAAAAATTCTCCCGCACTTTTTTCCTACGACGATTGGCAAACGCGTTCTCCATTCGCTGCTAACACCAACAAATTAATTTTGTTTTCATTCTATTTCCTTTTCTATATTCTTCGTAACAACAAATATCATGAATAAACACTGCGCGCAGTTATATTGTGAGAGCGTTTCTATTCGAAAGACAACACGATATGAATTAGAGAGACACGGCGTGTGTACTGGTGTGTAGTGTTGCGCGCGTGCAAACCCATATCCCGAGGGGACTCGTCGCGAGCACGAATGAGACTAGGAATAATGAAAGAAAGAAAGGAAAGAAGAAAGAACGACTAGATGCAAGAGAAAAAAAAATATGACTGCAAGAGTGGTGGGTGCGCGAAATTTTATTTATCATTCGTTATTATTATTATTATTATTATTATTTTCCTTCATTCAGACAAGACACAATATGACTAAGCGCTGCAAGTTTTCTCTCTCCCTCTTTATTTACCTCTTCACCGCCCCGAGTATATTTTACAAGCGATTGTGTGTACACGTTATTGGCTCGTGTCTACCTCACACAAACTAACTTGACATCTATACATATGCACGTGTATGCACGGCTTCTCTTCGGCTGTCAAAAAGACATTCCTACGCTTTATAATTTTAAGGAAAACATTATTTGTGTACCTAACTCCATCAAATCTTTCGAATTTTCAAATGAAAATATTTCGTCCTAACAAATAATTATTTCAACATGATAAAACTGCATAGAAAACGCGTCTACCAGCTGTTCATGACAGTGTATGTGTGTGTGTGGGGGTGTGTAAGTGATGGCTTTGTCGTGTGTAGGTATGAATGTGTGAGTGGCGTTGTGCCGGCTGTCAATGGATATGGTTGGAGCCGCCGATAGTCTCTCAAATGCGACGCCGACGCGACAAATGGAATTTACGCTTCAAGCTCTGTTATTTTGCAATTTTCATATTTGGTAATCGAAAAAACTTAATCGATAGGAGAGACACTGCCAAAGCGTCGACTTCCATCGCAAAACAGTATTATAAACAATTAACTCCGATTCAAACCGGCATTTGACCTTGATCAGTAACTTCCTTTCACTAGCAGCGCTGCTCTTGGGCAAGGTACGAAGCATTTTCGCTCATCGATAACCCTCACATAAACAATTTGCTCGATAATTTTTTTCGCGTAGGTTTAAACAATAAGATGCGTTTTGATAAAGAGTTCGAATTTTCATGCTCTATTGTTTTCACTCAAATAACATTATGGCGTCGGTATATTGTAGAGAAGCATGTTTATACATGAACATAGCCCCAAGCCACAGTCACGATGAGGGTCTCTAGCGGGCAAATATTCAACTAAGTAAATGATTACCACTCAAGCAGATGTCGCTAGTGAGGCATTTACCAAAACCTTTTGAATATTCCAATTTTCGTCATGGGTGAGTAATAATTAATAAATTTCCACCTGTGTTTTCGTACTTGTTCTTTTTATTAGTTCATTAGTAGCCATATCACAGGGCTTCTACATCGTCACTCAATTCAAATTTTGCAATTATTGCAGTAGTTGGTTGATTCCGATGTACCGATCGATGGCGCCCAATCACATTGCTCTGAATGAAGAACCCGAAATTGAAATTCAATTTGTAAATGGTTGGATTATCTCATTGGCTTTCTTTCTAATCAACTTCCGTAGAAGTTCAACTTCAAATTCGCGAACGTTTTACGCTAATTGATGAGAGTGAAATGTTGTTCACACTGTCCGATTGATGTAATGTAGGTAAAATAGATAGCGCGGATAATGCAAGTGGAATATTGATGTGGCAGCGCTAGTTTACACTTCCTAATAAAAAAAAATGCAATCGATACTCAAATATATGCATGACATTCAATGGCCGCCTAAACGTCGAGTGTACGCGATAGGTATTGTTGTGTGGAATAAGGCGTCGCATTTGCACGCTTAATTTGTGTTTATTTAACGTGTTGTAATAAAAAAAAATCATCAAACTGTGGCCTCAACTGCAAATGATGGGCTCAAGGAAGCACAAAAAACATAAACGTGAACGCCACGAAGGTGAGATTGTTTATATTGTTGCCATCTCACATCTACCGGGAGTTTTTTACTGTTGCTTACAACTATGTTTTTTTGTACACACACAGATATGTATATATAGTGCAGTGTTGGGCATTTCCAATTTCTGATAGTAATTATTCAGATGAATTGTCTTTAGGATTTGATTGTTGAAGAGTTTGCAGAAACTTTCAATTTGTTATATCAAATTATGTTGAATTTTTATGAGAAAAGTTTCAGAAAGTTACATTCATTAGTACAAAATTATTCAAATGTTCAACATTTCAATCATAATTCACAGTTGGAATATTCTCAATATTATTACTAATCCCAAACTCTGGGAAAATTCTTCGTATGTAATCATCCGTTTCAATGATAATTTATTGAACAAATATGAAACTGAAACGTTAACAGTTCATTTCCAATTGGCAAGTGAGTTACAACAATTGGAATTGAATTCCAATGAATGTTCCAATATTTTCTTGCTACTGAATGTTGATAGATTTTCAGATTGATGAGAATATCATTTCGCACAAGCATTTAAATATTTTTTCAGACTGCCATTAAATAATGACATTATTCAAGACATTATCTAGAATTTTTCGTTCGAGATTTGATGGAAGCCCGTCCATTTATACAAACATATGTATCATGTTGAGCTGTTGAAATTTAGTGTGACGAGAGGATTTCAAAACAACTACTGAATTATGCATTGAACTTGTTGGCATCCATCATTCGTATACATAAACAAAAGAATAAATTGAGTGTTTGATGTGAAGGAAGACTAGCGCATGGTATAAAGCTCATGATATCACCATCGAATAATCTCATCAATCAGCATTCAAAGAAATTTCATTATGCCTTCCATTCAATCTCATTGAATCATGAAAAACATCATCATTCAAAAAATTTTGAAATATAGAAAATCATTCCCTTATCGCTTTGTGAATAAATCACGAATAAAAATCATACAAGACTACGATATTCATCCTTATTATGAACAATTACTTGGTTATGAGTTCCAACTGCATTACTTTCTATATTTCATTCAAATCTTATGGCAGGAAAAAAGAAAGGAAGATATCATTCTGTCCATTACATGATTTTGTATATGGACAGAATTGATCAATCATGATTCCATTTAATTTTGTTTTATGATTATTCATGACTGAACAATTTTCATACTCACTGTTTGAAGAATCAAATGAAATGAATGGTGGCCAGATCATCAATTCATTCAACATATTCTATTCCAAGTACATATATGCATGCATATGTAGTTGATTCTCATGTACTTGTATTTTCATAAATATACATTCACTCATGTAACCGCGTATGATGACCATCATTACTTTCATTTGCATTCTTTCTTGTATTCATAGTTTAATGGTGTACAGGGAAATTGACTACGTTTTCACCCTGGACAAACTGAGAGTGAGATTGGAGTAGAAGTATGAAAGGTGGATCGAAAAAGTATAAAGAGAAGGTTCCATAACAAGAGGTATATCGCCGTGGAAGTAAGTTAGGGGTAACTGCCGACTCGGACTAGTTGCACGAGAGAAGCTAGGCTGTGCTTCGGGAGTTATTCTCATGTCCTTCCACCCCGACCCACACACAAACACACACACTGCCCCCTTTTTTTAGCATCACAAACCCTTTCTTTTTCGTTATTTTCTCCCAAAAGTTCATCTTCGTTTTTAATGGAATTGAAGCGCGATACAATCAATTCATTCACTTTTGTACTTCTTTCATCTCGAAAAAAAAAACAAGATGATCAGCTACTGCTATGTGGTAACGATAAAAACATTTCATTTCGCTCCGGATATCCATTTAACTGGCTGTTCCAAACGTGGTGTCAACCACATAAAAATGCTTTGCTTATATCGATCTAAATCTTCAATTGATTCTTTTCAATTTTAACATTTATCCAAATGTGTCATCTTTTATCTTCATTATCGTACGACAATTATTATAAAATTGGAATTTTAATGAGGAAAAAGAATAGATCATGGAATAATATGCGTTGTATTCCTCATGAAATGATCCGTTGATCTACATCCAACTCGCTTCCAGTTCGTTGAAAGTGAAGACCAAGTCACTACTTGTTTCAACAAAGAAAAAAAAAAAAAAAACATACAAAAACCAGCCTGAAAACATTTCTGTTATCGTTTATTCATCTTCATCCGTTCTCTCAATTCCATCAATATGTATGATGTATATCATTCATGGATATTTTTTTATTGATTTATAATTCGCCAAAAAATCCTACATTCCAATTTCAATAACAACATCATTCATGCTCTGTTACTCATTGCTCTCTGTAAATTCTTCAGTAGAAAACTGTTAATTGCTTGCATGAAATAAATCATCTGCTTTCTCATGAATTGACGCCTATATTATCTGCTTCATAGATTGTATATCATCCTAACTGAGTTCAACAAAAGAAAAATATATTTTTCTTTTATAACAATAGAGCTGTAAGAATAAATTTGTCGTTCTCATACGATTCGTCCTTTTTGCCTTTCAGAAGGACAATATTCAACAACAGCTGATAAACCACCAACGTTGAAATTAATATTAAAAGTTGGTGGCAGTAGTGGTACACCAGAATACGGTGGGGAATCACCAAATCAATCAGCAATGTTGTCACAACAGTATCAACAGTTGGGTATCAATTATTCCGTAACTCAGAGTGAAACTGAATATGATAGATACCTAAGTGTACACAAGAAAATGAAGAAGAAAAAGAAAAAGAAGGATAAACGACACAAACATCATCATAAAGACAAAAAACGACGTCGTGAAGAATCGAGTCAAGAATCAGTAGGTGATGCGGATGAGAGCTTACATGAAATACCGAAGAAAATAGCGAATCATCAATTAACAGTTCCGAAATTGACGACAAATATCGAAACGAAAAGTGGTGCTACTTTGAATGTAAGTTCCCTATCGCCTCATCGTGAACCACGCACGTGTGTTTTGAAAAAAATTGCCGAACGTACACCACTTCAACGATTACTCGAGCATTTATTACGTTCAATGGAGAAACGCGATCCACAACAATTCTTTGCATGGCCAGTTACTGAAAATATTGCACCCGGTTATTCACAAATAATTACAAATCCTATGGATTTCAGTACAATAAAGCAAAAAATTGACGACAACAATTATCAAAACATAAATGATTTTACTGATGACTTCAAATTAATGTGCGACAATGCGATGGTATACAATCATCCAGAGACAATTTATTATAAAGCAGCTAAAAAACTACTTCACGTTGGATTGAAAATGGTGACACCCGAGAAATTGCGACAATTGCGACCTGTATTAACTTATATGCATGATATTACGCGAGACGAGCTCGGATTTGAATTGGGCGTTGAAGACCCAAATAATCCTGATATTCTCGTGACTGAGGAGCAAATTGAGAAAGAACGTGAACAGGAAGAGCGTAATGAGGAGGCGGAAGAATTACGGAAGGAAAATCAGCGAAAAATGCGATTGGCCAATCTGGGTAAGTTCGAAGCTGTGCCGGATGATCTGACTCCTGATGAAATTTTAAAGCAAGCACGAAGTGCTGCTAAAGCTGCATCTGACAAATTGACTTTGAAGCGCCTCAATTCAAAAATGGGTTTTTTGCGACAGAAAAAAGATGGTACAACAAGTTTGCAAATAATTGTACATGGGGATGGTGTCATACCTGGAACGAATCAACGACCTGTTTCATTGGGTCAACTAATTGGTAAATTGAGCCATGGCACTGGTGTCCTTGCAGGATTCCGCGAAGATCGCAGAAATATGTCGAAACCAGTCAAGTCATTGTATTATGGCGCATTCGGTTCTTATGCACCAAGTTATGATTCGACATTTGCCAACTTAACTAAAGAAGAAACCGATTTAGTATATCAAACATATGGGGATGAAACTGCGGTCCAATATGCTGAATCTATCCTGGACTTTGCCAAAGACTGCGATTATACACTAACCATGGTCGATGATTTATTGGATATTTTGACAAACGGTGATCATGGCAAAACGAAAAAGCTATTGGAAGAAAAAAGGAGGCTTAAAGAGGAAGAGGAAAAGATTAAACATTTGTTAGAAAGACCTATTCAGGATGTAAATAACAGAATTACACAAGCTGATAAAGTCAAAGTTGACGTTGATCAATTGAAGACATTGTCTGAATTGGGAATTGACGTTAATTTCTTAGATGATCTCGGTAAGTACAAAATTTGTTCCCACATAATAATGAAAAATGTATTATTATTCAGATTTTTTCCTCATTGTTTTTTTATTCCGTAGAAGAGGATCTCAAATTAAGCGAAGAGCGTGCATCGTTACAAAACCGCTTGGACGATACCTCTCAAATGCTTGGACGACTCCGGCAAGCTCAACACGATCGGCTCTCAGCACCACCACCCACACATTTGTCGAATGTCCCAAAAGCATCAGATACTGAGACGAATTTAGCTGAAAAAATTACGGATAAATTGACGGAAATAGCTAAAAAATTGCCGCCTTCAGCCATCGCACCAGTCGATGGTTTACGTCGTGCAATGGGGATTGCTCCGGTTAGTGGAGGAGTGGAACCAATGGAAGTTGAACCAATCGTACACAATCCAACAATAGCCGCCGATAATACGTTACGCTCGCAAAATTCACCAGGCTCAGTTACACAAACGAATCTACTTCAAAGCAACCCCTCGCCTATACAATCGAACATTATCAGTCCTAGTGGTGGACAAACAAATAATTCAACACTAAGTATGGTTAATTCATCACAAACCCCAATGCAAATCCAGATTGGTGGTTTGACACATAGTCAAACTGCTTCGTTACTGACAGCAAACGAAACTGTATCGGGCGTTCCTGATCTGGAATCGGAGTTACGTGAGTTCTTGGAGAGTGATCCGACTTTAAGCCACTCACCATTACACGATGACAAAACATTAGAAGATATTTTGTCAGAGTCGTAGCGTTCGTGATATGCAATTGTGACAATGAACGAAAGTGAAGGAGATGAAATTAACCCCTTGAAGAGGGGAAAATTGTAAATTTTATATAGCTGATGAATATGTTTTATCGAAGGGAAGGTTGGAATTGAAAGTAGAAAATGTTCTCTTCGAGATTAACAGATAGTGTATAAGATTGACTCATGAAATAAATCTTCATTTTTTTTTTAATTATTCATTTTATGGTAATTATTAGCTGACTACAAAGTGCGACTCAATTTTATTTCGAGGTTCAGTACGCACATGCACACAGACATATACGCATACACGTCTAAATTAACTTCAGAGAAAGCTAAATCTATTATTTTAAACCAACGTGGTTCATCCTCATAATTCAACTCCCATTCTCCAGCACTCGCCCCCTTTTTTCGTCACATACATCCGGTGCAGAATTAATGACAATGTCATAAGAGAAATATATAATGCAGAGCTTCGCGTTGAATATGGAAGAAAAAACCTATAAGGCAACTTTATTTTACCATGTCAACGAAATTCTCCTACGTTTTTATTCAGATATATTGAATTTTTATCAAGCCTTTTTTAAATATTACGAAAGCGAGGTACATACTTGGACCCATATCCAGATGATTGGATACGGGTGTCGTCGTGCATACATATCAGAATTAATCTGAACAGATGATGATGAAGGCGTGCTAGGATACATGTTCGCCGTTGGATTTTATGACTGACAAATAACGCACCTGCGAGCATTCACAATTTTAACTGTACTTATGCACATACATGTTTTACACATTTACATGACGGTCATCAAACTCCCATTCTCACGCGTTTCATTCCGCTCTAATGAAATCGCACGTCCTCATACCACTGTGTGATTCCCGTCTATACATATACACATGGTATACAAAGCCAACGCACGAATTATTGCCCCAAGCTTTACCAACATGCACCCACCAATCTCATGGACCATGTTTGGTAAGCAAGAGGAACCTTCATATGCATGCGGTTTACATTTCAATTTTAAACTGCCGTTGTGCAACTTATCGCGAATTTCAGTACTATACATATACGACACCCAAATCTCAAGTCAGTAAATATTCATGAACTGCATCAGAGAAAACGAGCTAATCTGGATCAATTAGTTAGTCAACTTGCTGAGTTCAAAACATGTACAGTCGATTGCGAACTATTATTTCACACCATTTGATATATGTCCAGAAACATTCATGATAATTAGTTTCATTCCATGTATTCGGAGATCCTGCTTAATCTTTTATACGTTCTGGAAGTGCGCCAAAAATTCTATAATACTTATGGTGCTCTTTGTATTTTGAATGACGAGAATTATTTATTCCTGCGAGAAATTAGCAAAAGTTACGACGAAATTGATGCTCCGGGTTAAAACACCCTTACATGTCCAGCATCATCATTTGAATCTCAGTTTGTCTCAGCCCTGGTCTTATCTGCGGATTTCGATGAACTCATGAGAATAAAATACTATAATATTATGTCACCCAATTGTTAGCCTAAAATGCTTTGACATTTTCCAATTCCATAACGGAATTTGAAATGAGTAAATCAATTGGATCCATCGCTCTTTAACATTGCCCTACAATCATTATTACTTTATTACGCAATAAATAAATTTCCCGACCCTCGGACTCATATATTATCAATGGCTTCTCGATATAGAAATGCGTGAAACATAATTACCAATAAAAATAACGATTTATTGAACTTTCAATATTTAATTGTGTTTAGATATAATTAAATCATCCAAAAATTCGTGTAAATTCGTTAACTCCCAGCAATATCCTGCTATCCACCCTTTATTATTCACAGTTCAAGTGGATGTTCACACATATAGGCTTTGTGTGAAAATTACCACCCTTTAATAGTCCAATTTAGATGCTCAAAGAATTAACGTGTATAGTAGAAGCCTGTTGGCATTGAGTGTAATTGGGTTTGTGGTCATGAAACCCCCTCGCTTATTTCCTCATCCCCTAGCTCTTCATCCCCCTTTCTCAAAAGCAATCGGATGTGTTGGGGAGCGTGTAGCTAATTAACCCATGTCAAATAAATAATCGATAACTGTAGTATCTACCAGTTGAAGAATTTCCCAATTATTCGAGTTATTAAGTAATTTGAATTGTTGAATGTAAAAGTACATACAAAAATAGACTATACGCACATCATGAAGATGAAGAAGATGATAATGATGTGCATGCTCAATTGATAATTTCTCCAACTTGCCCCTCTTTCACATGCTCTTGTTCAATATCTAGAACTACGTGACCTCGACCGCACCGACAATGACGTCTATTGCTACGAGCTGTTATAGCATTGCTACTCCCCCATAGTCGAGAATCGTGACGAGTACCAACCACCCACCCATTCTAACATGCTGTGAAGCGTAAAATTGCGTTGTCTGGATATCCTGCAGTCCGAATACAGTCTGCAGATGAACACACAGGTATTATATGTATATATAAACATATTGGTGGATCAGGAACATTTTGGTGATCCACATGATATAAGAGGAATGGTTTACACTTCATTATAAATTCCATGGTGGTATTTCGATTTTATAAGATATTATATAAACAGTGGACATCCCAATTTCCCTTCCATGATTATTTTTGAAACTGCAGTTATGTATAAAAAAAATGTATAAGGGATGAATACTACGAAAATCTCACTGCTAAATAAGAATTCTGTTGTCAGTAACCTCATTATTTTTTCAAGGATTTTCTATTATTAATTCATATGTTTGTTGTTTTATATTGTGAGATGATTTATTACATTTCAAACTACGATTTCGAATGCAATTGCATATATTTTGTTATGTACATAAATATTGAAATATTCATGGTGAAAATATAATTCCCGCGTGGAAAAGGGTCATTCGTATTGAGATACATTCATGAATAATACATTTTATATTGTTTCACTACTAACGCAGGTGTGTATGGGTAGGAGCATCAGCTTCAATTATTAAGAGTTTGGCGCTCTACATTAAATTTGTATCAATTCTATGTCTACATCATTGATAAAAATTCCATGATCGATCATCTTACATTTGTTCTTGTTTCATTTTATCGATCTGTAATATATTGTTTGGATGAGAAGAATTATCGAACAAGTAAGATATAATGAGAATAAAACAGAAGGATAAAGTAAAAAAACTCTAGACATCTCATTTACTCAGAGTAAGTGATGCTACTATACACGAACCCTCGGGGCAATTGCTTCCACCCTCTACTTTTCATTCCATTCTATTTATGTGTGGATATATATATATATATATATATATGTATATATAAATTTGTCAGTGCCCCTCTGGTTGAGCGCACTTGCTTCTCGTGTAACTGGATTATAGTCATAAGCCGACGGGCAGCAATTAACCGTTGCGACTTTTGATTGTAAAGATTCAAGAGGAACCAGAAAGTTGGCAATGTTGCAAACGTCAATTAGATATATTTTCCACTTGCACTGGGTGACGACAGTATTTATATTAATGCATATACATTGTTTCGTGAAAATTGGTTGAAATTCAATTCTAAGTTATCGCGAATAAATTTAATATTTGTGTGATTTTTTGTCACAAATGATTTGAATAAAAGTCGTCTGGGAAAAATTCAAATTACGTCGACGGTGCACTTGTGTATAAAAAAAAAACGCTTGACGAAAATTCCATTTTCACGATGGATGTGCATGTCTCTATGTGTGTGTTTGTATGTGCACTGGTGGTGGGTGCCATTATAATTAGGTAATCTTGTTGTGAATTTATGAAATGGTGCAGTGAGAAATAAATTGGATACATCAAGAGCAAGAGAAAAACCAGTAACATGGGTTTCCACTTTTGAAATTCAATTATTTTTCTACCGTTTGAAAAATTAATTGAAAAAAATTGTAAGATTCTCCGTCTGTCGACTTTTCCTGTTTTGCACAATGAAGATTTTTCCATATACTGAAAAATCACAAATAATTATGTGCAATTATTCTTCAAGTATAGTCGCATCATTTCCTTATATACCCTGACATAAATTTGAATATCGCAAACAATAAAATCACCAATAAATATATTTTATGTCTGTATTCAATCTTCTCTTTCTACGCGCGCTTGAAGCATCCGTTATTATTTCTCGATAAAAAACAAAGCTAATCGCATTTCCTATAGAAGCAATATTACAGGCATTCGTATTGGTAAGGAAACAGACCCATAACGACCTACGAAGCTCTTTGGCAAACGAAGTCTCGAAAGTAGAAAGCGAAAGGAGCCATATAAATGTAGTGAGTGAGAGAGAGAAAGAGAGAGAGAGAGGGAGAGAGGTGGAGAGTACTTTTATCCCCTCGCGTTTCCATCATAACCCGACACCATCGAAGAAAAATGTAATAAGATGACTATTGTTATTTCCTTTTCGCCAATTTATTTTTCCACCACTTAGCCCTCTTCATCCCTGCCTTCCTTTTCTTGCTATGTTTCACACCAAAATATATGTGATCGCAAATGTCAGATCGGATATGTGAGTCATTGATTAGTCGACGGCATGTGAATCATATTTATTGCGTGCCACGCCAACATCCCATACTATGAACTATTCCATGACAATCTCGATAAAATATTACGTATGTGGGTCACGAAAAAGAACAAGATAAAATCAAACGAAAAAAATTAATCGTACATGGAAATGAGAATTTTCCTATCACTTTTCTTCACTATTATTTCATCCATTCATCTTATCATCACTGCCATTAATTTTATTCATGAGGAGATGGTGAATTGAGATTTTTCAAGTGTACCCAATATACGATAGCGTGAGCACGAAATGGAGTAGAAGCAAAAGTAGTCAACAGTCTTTTATTAATCGCTGTTCATTGATATCCTTATAACTTATAAACATTTACCTACAATTCAATCTTTGATTGAGAGATTCAATCATATCATATTTTTCGACATGAAAACGGAAGAATTTCACTGAAATGTTTGCAAATGATTCGCTTCCTGTACTAAATTACTCACCAGTTTCTCATCCAAATTGCACTTCATTTTTATATTCTCTATTCAAGGTATACAATTATTTACTAAATTCAAGTACCTGAGTTTTTTCCTGAGAATCAGACAAACTTTTCCATCTCATTGTGTTTCTTAGTCTGGTGAAGTATATTCTTGTGGCTCCTCAAAATGCGAAACGTCGCGTCGCCTTTGGACAATTTTTAGTACAAAGACACAAGAAACCGCGCGGTTGCTTAATATGGTCTCTTCAACGTCAACTCCACTTTTCTCCCTTATTCTCTTCGTCTTTTGTAACTCATGTTTTAGGGACATTTGCGTGAACAAACCTAACTACCGTGACGTTCTCCTTTCTCTTATTTCTCTAGTAATATTTTTTTTTTCAGACTGCTTTTGTTCATTCGCGCGTCACAATTTCAGGGCAAGAATAAAGGGATGAGGGATGTGTGCATATATGCAGAGTGACAGTACCTACACAACGCACAGTAATAAAAGCAGCTGGAGCTGGTGTATTTTATGTTTGTATAAAACTGGAATAGAAAAACAAGTTTTTATTCCTCGTTTCCTGTGTTATTTTTCGCTGGACTAATTTCTGTTTATGTCGGTTAACATTTTCTTTGTCTTCAACATTTACGCTGAAAAATAACATACTCATGAGACATTTCGAACGCAGAATTACTCTATTCATCCGTTGCATTTAAAAAGTGAGTGTTGAAACAAGTGATATTTCTTGCAAAAAAAAATAACAATTCCTTCATTATTGTTTGAGTCCATGCGAAATTGCAACCACTTGAAGAATCATTTTTTCACCCCTCGCAATTTTTTATTCAAATGAGTATTAAATTATTTATATTTTACCCTCAGCATGCAAACTAAGACTTTGTCTACGTCCTATTCTTTATCTTTCATCAGATAAACAAGATTAGTTGTCAAATGAAACCGATTTGTTCGCATTTTTATACATATGTCCCTTTTATTTTCTCCGTTTCCGTCAACTTTCCTTTGTTTTATATAATCGGATATATACCTGCTATTTTTTTCTCTTCCCCTATGTACGTCCGTCCATACCTCTCACGCCCTCATGCTTAATTCACGTGCTCAGCATGAAACACAGATGCTCCCTGAAGGATTTATTGCTCTGATAAGCTCGCAATGTGTTTCAAATCAAAGTCCGTCTTTTTTTCCCCTTGACAATTTCCCTTATTTCTCTATCCTGTTTTTTTGTTTCTTCCATACATATATTTTACATGGTACATCTCTTGGACGCCCACCCATCCCCTCCCCCACACATTAAACAATCCCTCCCATCAGATGTAGGTACCATTATCAATAAAAAATTTACCCTCTTTTTTCATTCGTCCATACTTCCCCGATTCCCTCCGAAACAATTCCAAAATAAGAAAATGACCAAAAGGAAAAATACAATCATCAATGCACGTTATATCATACCACAATCAAATATTTATTTCACGAATTTTCCCCTTCGACTATCCCACAAATAATTCCAACTTCCATTCTTTTCTATATCATTTTCTTTATTCCTCTGTTTTTCTTTCTTTCATTCTGTTTTCATTTCTCTGGTTGTTTTATCCTTCTCGCTGTTTTTTTATTTTTTTTTTTTTGTTAACCTTACATGATCCTTTGTGTTCACATTACCCAAGAGAAGATATATATTGACGACCATCCGTCATGTGAACACTGTGGATACATAGCAGGAAATCTTTGCTGCACCACACCTGCTTTGTCTGTCTGTTGAATATTCTTCTCCGAAATCTCGTATATGAAATATCCAGATACATTTCATAAACAAAATTTTATTATCCTACATGAGGATAAAGTGATTTCATCAATTCCTTTTTCCGATCAACAACATAAAATTCCAAGTCGTAAAAAAATCAAATAGAAAATGAATATGAAACGAAAAAAAAAAGGGAATGATATAGATCTCCCTCAATCGAAATTCCCGATGGAACCAGCAAAATTGAATGCGCTATATAATCGATATCTTCTCTTCTTGTTTGATTGAATCCTTGGGAACTTGTCAAACAGCTGTCAGGACAATCAGTGAGATGGCAAATGACGATAGAGAGATCAACTCACAAATGGTTTTCAGAATATTCATCTTCGAGTTTTTATTTTTGTTAGGTGGTGTAGACTTTTAAATTGTACAAATATGTTCGAGCAGTATAGAATTTTCGAATTAATTATTATCTTTTCGTATCTATAATAAAAATAATCTGTATCGAAGTAAGATTCATATGACTGAAGACTGGAGCATTGGGAATTGGAGAAAAATAAAAATATACACAAGTGAGTGTCTGGTATAGTGCTGTGAACAATCTCCGCCGGACCGTTACGCTATCTTTTCTACTTGTGATACATTCCCTCCTCTCAACCTGGTTCTTCCTCTTCATGTACAACTCGAGTGCTTGGACATTTTCCCCACTAGAATCAGTCAAGCGTTATAGAGATTTTTTCCTCCTTTTTCCTGTTTTTTTCTTTTCCGTCAACCTTTTTTCCAACATACCTTTTCATTACATTTCTTTACTGTATTGTTCTCCTTTTGTCTGCCCCATTCGCGGAGTCGTTTACTCAATATCACCACTTCAATTTCAGATGGGCGGAAATGAGCAGATAACTATGAAATAACAGTAACAGCACAAAACATCACTCTACCATTAATGCCTGCGTGATCGGAGAGCATAATTGTTTCTGCATCAATTCACCGAAAATCCTCTCTTCAAATCATTTCAACAACCCTCCAAAAAATCTGCGTAAAACAAAAAGCCAAAGCTCTATTTGAATATCGAAATTTCGTAAATTCGCAATAAAATTGAATTGACAACATAAAAAGGTGGATAAATTCGAGGTATATCGTATCTCAATATCAAGGGCTGAATTAACATATTCCACTCTGGGAAAAAACGTATCTTAATTAGATGATCCATTAGTAGGTGACGAAAACGTTCGCTCTCCTAATCTACTAGATTATGTCACCGTAATTATTCACACATCAACGTTAATCTCATCAAGCCATAAGCCTTTCCAAACTTTGTGCACATATTCACTAAATAAATGAGGACAGCGCAAATAAAAAAAAAATTATGCAATTGTTGATATATTCAATGATGAAACAATTAAAAATGAAATACAAACCGAAAGTTGACTCTCGCATTAATCACTTCATTCTTCGAGTAAGAAATGAGATGACACAATGAAAAGCTTTGTCAGCGCAATATTCTATGAACGTGTCTCGAGACAATAAAGAAAACACAAACTTGTATTGAACAACTCAACCTACCCGGATCCAACTAAGCACTGCTTCGTCTCTGGCTTCCAAACGAGTAGTTGAGAAAATTGTGGAAATAATCGTACAACTACTATCTGCGTTTCTACAACGGAAACAATGAGAAGAGGATGAATATAACGAGCAATATAGCACATATATACGCTACGAAGAAGGGAACGCATTGTTTTTTCAGCTTCAACGTTCGTCAGTATATATTGTACGTAATAGTCTACCATGAGCTTTGGTGCAATTCATGCAAGTGGAAATATCATTGCGAACGGACGCCACATCTGGCACAGAAAGTACTTCCTTTTCTACTTGCCGGTTTGCTGCTACTCCCTTTGGACACATATATATATATATATACATGTGTGTGAAGACAATATTGGATTTTCACAGTGGAGGAGAATTCGACATTGTCTCTGACACGAGTTGTCTATTATCGAATATATATATTTTTCTAATTTCAAAATATCCTATTGAGAATTCTTTGAATCGTATCTGTTCGTTATTGTCTTACAATTTAGGAATGTCACTATATCAAAACTTATCATGTTCACATACAAGCTACAAGCTACGTAGACGTGACGTTGGGAATTAATAGTACAAGTTATGAGGGAATGTGATTGGACCTTTTTTTATCGCTGACATGGATTTTAATAGAGCAGTTAAACGAGAGAATTATTTTGTGTTGTACCTTTGGTATGATTCATTGAATGAACTCCCATAAAGATTGAAGAAATACAATGTAGCTTTTGTAATTGAACGAAACCACAAGCGACCAAGTGGATGCCCCGTAATTTTGTGTAGAATCGATATTGGCCAATGCCTATATATGACATGCAAGTAACGTACCATCTAAGAGCATTGAGTAAAGCCCGAGAGAGCTTTTGATTAAACCCCCTCGCATTTTCCTTTTCTCTTCCGCTCTGGCTTTTCTTACTATCATTGTCGAACCTAATATCACATATGTATACCTACGTAAATGTTAGAAGACCCCTCAAAGTGTCGTCGATCGTACTTTTATCCTTTTAACCATGCGATAACTCTGAGGGTGTCTTATCATAACCAAAAAGGGCCAAAAGTGGATATTTCTCGCGTCGTACATCTTCATATGTTAATATTGAACTTTGGTGTAGCTGATCTATACTGAGACTTCACCATAAAATCCTCCATGTTTAAGTACTCAACTCCTCTACTTTATCAGAATAATCTCACACGAATATTATACACTTGGTTGTTTACAATCTTTAGTGATACTTCTAGACATCGTTTCGTTTGTTAGTTGTCAACATTCATCCCCCAAGCTCAGCCAACTTCATTGCTGATAATGTCTTCCAAGTAGATTCAAATTATGATTAGGTGATCATTTGAATAATCAAAAATAATCTGGAGTTCCTAAAATGCCAATACGAACACTGCAAATCATTGTTACAAAGATGTGAAGAAATAAAAAAATGAATTAACACAATCAAATGTTGTATGGCAAGACAGATCGATTTCCATTACTTTGATCGTAGTTTTCCATTGAATCATAACAGATAATCGTGAAAAAATTGAATAATGACGAAAAATATTTCATGCTGTTGATCACACTACCGATGAAGTGATTTGAATGGGATCATAAGTTATGGATTTCATCTTTTCTTGAGTGGGCTCATTTTTCTCCGAAAACAGCCCGTTTCGCTTTCCGATCTCTTATATCAAATAAAAATATTACATATAGAACTAGGGCAGAACAAGGGTCGAATTCTACGTGTGGCTTGCTGAGGTCAATAATTTTATGTTATTTTATTATTATTTATATTACCAGAGGGTTCATTCTGAATTTATCTAACTTTGATGAAAATAAAAAAAGGAAAAATTGGTTTTTATTTTCTAAATCAATCTAGAGTATGCACCATGTAGTACACGATAGAATAGAGTTTAGTGCACTTTTATTTCCGTTTTTATTTGTTTTCCTTCCCCTGTTAATATAACTACACATACTATCACACACATATACATATACATATATATCCATTTTTATTAGTTGTTACATACTGCAAGCGTGTGAGCTGTTACGTCAAATTCATCATATTATTAATTCCATGACTTCATTAATATCAGAAAATTATCATGGGATATAAAGTCGGGCTTTATTCAATTAACAGCGTCCTCATTTTCTGAAACTGAATTACAAGTTCATAAATAACGAATATTTGTTATTTCTCAAGTGCATGGTATGAAAACGTTGATAATAGATGTAAATATGTGAGTAAATCCCCAGTGGACAATAAAATACATTATGTGAACGAGTACGATGGCAAAAAGCTCCGGATTTTCTATCGGAAAATAATGCGTCACAGAAGAATGGATATTGGCTGATAAAAACTGAACGACATCGCACCTTTTTGTGTGCATTTTTCCAAAGCGTCCACCGAAATATAGATAGGTATCTATTCATGCATGGAAACTATGCAGGTGATCTCCCATCAGGCCGATATTATCGTAATCCTCCGACAGATTTTACATTGAAAAAAAAACACTATACAAGAATGATATTTTCCTAATGGACTGGGTTGATTCATGATAAATACGAATATGACTCTTTGGGAAAAATATAATATAATTTAGATCGGTATGAAAAGAAAGGAGAAAAAATTTTGAATATGTTTGAATTAGTGTAATCTTTAATGCAACTAATGGTAATTTACTGCAGTTTCATTCTGATTCTACAACTCTGTCTATTTAATTTTGGTGCCGTCACTGTTACCTAGCTTATAGCATTAAAATATATTGGAAAAAAAGGGGGAACAGACTATGAATGTAATGAAACGTAACGAGTTGAAGCATCCTCGGTCGATCCGCTAAATGTAGAAGCAACCAATATTTGGGATATAGTTGGACTAAATGCTATCACTATCATCGGTCAGACACACTTGCATGCAAATCTCCAGGGGTTTGGTATAAACCCTTTGCACGAATAGATCCGAATCGATTATTGCGGATTGGGAATAATAGAATCATGTTATCAGAAAAAATCCTTATATTGGAATTTTTGACTAAATGTTTGCATATCAGATGTCCAACGAATTTTGGTCAGACTGTCACAGAAAATTCATCAAACTGGCAACTGATTGAAATGATGAATCCTCGGATGAAACGCAATGCGTTTATTCGTTGTTACATATTTGTTTAGCGATATGAAGCTGACATTACGCTTGCGCTGAGGCGTTGCGCGGTGTATGTGTGGGCAGGAGTGGGTAAAGAAGGAGAAAACGAGCGCCCGGGTCGAGGCAATGAGACGCCGTCAGAGCGGCGTCGCGTCGCGAGGCTTCGCGTCCGGCCGGCGGAATGAAGTAGATACAGACGAGTTGGACACGGGTTGATGTTCGTTCATCCGGTCAGTGGCCGTAAGTAGAAACACACTAAAACTCGCGCGCCTAACGTTCAAGTAAAACTTAATCGGTGACAAATGTGCTTCACGCGCCGGAATCTTATCTGTCACATGGTTCATTCAATACAGAATTTATATACATTCAAGTATATATTTATTTCCATTTAACTTTTTCACTTTTTTTTCTCGTTCTTTCACATCAATGTGAAAAAGAACTGCACTGTTCTCAGAGAGGCACGTGTTGATAGAGATACGTCTCCATCACACTGCGTGATCGAGTGGCAATTCAGATCCAAAAGAAAAAAATAAACACAGGCAAAAAAACGAGAGAAAAAGATTGGATAGGAGTAACAGGTATGTGTGTGTTCACCTACTCGCTTCCCTGTTTCTCACTTGCGCTTTGATGTTTATGTATCCCTCAGATTTTGTTTGGAAATATATCCAGATCTATCACGAAGAGATTCGTTCTGTATAAGGAGAAAGTTTTTTGCAATTTATTGCTTATACTGTAAACATTATTCAAACAGTTGAATTATGCCAATGGATCTTCTGATAGGATATGATATGCTGAAGAGCTACAGTGAAGGGAGAGAAATATTATGCATTAAATAAATGTAATTTTGGAGCAAGATTTATTTTCCCAATGTGTTTTTTTCAATGTATGCTAGAAATTTAGTACGGTAGAATCGCTCGCAATGCTTCATCGTCTAGATCTGAACAATCAACCGACTGAATAAACAGATTTCATACTGAGCACCAGTGAGAATGAAGTTTGTCTTCAAACTCGAATTACAGATTCTAAACGTTCACATGCGGTGCGAATTCTGGATGATGAAACGGTAAATTAGCGGATAGCGGTGAGGAGAATTTCAGCATTGCGATATTATACTAATGGAAGTTATTCGGAATTTTTTTCTGTAGCTGATAAAGTGAATGGCAATAACATTTTTTTTCATATTTTAAGTAGCAAAACATTTCTGATCAGTTTGGTGAAGGTGGTAAGGCTTAGTTTCATATCTAGTAGTTATATAACGTTGAAAATTGAATTAATCAAGTTTATTAATTGACTTTCGATAAATTATTCTTGCGGCTTATTGACTTGCGTTATACGACGATACTATTTCAATTCAATTATTAATATACACTCGAGATTATAATACAGCGGTGACTGGAAAACGTGATGGGATGTGGAAAAATGAGGCTTTGTTATCTCTTTACTACACAATCTTGTTCAATGACCATACATATATATCATTGCTCATTATCAACGTTAATTTTAATACATAAATATATTTTTTTCTCCAATAAATGACCGAGGATAAAAATGTAATAAATTCCATAATGGTCGTCATCACCAAAAGTTCTTCACATTTTCTCCCTCTCGAACAGATTTCATACACGAGTACATAAAATGGTCAAATGAGAAAAGAAGAAAAAAAGAATTTTAGATGAATTTACAATGGTCCTCGAATATATTTTGACCCCGCAATTTTCATATTGAATTTATTTGAGAAAAAAAAGGTTGTGCAAAGGGTCTAGAACGCATTCGCTTCTCCGGATTTCCCAAATGTTGAATACGGGAGAAATTTATAGGAATGGTGTACTTAGCTAAAAATTCAGCAATAAAAACTACCTTCATTTCCATTCCCTGCGATTTCTGAAATGAAACACTGAAACACTGAAACATTATTATTAATATACTTCTCTGCTTAATGAAAAAAGGTAAATAATATATTCTTGCTGGAACACTGTTGATCGCTAATCCATGCATATATATGTATGTTATATGGAGGGTTGGAGGAATGGAATTCTTCTGGATTGACCGTCGTTGACTGCCATGATACTCTTATATGCTCGCAAAACAAAATGAAGAGGTTTCAAATTGAATTAGGGACCCAACATACAGACACACACGTGGCATTGTCTCGTTTTGTTTTATTCAGATGGTGATTTACCCACCATTCGCCCGGTCAATCGTTCTTTTCCGAACGGCTCTTTTGTTCGCCTCTCGACAACTGAAGTGAACTATTATATTGTTGCACGTCTTTTGAATGCACTATCTTGCAAAAGAAAGAGAAGAAAAAAAAAATAGAAGAGTGAAAATAGAGCGAAAGTTGGAGAAAATTGCACATAGGACAAATATGGCGCCTAGGGAAATCTATCATAGACACATGTCTATCTACGTATATAACGAATGAAATAAAACTTTTGTTTGCTTTCGCTCATGGTGAAAAATCGATAAATCCTAGAGGATGTCATTTGACGAATCGATTGACTACTAACGGAAAGCAAAGAGAAAAAATTTGCGAACGGAAGCCAGACACAGAGATAAATAAAGGAATATTGGGCGAATGGATTGTTGGGCGAATGGGTTGTTGGGCGAATGGGTTGTTGGGCGAATGGGTAAGAGCACACGGATATTGTGTGAAAGATTTGTCCGGTTCTCGCGGACCAGGCACCATTCGAGTTATTTCATTTGAGTTATATCATACATATACTACATATGCATGTGAATGTGAAGGTGGGCAAATAACTCTAGGGAGAAAAACCCACGATTGGATTGAACAAATTCAACTGTGGACTGCGGAACGTTACTCACACGTATCAGTTCGCCATACAAGTCCCAAAGGCCAGTTGCACTTATTATTCAAACTTTGCACATAATTCGAAACCATTTGTACATTTGCGAGGTCACTTTAATATATTTCACAGCCTGTTGGATCATCTAGGGATTTTTCAAACTCTACTTAAAAGTGTTCATCAATAATTCTTTACAGTTTTGATACATGTACGTGTTGTTCTACCGAAAAAATTCAGAGGCTCGATTGTAATGAAAATCAATCCACAAAAATGGGAAACGAGATGGCGTACAATGAGAAAATAATTGGTTATTATTCCTGTTAGATGGTTGTCTACAGAAGGTAACAAGCGTGTTCTTGTAGTTAATGAGCAGAGGTTTCAATTATAATGAAAACAATAATTCAAGAAAAAATATTATATCGTGTTAATTTCATCTGAAAGAATCTGGTATTTTTTCGTATTCTGCATACTTTTTCAAATGCAATTCCTACTTATTTATCATCCATACATCAATTTTTCCATCCATCAGATATACAAAATAAATATATTCAAATATTGTTCAACAACAAACTTGGATTTTTCTTGGGTGAACGTAGATGGAAATAATGGTGACCTATGAAGAAGTTTGAGGAATTTATATTTGATGGCAGCCTTGACGATATCCCATTAAAACTCAAGATAGCACAACACTCACATTTCCTTATACCTTCCATTTTTCTTATAAGTATATATGTAAACGTTCTCCTCATGACTTCATTATTCCTCAATTTTATTTCGAAAACCTGTCGTCAATCCATCTCAAAGCTACAAGGACTTACACTAAGAGAATAAAAAAAATTGTAAAGCTACGATTTTTTTTGTCTGTAGAGGCTTAATTGAATTGAATATCAAGTACTAAGCCTCAGTTGGATAACTTTGAAAGAATACTATCATAATTGGAGTATGATGAATCACTAACGAGCAAAATAATTATCGTCATTTTTTCGTTGATAAAAGTCTTTGAGAGATTAGTTTAAGTACATTTTCATGCAGCAACATTTTCTGTCACAGCTTTCTTTTTATTTAGCTCAAGTGAGTATATGACAACATTTTCGTCAAAAGTTGGAAAACATTGGAGTCACGAAAGTTCTCTACTCAAGCATCCAAAGCCCATTGAAAACTTTGAATGCGTATTTTTAGGAACTATGTTCTCTCGAATTGTCCAACACAATGTTGTGAAAATTGCAAGATCTATTGATTCCAAATGAATTGCATTGGATGGAACATCGAGAATCAATATTCTTCGTTCTACTCTTTTCCTTCCACATGTCATTTGTTAGTAACCCAACTGATTGATCCGATGACACACTTTCTCATAATAATAAATGATGAGTTCAATGCTAATTAGCTGATTTCAAATAGTGTTATCATTGCAAATATTACGCTCAAAAATGTCCACTTACTTTTTTTTTCTACAAGAGAAAAAATATCACAAATTGTTTATTTTTAGGCGAGCTTAATTACAAATTCAAAGGATATATATAACGTACAGCTGAGTAGGTTTTTTTCTATAAGATTCCACCTATTTTCAACTTCACATAGTATTTTTTCGTTTCCCAGTTCAGCAAGAGATTTATTCGTGCTTTTTTTCTCAGATGTAATTCCAAGTGCACGTTCTCAGGTCTGACTATAACTCAACGTTACTACGATATACTTGGCCACGTTTTTGTCGCATTCACCTACTCTCTATCTTATTTATCTATTTCCCCTGCTGTTTCTTGTTATATACAATTCTCTTCAATATATATTATACGTTTTTTTCGACGTCATCTTTTCAACAGTCATACACCGTCAATGTGGGTCTTATGAAAGGAAAGTCTTTCATTGTTTCAAAGAAACATAAAAAAAAACACCCTTCAATTAGTATCGTACGGGTCAGTGATTTCAAAACTATAATTGCAGTACGGTGTGCAAGTCGAAGTTCGTAAACATCAGTAATTTGTATATAATATACTCTTGCCACAATTAATCATTCCTCCATCGCCCGTTTCGTTTTCATGCTATTTTGAATTCTGTTTACAGAATATTGACTATACATATATGTATTAAATCAAAACCTACTTATTCTATAATTTACATAAATGCTAATCAGCCACTTCTGTACAACCAACCATGAGACTATTATTCGGTAATATCATCCACTCTACATCCTTCGGAATTATTTTCTTCTTGAAACTTTTAACGCCCTCGGAATTATGACGTTTCATTTAATTCGAGAACTTACATTAACGGACTACAAATAGCAAAAAAAAATCATTTTTTATTCTACATTTCTTTCGTTTTTATCACCAGCTTCATCTCACACTTGATTAATCTTGAACAAATGAAATTCCACGGGTGAAATATTACGTAGTAGAACTTCCGTGTAAATCTCTTGAGAAATATATGGAGATGTTATATTACAGAATTCGGTTAAAGTTGTAATGAAGAATAAAATGGGAAAATTTGTCAGCAAATGTTCTGTATATAAACTACTCACGAATGTTATAGTGACGTACAAAATTGTTGCATATTTGCAGAAAAACGAATTATAATGGTGAAATAATTCCGGAAAATTAATTTGTCATTGTTGTTGGCGTTCGACATGAATTATCATCGCCCAGCCTTCAAATGTCGTTATTTGACCTGAGCTTTTATTAATGTTCGTCACGCTTTAGTCATTCCGTGTACCAATGCCATTCATCACTTTGTGTACACGCGCGCACTTCATATCAGCAATACATCATGATTGAATATATGTATATGATACGAATTCTACAGCTTTCATGTCAATTCCAATATCTTGATATCCTGTTTTTATTATTATTATTTTCTAATTCGTATCCCCAATGGTATCGCATGGAAAAATAATCCAGCCAACTCACCCCCTATTGTTCATCAGTTCACGAACATAAAAGTAACGCTGAGTTTTACTATATTTGTTTTTTCGACTTTGGATAGTTGTGTATTTCGCATTATTAGGGGCAGCTCTTGCATGCTCACAGGGAACTCCTGATTGGGGTATTTTTATCACGCAAGTTCCTATTTATTTGTTCTGGAGAGAGAAAACCAACTCAATTAGTGAAGCAAAAGATGATTTATTATTCACGATTAATGACATACTAATGTTATTGAAAATGTTATTTATCATATTTTGTGCAGAAGAGATTTTGCATGTCAGCTTCGAGCTATAATTTAGAAATCATTCATAATATCTCATGGACCACAAATCTGTAGAGGCTTTTGTTGTGGCGGATAAATACCCAACAAAAAAGGTCAGCTGTCAAAATATTTCAAAGTCAATAATTAAAGTAGATACGATTTTCAATTTAGCACGCTCGGGAAGGCACTTTTCAATATGGATTTGTTTGTCTATTGTATAACCTTGGAGAGAATTATATGAGAATTCGAAATATTATAACAATTTTCCATTTCCTTATGAAACTGTCTCAATTCCCTTCTTCACAAACAATTATTCATTTAGTATCATTCACTACTTCCTAATCCCTATTTATGTGGAGTTGTCTTTCCTACTCTGTCTTTCTTCAACACGATTCTTTAACTTTAACTTCTATGAAAAAAAAAAAAAATGAAATCGTGAAGAATATGAATAACATTGTCGGGACAAAAATGTTATACAATCCTCAGGGCCGCAACTGGAAGCAATTTATCATTCTTTAGGGGTCAACTACGAGAAGTGTCACATTATTATGTGCGATCTGTGTTTGTAGAGCCTTTTTCCGCGTCACCAGCCCTCCACAGTCTTTCCCTACGTCAAAAAATGTGTTTATCATAATATTCACATGGAAAATATTTTCTTCCAAGATTATGATCGTGAACAAAATTGGTATTGCTCTTTTTCACCAAATTTTTATCCAATCAAATCTTATTTTTATATGTTTGTTTTTTACGATTTTTGTTGGGGTGCAAATGGATAAAGTCCATTCCACGAAATTACACACGTTGAGTAATATTCCAAGTTAAATTGTACGCAACGAAAATTCACTCGCTGTATAGAGAAGAAAAGAAAACTTTTGTGATATTTACATACATCCCATTGCCATTCAGTTGGTCGTTCTTCATTCCTTCCCGTCGACTTTATACAGACAGTCGACTCCATTTGTAGGAACACGTCAAATCTATTGTGAAGTGCCATGAAAGCGGAAACGAACGAAAAAGGGAAAAAAATCATTTAATATTAATTCGACTTTTGAAATAAAAATATTCTTCCACTTTGCTGTATCTAATTATGTGAAGAAAATACACGGAAATTACAGTACGTTACATGTTTTCTCACACGCTATTAGATATTATAAATTGTTTTTTTACTTCACTATTCAATTGAGATGTCCACGAATATTCTTCGTCAAACCAAAACTGTCTATGCCAATATCAATAATGTTACTGCTGATAAAGGTATTGACATTTCATCAATCTTATGAAGAACAGACATTGGACAAGATAATTTCATATGCAACACTCACATTTAATCATTCTTTCATTTCACAATACTTCTGCATAATCAAATTCATCAATAAAAAGTACCATGCTTGGAAAATCGTGGAAAAATAGTGAATTTTCATTGTCAGGATTACGTGTGTAAATAATTTCAAGTGTACCTGTATCAGCAATGCTCTTGTTTACTTCCAGTAACGAGCTGTTGTGTGATGGGGATTGATACACATCCTGAGATTTCACACCAACAACTACAGACACCTGATAACGAGAAGTAAATGTATAGATCAACAAGAGGGAAAATAAAATGAAATTGGAAGATAACAAAAAAAGAGAATCGAGATTCAGGTTTATTTTCTTCAATATCCAATCGAAAATAGATTAATTTCCATCAATTATATTTCACCCCGTACAGCATTAAAGGGAGATTTAACAACAATGACACAATGAAACAATCAGTACCCCCTCTAAAATCACCAACCGTACTTGCTAGAAGTTTCCACCGAGTATTGCGTTTTCACAGGGAAGCAATTTCGTCTCGTTATGTAGAACAAATTTCCACCGACAAATTTCGGGGATGATGAAACGATAGTTTGCACACGTGGCCATAAACTCGTACAAACTTTTATCTATTGTATATAGAGTACTGAGCTCAGGAATACACAAAAAAAAGTTATTAAATAAAAAAAAAAAGGTTTTATGAAAAAGCAGAATTATTGTATGGTAAAAGTTAAAGTATATAAAAAGCAATTGGGCGTGCTGCAAATTTTATTCTCTTATCAAGTTCTCAGTCCATTTTTCTTCTATGTTAAATATCAGATACATTTTTGATTCATAAAATGGCCTCACTTCGTTCATTTATACCATACACCAATTCAACAAAAATGCAACAATTCTCATTTGAACATTATTATGCTGTCAAAAAATACATCATGGTAAAAAAATCTCTTGTATGGAAAATTGGCTGTTTCAACGTAAATAATGAAACGTATTCATCACCTACGGCGCCATTGCTACCCATATACATTTATGTAACAGATGGTCAATAAACAATTCAATTGTATATACCACAATAAACTCGGGTTTCTCACTACATAATATTTATAGATGTATTCAAATTCATTATATAATGATATATTGTAAAATGATAGTATCGTTATGCAGAGAATAAAATGACGTCATATCAATTGCAATATATCCCATTCCAAGCGATTACATTATGACAATAGAAAACTACAGTCGAAAAAGGAAGCAACGAGATACGAGATGTGATGCGAGATGATGATACATTCCCTCTCTCGCGGTTTCTATCGTGTATCAGACGGTACTCAGCAGCTATTTACGAAAGCTGGGAGCTCGAAGTTTCAAACAGTTCACAGATAGATATATACATACTTATATATATATATGTATATATATGCAGCCATCCACAAAAGTGGAAGAGGAACTGATAAGACATTAGAGAGTAGCCAACAACAAGAGCACAATAGGAGAATGAGAAGGATTGAGGACGAGAAGAGACGGTATACGTGTCTTTGAATTGAGTTTTGGGCTGAGCAAATGCCCGATTAGAAGTCTTCCCACGCAACGCCGTCGCCACCGAGAACGCCCAACGATGAAAATGACGTGGTAGCGCGAAGGGAGCTTTAGTAAAAGCGTGATGAAGGGTAAAATAGAGGAAGCGACGCAACATCCCACTTCCGTCATCACTATTCCACTTGCTACTCGCTCGCGAAAGCCTCTTAACCCGGCGACGAGCAACAGACTCGTTGGCTGCGGGCTTTTCTTGTGGCGTCGCCACATTCATAAGTCATTTCCATTATTATTATAACACACAGTTAGCATTATTTATGAGGTTATCAGAGAAATGGCAAGCAGAATGAAATTCAATTTGTAATGGAGACTTTTTTTCTGGTAGAGTTTAAAGAAATTTGGATATTTATTGGGTTCTTGATTCACCTGAAATTCGTTTCTTTCATGTTTTGGTTGAAAAGACTTCACTGGATTTGAATTAATCGTTGATGCGATTGTATGTGTTCTAATTCGCTTTTATAACTGGAGTATTTCATTGAAGTCAAAGAATATATTTCACCACCTGTATTTGGCGTACGGTAAATTTTAAATGAATGGCAAAGCCACAAGTCATCATCCATCAGTTGTAGTAAAGTGACGCCTGAACGAGCACTTTCTAAAGTAAATGTCGATCATCTACATGAAATTTCCATTTCCCCTTTCTCTCATCTGGTGTAGGTAATTCTCCTATACCCATAACTTCTCCCTTTCATTCACTCGCCACTTTGTGCCAGCTTTTATTCTTTCTGACTTTCATCTTTGCAATCGTACAATTTTCATTCATTCATTTTGCTTTTCCTCTCTTACAACATTCTTACCTTGCCTCCAGGTTGATTTTATTTGCAGTCTTGCACGAATGCGAACCCACATTTCATTCGATCGCAGAATAAACGTAGCCCGTAATAATATCGTCGTAAGCTTTCAATGTTCTTGAAAATATATATTCGTAGTGCGTTAACGAAACATCATTTGTGAATTTTCTCCAATAAATTATCTCCGCTCGTGACTTCATTTCATTTGACCCATTTCAATTATTATATTTATATAATTGCTCTTCACCTCTCAAATGAATATGATTATAAAAGCTCTCGAAACTTGGTTGCAACCGTCATTGTTGTCTTCGCATTTGAAACTTGGAGAATATTCTTCAAGCAACACAACTAGCTGATACATTCGAATGTTAATCTGTGTTTACAATTTAATCCACTGACATTGAATCTGGTATAGCATGATTTTTTAAATGAAATAAGTCACTCTGAAATCAGAACTGGCAACCGTGGGAGGGAAAAACTCGTACTCAGGGAATTATTCACTCATGGAATCATTAAAACTTCTCGTGAAATTTAATTGGGGATTCATTGGAATTAGAGTCATTTTAAAATGGTCTCACAATCAATTCGTCGGAAACTCGTGGACTATCCTCATCAGCAGATATCGCATATTCATGCATACACATGGAAACTTTCCTGGTTGGTCAGCAACAACTGTCATTGTCGCATGAAGCGCCAACTGGGGGGTCTCAATCCACGAATAATATTCGTAGAAGCACACTCGACCCAAGTCCTTGACTAGGAACATCAAAAGCGCCTCATTTCTACATAAATATGACTGCATGGATGGCAAGCTCATCTGGAGAGGCAACACATGGAATATATAGTGACGTAACAGCCACAACTTTGGAAGTGTATATACCCCTGCAACATAACGTTCACAGCAGTTGCGATGAGTGTGTAGCATTGGTCTCTAGCGAATTTGCCTTCTCTCTGTTTGGCAATATTATTATCACATTGAATACCTACTGCTCACGTCGAAATAGCGTTAAACTTCTGCTACTGAAAATGCAAAATCAGATGGGTGATATTACTATATGAACAAACATATCTATAAATATATATCAAATTGATTCAATCGTGTATTAATTCAGTTTACTATGAAGTTGGGATGAAAGATGGCATTGAATATGATATCACCAACAGCAGTTCTCACACGAGAATATAGTGAGAAAGGATTTCTATGCAATGGTCTATCTAAACTATACCGAAAGTTCATCCGAAAGTATCTTTGGATAAAGGCGTCAATGATAAAGGGAATCATTTTCATATCTGGATGAGATGATAGGAATTTTAGTTTTATTGATTTAATTTGACTCTTTTTTTCTTTCTTGTGGCTCCTCGTTTAATTTATTCACTTAATATACATAAATCTGTATGATATTGCAATACCGCATTTTCTGTGAATATTTATCTGAAGTAAAGTTTTATGAAATTATTTGGACGCCGTTGCGAGAATGCTGTGTAAGCAGAGAGCCCTATATATAGGAGATGGGTTGGCAAATTCCAAAGGGAGGTAGAAGAAAATATAGGAATTGCGGATCTCAAGGGAGATGAAAGGCTAAAGGAAATGCTGCCAACCACTCTGATGTGTTTACATAACTGGCGAGTTTCGATATACCATAACCTCTATGCAAACTATGGACGATGATCTTCGTAGCTTCTGCCACTAAATACCAGTATTGATACGTTCCATGAATGACCACGAGGATGATAACATTGTCTTGCATTAGATATTTGGGTATCTTATTGTTAACTCTGCACCAGCGATAGTTAATTGTCTATAAATTATTTTCTCCGAGATTATGATAGTTTACATACCCTTGAGGTCATTTGAGCTTCAATCCGAAGCATTGCGTCGGAATGGTATTTACTAAATGCGCTCGTGCATCCTTGTAATTCTCCCATGGACCTTTCCAACCCACATTGCAACATACCAATTAGAACATCAGACGTGACATGGTGTATACGTTGACACAATAGTTAAATTGTGTATCTAGCCCGTATCCAATATTTTTCTTTGACCCTTATAAACATAGAAATGTCTTTTGAGTTTTACTTAGAGAAGAAAAATTTCAGAAAATGTTGTACGCTGATACAAAAAAAAAGTAGCTTATCATCTCATGAGTGAGTGGAAATAATTTGTTGATGATGAAGCGTCGTAGGAGTGCTCTACGATGTCTTATTAATAATCTACGACGACAGACATTAGTATACATATATATTCATCACTTCGTGCGGCTTACATACGTGACGACATTCCAGAATTTCGCGATGAGAATATCGCAAGACGCGACTAAACGTGATTTGAACACATATTTCGTACAGTATTTTATATATATATATATATATATTGTGCAAGTGATCTATATTAGCCGGAAGAGCGAAAAAGAGAGATAGATAATGAGGTAGTATGGATAGAACGTGCATGATTCGAGAATTGAAAGCGACTCTTTTTGACTCATACATCCTTCATATCATAAATTGGTCTCGCATGTATTGAAATATAAAAATTTCAAAATTTAAATTCAGATAAACAATTACCTGTCTCATATTGATTCAGTGAGATGCAGAAAAAACTAAACGAAAAATGAAATACGCGCTCGAGAGAGAATATAATTGCAAATATGAATGTTGGTGTCAGTGCAATAAAAAAATAATATACCACGACGACTTTGTGGATTTGCGGATAAACCCTAGAGCGCCTTGGTTGTCCGCTCTCCACATTCACCAACGAGAAATGGATCCTTCCAGGTAAGTAGGTCGATCGGAGGTTGGAGATCAGGAGGGAAAGAAGGCAGAGAGGAAAAAATGAGAGGTAAAAAGAGAAAACAAACAGAGAAGACAAAATTGGAGAAAGGGTCGTGTGCGGTTATTGAAGCTGCTCGTCGCGCGCGAAAAAGAGAAGAAATGATCATCGTCCTCCATAGATGTACATACCACATATACCTCAATGTAAACAAAAAAAATCTCTTTTCACTTTAATCTCGTACTGGATATCGCGACCCGCGACGAGTGGAACATCGAAATATAGAGGGGAGAGAAGAAAAAAATCCGGAGTTACATCCCCACATTCTTTTTTTCTTTTTTCTCTTTTTGCTCATCACTAATCCTCACAGAGTATCCAAGTGCACAGTTCATATTTATTTGAGATATTTTTGGAAGGTATCAACTACATTTCTTGTAACACAACCTGGAAACACACCTTGATCAATTGAATATGATACTTTAATAAATGAAAAGGAACATGTGCGTCAGTAACAATAAAAAGTATCCTGTAATAGAAAGTGCAAACAATAAAAGAATACGATACAAAATTCGAATTTTTTGTAATAAATTGGATGAGGATAATATTTGTTAAATTTCTATAATGTTGAACGTGATAAGAATTCAGAAAAAAATCGGCAATGAAAGGAAAATTGATGTTCGAAATGTGAAATCCATTTTTACGAAGATTCTCACCGACTTTCATTGAGAAGTAGAAATAAAAAACTATATTTTTTCAAGAAATACAGACTCAGAAAGAGAATCAAATTTCTCGAAATAGAAAAAACATCTCTCTATTGCATGTGAATTAGAGTGACCTCTGCTCTCATGAGTGCTGGAATTTCTACGATGTCCCAAACTTCGCCATTGAATTTGGCTCATATGGTCTTGGTAGCTTGTAGTTGCAGAAAATAAAAAAGAACTCAACTTCTCTCGAATTTTGACAGAGGCAATCGATCTCAAGTATAGTTGACACAAAAACCATACATGGAAAATTTCTTAAGCGAAACTGTATATATACTATGCCTACATTTATAGATCCAATCCCTTCAACTTCTTCGAACATCAGGAGAGTGTTCAAGTGAAGGCCAAAGATCACAATTTTCAGTGAATTGACGACCCCTTTTATCCTACTATCTCTCGTATAAATTCATGTATATATACATGTATATATGAACATAAACTCTGCGTGGAGCTTCTCTCTATTTACCTTGAAGGTAAGTCGCTTCACTGTTGGGTAAATATATTATACATATCAACAAAGTAAATTCAATATGCCACTAAGCGCCGTTTTCATTTCCCTACGTAACAATTCTTTCTTGCTTATGTGATATTAGAGAGGGAAAAGAAAGGCTGGGTGTGAAGGAGTGAAAAAAAAAATAAAGTGAAGAGATTATTTTCCATGTAAGGGGGCGCATTTTCAAGGAAATTCATTTTGATTTATGACGAAATTGCCCGATTTCTTATCGAATAATTCTTAAAAAATAACACACGTGGATTTTCAATTAGAAAACGACAAAAGTACAGTGAGCAAACACTCACTTATTTTTCTGATACATGTAATAATATTCCGAGTGGACTTCTGTTGCTATCCCATGAGATTTCATGACAATTTTTTTTAGATATGGATAAAAATATATAGATAGACACCTGTGACGTGTGGAGTTGGTGAGAATGTTGGCAGAGCGCCAATATAGCCTGACCAAGAAATAGACGCTAAAAGGTGTGAAGTCTTCAACGATAAAGTGTCCCTTGTCGACTTTCCACTATATTCAGAAAGCCTTCTACTAATAGACTCCATTTTCATCTTACCACTATCGAATTAACTCCGAAAAATAATATTTTATCACTCTCGCAATGGACCACAGGAACAGTAGAAATAAAGTAAGGACATTAATTCATTCATCTGATCAATATATATATATTGACGCTATTCAACATCTTTATAAAGGTACATTTTTACCCTAATTTAGCCGCTTAAACCTCGAAGACATATATTTATACGTTGCTGCAAAATATTATGCACGAGTTGTAGAAGAAAATGGGCTTGATGAATATTTAAAAACGACCCTGGCCACATTCACCCTCCTCTTTTCTCTCTTCCTTTTTCTTTCTCTCTACAAAGATTACCTGTTCCCACTATCTGCAATATTGGGATGGGACAAATGCGAAAGGACAAAAATCTCTCTGTACCGTGGCTTTGAAATGTTGAATAATTCGCCATTCGAGTTTTGGGTACTACAAAGCTTTGAAAGAAGACTCTGACTATTACATGAGAGAGTAATATAGCTATAAAAGGAGCTTAAGATTGGAAAATAAATGTTAAATCGTGAAATAGAATGTAATGATAGAGCGGAAGTAAGCGAGAATATAATACACGAATATTTCATGTGCGAAGATTGATCGCAGAAACTGATCACTGTTACCTATACTGTGTGCAAGAGTATCACCGAAACAGTTTCACATACCAACCGATATTATTTTATGTGACGAAATATTGAGCAGACAAAAATTGAATGATGATGGAAGAAAATACCATGAATTTTTGAATAAATCTTTCGCAGAATTCATAAAATTCGCAATAATTATATTGTCCCATCTGCATTACATCATTTAACTTGCATTTATGTTGGCACTAGCCCGTATTCCCTAATCACAATATAAATTAATTCATAATAATAATCCATCTTTTTTTCATCTGTGATATTTTCCAGAGTAATCGATCCGAAATTCATAATTGCGTTATTAATTTGAGTAACCGAGTAATGTGCAAACGCGAATTCATCAAAACTTTTTATTTCATCATTTCAATTCGTTCATTTGGAAATTTTGCTCTCCAAAGTGAATCTGCTGGATAATTTTCAATAATCACTA
The DNA here is from genome assembly GCA_030523045.1 of Meteorus cinctellus. Classification (NCBI taxonomy): domain Eukaryota; kingdom Metazoa; phylum Arthropoda; class Insecta; order Hymenoptera; family Braconidae; genus Meteorus; species Meteorus cinctellus. The sequence continues at coordinate 651,181 of JAPYZF010000011.1, read as the reverse complement.
ACAAACATTGATAAATATTGATATATTCGTCCTCTTCAGCATTCCCAAATGAAAACATCCAAACTCACTGTAAAACTTTCCATATATGGAGCACAGTATATATACATATCCACCACATCATTTATAAACTAAACAGAAACTTCTGATGAACCTTCCTCTCATCATATCACGCCCATGGGCCGAAAATTCTATTCTATTCTGGCATATGATGAAAGTGCATGTACTCGCTGCATGTATTTTCATATAGACGACGAGACAATAGCTTCTATACACCATATAACTTCATATGTTGTGCACATATATATAAACATGTCCAAACACGGACAGAATCGCATACCATCATCGTTGCCAACACAGCTCGTGCAAATATCGTCCATCCAATCTGGAATTACGCCGACGACGTAGCCGTTTCATTACGAATCGATTTAGAGCACTGACAGGGTTGATACACTGTTTACAATGCGACATAGATATCGATTAGATTTCAGTTGGAAAATCCGAACCACCTCTTCAATGGCTTACTATAATACATTGGAAAAAAGTTTGTATTCGAAATAAATCTATCTCGACATATTGTTCACTCAATCGTACAAACATTCACATTGAAATCAATCAATATAATATACCAGATAATAAAAAAGGTCAATTTCGATATGACTGATCTCTACATCAGAAAATGGTAAAGTTTCATCTATAATTTTGAGACATATGACCACTTTAGATTACAACTGTAGATCTTATTCAGAGTTTATATATCCTTGTTGTTGTTATCTACAATGAGAATTACTCAGACCACGGATTGGAAATTTCCGTGAAAATGCCACCATGTGCGTATCATCATCTACACCATTACTTCACGTATTCACAACACCAACACCTAGGTAAATGCAATCTACTGCTGATGTAGAAGTGGCGAATCCATGAATAATCGTCCACCACACCATTACCACAAAACTGCTGCTACCTCGAGATAGCCATATCTGTATATACTTATGTATATATATATTGTGAGCATACCATCTGTATTGTAGATATTTGTGGGAATGTAATCGTACGATCGATTAATCGGCTTCGCGATTCATTCGATGGGGGTTAACCAAGCTTAATAATCTAGCGTTGGATTTTCAAGTGAACGAAGCACTGCGGAGCGCAAATCAAGTAGATAAATATACCAACACAGTTCACTCATCCACTTACATTTACGAACACACTGATGAATATTCCTCAGAATTATATCTCAGTAGAATTTATGTACGTGTAGATAGATGAGAGTGTGGGCTGAAATATCACGACGTTTAATTTACAACTACACAAGGGACCTAGTTATATATGTATTCGTATGTTGAAATGTGTATGGAACTTTAATATAGATCAATTGCTCACGGATCATTAGTAGCAAGAACATTTGGGATATTACATGGTTGAATTCGCTTCTTCGTAATTTCCATGTTAGATCCTTTATATTTATTTGTTCTATTATGATAATTAATTGCGTTAGGTTTATACAGAGTGAATAATTTCTAAAGATCAACAGAAATCTATCTGCAGGAACATGGAATATTCTTTCGATGACAATCATTCTTTTATGTTTATTTATGTATAATATTTCAGTTCCTATGTTTATCGAAAAATCAATGAATACACATACAAAGAATATTGATAGTTCTAGTTTCAGAGAACAATAGTCGATGGTCTGGATCAGATATTATAGATAGACAGTAGAGTGGAAGTAGAATGAGAGAGTTTGCTTAAAATTATGAACTTCATAAAAAAAAATGGCAGTGTATACAGTGCGATAAAATTATTCTTGATTGGAAGACTCTTCTTGTGCTCGACTCAATAGTTTGAATTCCAATTTAGGTGCAAATTTCGGGACTGTCATCGAGATTAAGAGAATTCAAACAAAAGTTCATTTTCAAAATAATCATGACAAATGGAAACACCTGATTGTGTTCGCTTTCTTCTCACGCAAAGAGGATTCTGCTAGGAAAACTCACTATGTATTTTACATTCGAGAGCAAAAAGGAGTCGATTCCTTTCTTAGAAAATATTTATCATCGATGCAAGCATACCTTTCGTACGTTTCTATTTCACATTTGATATTTAAGATGTTCATTCTTTGACTATGGGCTTAAAGTCAGTGACACAAATTTTCAAGATATTGAACTTCATCAAAATCAACTGAGTGGAAGATTGTACACATGAAACTATGGGCAGAAACCAACGTTCATATTCGAAACTGTACTTGCATTGCAATCCGTCGGAAACAACACCAACTTTTATCACGAGCAGTCATTGATACATTTGGTGGATTCTCCTGAAATCCTTTCCTTGCGTTTGTAACCAAATATCGTCTTTCAGTTGTATCTAACTGTGACAAAGGTTGATATAATGGATAGTGGACGTCCACAGTATTGACAAATTGACAGCGCATATTGCTAACAAAATCGAACTCTGGAGCCAAATAGAACGTTCAAGTTTACCATCAAGAAGAATTCAGGGCACGAATTTCTCTTGGCCCTGAAGATCCACATATATATAGATATATTATGTATGTAATGGAGTTTTCTTGACTCCCATTCCGTTATGTTATTGGTTTTACATTCGAATTCACTTCATTCCTTACCCCACACATTCAATATATACATGTACACACATATATCTTTGAGATTTTTGCTATGTCGTCGCCATTTTGTAGCAACATTGACTCACATTATACATTTTTATTCCATGAACAAAAAAAGAACATAATAAAATGAGAAAGAATATAATGATAATCCATTTCCTCTGACTGTTGTTACAAAATAAATTTCTAATATTTTATTTTGGAGAATTTGCGTCAAATGAGCGCACAGAAAAGAAAATATATGAATGAAAAGTGTAGAAGAAAAGAGACATCGGTTAAACGTTCCACTCATTTTCACCTCTTAAAAAACAGGCTTCCTCATTCATTCCACATTTCCCTACCACAATTTCTTTTTTCCCCCTTTTCGTGCACTTTTCCTTTCTTTCCGTAATTTTCCTTCTTTTTCTTTCATCATTTGCTCCTTTTGTTATTATATACAAAAGCGCAATGTGAAAGAGATTTTTCTATAAAAGTGTGAGTTTGATACTCTCAATTATTCCTCATTTGTAACAGCTCTTTCGTATTCGATAGACTCATTATATTTATAGTCGTAAAATACAGACACATTACATAAGAGAGACAATTCATAGGAGTAAATAAATTATATATGTACATAAGAGTAAAAGTGAGAATGAAAAGATGCTGGAAGAATATGGTTAGGGCAATAATAAATTTATCTTCCCTATTATATTCATATGTACGTTATATGTTAGATCGATTTCTTGCAGACACCCACTTCATTTTGCGAGATCCAATATCACTTGGCGTCGAAAATTTCCACGTCAGTTGACACCAGTCTTCCGTTTATTTCCTCCTTTTCCACTATCTTCCAATCACACTTCCATCCATCTTAAGATTGATATGCGTTTCAAGTGTAGGCTGAAGAGTCAAGACGACACTTTCTTGAAGACATTGGTGCTTTAATGAATTCTATGAATCACCTGCGTTTTTCCCCATCACTTTATCCCTTGCTGTTCTACATCTCCCCTACTGGTTTACTCTTTGCAATTTAATATTTGGACGATTTACCCTTAATTATTTATGTTAGTGTTCGTGTATATCTTACATTTCTCTGCTCGATCTCCTTTCGAGGGAGTAAATGAACTGTTGGACAACTCGAAGATACGGTTGAACTTAAATGGGAACGGATATTTGAATAATGTACCGAGAAATTCAACTTTGCTGTAAAACGTTTATTCTTAATGCTGTTACATGTAGTGTAAAGAAACTTGATGTTTTTATTATTCTACCAGAAAATTCTCAATGAAAATTCTTTCCAGAAATCTCAATACTATTCAAATCAGCTGGGAGTGAATGAATATTGAAAGACGTGTTCAGGGAATTAATTATTTATCAAGCAATCGTTGTATTTCTCGTTTGTTTTTTCGTATTGGTATTTTGTTCGACATACTAATTCCACAGAATGAAAAATTCATCCGAATTTTTTTGGTCCACTTGCTTCAATCAGCCTCGGTATTGATGAAAGAGCAGCTAATATGAACGGGGAATTTGAGAATCATATGGGCGTGTATCTCTCAGTTGACATGTTCTTTTGACATGAATGTTTCATTAGTTCATCAAAAATTATAATTTTTTCAATGAATTATTGATGGCTTCATCAATATTATTCCTATGAAATTCAATGACAATAAAAAGGCATATTCACTTTTCAATACGTTTATCACTGTACACTTCAGTACATACAATGAACAATTTTTTTTTTCCCCTCCTTTCTTGTTGATGAGATGGAAAAACGTTGAATAATACAATGAGGCCAACCAAATTGCTTCAAAATTCATGAATAGACATGAAGGTTTTATAAATATATATGATAGAAGGTAGCCAAAATAATGAGAATGTAGAGAAGGATTGTGCAGTAGAGAGGACAACCATCACTGTTATTGCCCTCATGTCCATTGAAGCTGCAAAACAAAGGAATTAAACAGTTATAACAATAATTATTTTTCCTGAACAAGTCAAAAATGTGAATGTCAATGCTAAACAAATGACAATTGTAAAGCGGTTGACCCTAATAACTCTTTGATGTGAAGTTCTATATTCCATCATTGAGCTTATGAGGCACAAAAGAATTTTACGCTTCATTCAGTAGTGTCCACTTCAAAACATTTGACATTCCGTTCCTTTTCAGCTATTCGTTCAGAGAAAAATGTTCGTTGATATGATAAAAATGACAGAAACATTCCAACTATTCATAAATGGACCAGTTTGAATAATGAAATTGTCACACATCACGTTTTAATTAAATTAATATTCTACGTATTTTGTTATTAGATTGAAATGTTTCATTATAATTTGTAGAATATATCTAAAAACTCGAAGAAACTCATTCAATCATATCAATGGAGCGAAAATGAAGATTAATAAGTTTGTGTATGAAGAGAGAATTTCATGAGATCATTCACAGTAGTCTGCACGCGACATGACATGCTTTTCAACTTGCTTCGACACGTTTCATTGGAGGAAATATATCCTCACGTGGGTCGAGCATCCTACTAAAATTTATATGCATATATATTGCATTTATATATGATATGAAGAATGTTAGAATATTGGTGAATATGTAGTTGGTGCTTGATGAATCGTTGGGGCTTAGTCTCTAGAATTGGATCAATGTCTAGGTATTCATGAGCCGAAAATAGACAATAATACGGATATGCAGTTTCATCAACATGACTGCACCGATAGAATAATCACTAATTATATAGTGAGATAATTCATCGATTTCCAGTCATTGTATTGAATTACACAAAAGTAACTCGATGTTCATCGATGTAATTAATTTTTTTTGCATTCTTCCTCATTATTTTTTTGCTATCTCAAGCCTTTATCTGATGCAATATCAAGTTAATTGGATAGTCGAGTAATGGATTTTCCGGTAAAGCTGAATTATATTCCAATGAGGAATAAAGCATGAGAAGCAAAAAGGGAAGGAAGAAAATGCTGGATGGAAAATGAGGAGAGACAAATTTATTGTTGGCCACAGCGTAGCGAAAATACGTCAGCATAACTTGAGAATAAATATTGCAGTACTATAACTAGGGAGGTAGAATGTACGACTTTGTGCTTCTTTTGTGATGTTACATGCGTTGAAAGATCATATTAAGAAAATTTTTATGCTGCAATCCGCGAATATATGAGTAACGAGCTCTAATGTTAATATGGAAACTTTGATAATTAAGACAAAAGCTCTCAACGGAACATGTGAAATATGTGAAGTAATGTTATAAGTGTTATAAGATAGTCTGTTTCCCATTTAATCATCTTTTCTTAAGATATAACGAGCTATTCTTGTTACTTGAATCAATCAAGTCTTCCATTTCCATCCACAAAATACAATAATGTATGATGAAGCTGCCATATCTGCCACAAGTATGAAGATGTAGACAAAATTGATGAAGAACAAAAGCACGTGCCAAATTTCAACGAACCATTTCAAGCACGGATGAACATGAACAAGGTTATACAAACTCAGAATGTTCCATGTGTATTGCCAATATATATTATTATATAACATCAGCGTATCACTATTTCAAACAAAAATCAGAATCAGGTCTTTTTACAGTTCTTATAATCTCAATTAACATTTGATATTCAACCACTTGCCACACAAAAGAAAAAACGTAACAACTGAATGGAGGTAATGAAATAATGCGAAAAATAAACAAATAATAAATTCATAAGTGAAGTAAGTGACCTAGAAAATGAACTTGAAACATTAGGGTTAATAGAGTCAACCAGTGCAGTGGGTAAAGAATTTTTGTTTTTCAGCACACGATGTCGAATGAGCCATTAACACGACGTACATACAAGGTTACAGGTCTAGGCCATTGTTTCATTTAATATTCCTATAATATCATAGATGGTTGGAGCTTACCAATTATGAAAAAAAAAACTTTCAGCCCCTACATATCACCCAGCCAAGTTCATACACGTGCTTGTCATCAATTTGTTGAATATAATTCTAACCGGTCAATGCTGTTTGGCCACGACCGTTTGCTTTTCACTTGAGCACTTGGATTGAGACGCAGAATCAGTAAAGTGTAGGAATGGTTGGAACAGAAGAAAAAGAACACGAAGAAAGTTTATCGCTGGCACTGCAACCTGTCTTGAAGGTTGAAGTTGCTTTCTTGAGTTTGAGTTGAATTGATAGGAAACCAGTAGTGATTTTTCTCTCGAACGATATGACAATGAATGAGTTGGCCCAGTCATTCGGTATGTATGTATTTGAATTAAATGAATAAAATTTTTTCTATTATGAAATGATGAAAGTTTCATCAAAGAATTATCGAATTAGATATGACTATATTCCGCAAGTATATAAAAGGGCCTTGAGTAAATTGTGAAAGAAAAAAAACGCTTGAGTATTCGTAATCATCAAGGAACTGAAGCTATTCAAATTGTCGCTAAAAAAAATCAAAAAGTTGGTCTCATCCAATGGGTAATCCTGAGACTAGGCTAGAAATATCATTGAATACAGCAAAGTTTTTTTTTTCGTCATTATTCTTTTTTTATTTCATTTCCAATTACGATATTTTATGATTAAATCCCACAGACAATGCCACAGTGTTAGAGGGAAAAAAAAAAACGGTGAACGAATAAAATTTTAATCACGATATTGGATCTGAAACAGCTCTTTTTCTGTTTCCACTTTAATTTTTCATTCTTTTATTTTCTTTCACCACTTTTCTTTTCTTTTTTTATTCGCGAACCCTCTCTCGGTCGGAGAACTCGTGCAACTTTTTTTCTAAGCGAGCCTATTCACAAATCTGAAACTCAAAGAATTGGCGAAACAAGTTTGAATGAGGTTGGACTGGAAAAAGAGAATATTGCACAGAAGCCAACTAAAGTCAATAATTGATATTGATGATATATGTGTATATATAGATCTCATTCAAACTTTTAATACCACCCATAAACACCCTCGAGTTCACATAAAATCTTCTCACCTCCTTGGTCATAAATATTGTTCTTTCTCGTCTCATTTCCTCTACTCTCTTACTAATCTTTTCCTTTCACTTATTCCCTTTTCCACCCTATTGATATCTTTTATTGCACTTTCTTTCCAGTCCCTTTCGAGAGATTATTTCCGTCCCCACATTATATACAGTCAAAGAAGATCGATCCATCATCCTTGACTTGATCCCCCGCAATCTCATGCATGCCGACTTGAACGATGCGTTGCGCAAATGATGAGTAAGGCAATCGATTACTTTTCCACCATCTCCCTCATTGTGTTTTCCTTACTCGGTCGTCTCTCCCACTATTCTTTCACCCGGTCAACCAAGCGATTGCCTGTTGCTCCAGTTTACCAGGTCACCGTTGTATCGCGCATACACACTTGATCGTTACGAGGAAGGTTTTACATATGGTTGTGTCAATAGACATATCAATAAAATACTCCAAGCGTTATTCCAATGGAATCTGTACATCATTGACCCATTATTTACCACCGCAATGCCTGAAATATACTCAAAGACATAAAAACCATAATATTTTCCACGGTAACCTTGTACGCATTATTAATTCTTTATCGCAATGTGATATCTTTAGAGGTGTACCACAGAAATTCAACTGTCGACTCTGATTAAGTCATTCGATATTGTTCATGGTTCTTTATCATATTTTATGTAACAAAATAATTCATATTATCTGCCTAACATAATCCGATCATAATATTATTATCAGCAGTATCTGCTAATAAAGATATTACGATAATAATTTTATTACTCAAATAATAAAATCCAAAGCAAAACTGAATCATTGATTTCATTACTCTATTATGATAACCATATCGAAATTTTTGCACAATAATCAAATTAAATATTACTATTTAACTTCGATTTTAGTGGAAGCATTCAAAGACATACTGGGAAAGTATCGGAATATGCATTCGCCATCCATGCGGAAGGGATAACAAGCGAATGTAGGACATAAATAAATAGAAGTGGCTGAGCAACAGTTGGGCAATGTGATGATACAAAATCGTTGTCAATTGTTGGCAACAATACTTTTTGTTTTTTATGCGCCAGTAATATCAAATGTACTCAGCATCATTATATGCCCAAGTGACCGACCATATTTGAGACTAGTCAATTGTTATTCTCATTTACTCTGTTTCTTCTCATATTCTGGTATTCCGAAGGAAATTTTCTCTTATTATCCTTCCGACCATTCATTATATTTTGTTCCTGTTGAGAATATGAATGGTTTTCATGATGAAAGTTTTTTTTTTCTTTTTTTCTCCATATTTATTCCGTCCCAGGACTCGCGTCGTTGAAGCGTTGCCTGCACGGCCAGCCAACACCGATCAATACTCACCTGGCCATCTCGAGCCTGCACATGCCTAACGGGGCGCCGCGTACTAGATATATAACAACACACTCACTTTGGGATTCGCAATAATATAAGAGAGAGGGAGAGAGTGAGAAATGGGTGAGGGAGCCTGCTAGGTCACCAACATTTTCTAAAGAACATTTTACATATTGTTAAAAATATGTATGTAGAAATAAATATGTAGATAATTACATAGAATGCGTGTTGGCGTGTGAATTTAATGTAGAGCTATTACTCCCTCTTGACATTGAGCAAATTCATTACATGAATAATTAATATTAGAAAAATGTATCGGCCGAATTATATTTATTACCCTTCACATAAATGAGTCCCAATTCTCGTTTTTCATTCATTCGTGCTCTAGAAAATCCGAACAAATGAGGTAGAGGAAAGATAATCATACGCCCTTTTTATGTTTCTGGTGTATACGAACTTCTGATTTGAGTCACGCGATTCGAATATGTATTTATATATATTTATCTATATATATATATATGTATATATATGTCCATTTGATTCTTATACAGGGAAAAAAGATAATCGAGACAGTGATGAGGGCCACAGTATCAGTCTGATTAAAATCACAAAGTGATGACCATGGTGCGGGTGAACCTCTGGACATTGTCTATGGAAGTGAATTTAATCTGAGAGAACTCATCAGACTCTTTTGAACATTCAATTGAGAAATAAATTCTCTTCATAGCAGGTAGTATTGATATTATATGACTATGTATACAAGGTGAAAATGGAATAATTGTATTCACCAAGGAAGCTCCGTTTGACTTTATCACACCATCACAACTTCTCGTGCTTCAATCAACAAACATTGAGTTAATTTGATACATTCTAGCTTCACCATTTCTTCTTTATTCTGAACTTTTGTATTTTATACTCCATTATGCAATTAGCGATTTGTTTGATGTCTACTGGTAACATTACACCCACCAACTTTCATCAATTGTCTGAATGAATTCCGACTCCGCAATACGCAGGTAGAGCCATACAGTAAGGCACTTTAATGCTGATGGAGTCGCACCTTATACAAATTCCATTCGTAAACATGGTGCAAGGCAAATAAGGGGAGTACAACGACCAACTTCCACAGGACTTCCGATCAGTGTAGACAAAGTCGTCAGGTATAGAAGAGTAGAAGGATAGAGAAGAGGGAGCGAATGGAATGAGGTCTTTTATAATACATCGAGTCCCCATTCAAATTTATTGTACATACCCAAAAGGTCAACACATTACCATACGAACAACCAATTGTCCTTTTTTTTTGTCCTTCAGTTTTATTACTGTTTCTTTTTTTGGTCGCCATTTCGTATGGATATATACCCAGCTAGTCTAACAATTCTATAGTCTTATTTTCCAAGCCTCTAAGGAGGTTCTAAGAAGAATTTCCTGATAGCTCACATTTTTGTGGCTCTATTGGAAAAGCCCGCGGCGACATGTCGACTCGATAATACAGAATGAACCAAAGTAAATCCAATTTCGTAAAAGCACGTACCATTCCATTTTTCCCTTTTTTTTTTCATTCCTTCAATATCAAGTGTGATACGTATGTGTACAAGTACTTCTTCATCCATCTTTAACCAATTTCGTTCAACGTTACACAAACTGGTAAATACGATTGATGTATCTAGTAATAGGAACACTGCACACAAACACAAACTTCGAAATGAGTATTCAATTCTACAGATCAATCGGTTCGTAAATGACAGATGACCTATGTGTGTACTTTGACATCGCAATTTTTCTCTAATAATCGTGCCAAAGTGGATACTCCCCTTCTGCTCTAAGCGAATGATATTTACGAAAATATAAGCTCACCTGTGAGTCCAGATAAATTGAATAGTTTGCGATAGTTCTCCAGTCCAGAAATTAATAAAGATTCAAATTAAATATAACTACAGACAACCCTGAATTTCTGTACAGTTCTAATCATATTATGGACGAAATATGAATAGCGTGCATAGGATTCACACGAAATTCTGAGTGATATTAGGGATGAAGATTATTTTCCCTAATTTAATACTGACGAATTAATAACAATCATCAACAATCCCAGTGATGATTCATCCAGGCGAGTATCTTCTTGCGCATATACTCTGGAATATAGAATTGAGGTGGTCGATTTTTGCTTGAAATTTCCAAGCAATTTAACATTCTGAATATTTTGTTATGAAAACCTCAGCAGGGCTTGAACTGTACTGAACTTGTTGGCAATACTTTTGCAAAATTAATGAGTAGAAAACGTTGCAGTTTCACTATTTTCATCTCTTTCTTGTTGTATTTTTTACTCCAACTTTAACTGGGAAAAAGTTTCGTTAATTATAATAATAATTCATGATCAAGCGGTTGAATAGTTTATTAATCTATTCTGAATCTTCAGTTTCGTTTTGAAGAATGTGGTATCTCCTTCATGTGAATACTAATTTCAAAATGAAACTGCACTGACATATTCGAAACATGGCAACAACATTCCATGCAACCAATGTAAAGCTGACGCGATGTCGGTTCCACAAGTCTGTCCCCGTCTCATTCCCATGTCATGTATCTCACTGCATGATGGAGCCCGATGTGTTTCCGGTAAACGAGCAGATGGAAGGAAGACTCGACTCTGCATGCTTCTGATATACCGCAGGAAGTATCGATCGTGTCACATGAGAAACTTGGTTTATGTTCGATCAATAAATATGAAGTAACATATTTCCAATACAATGTATCATTCTTGGCAATTACCTTCCACATAAATATATATATGTACATGTATACACGATTATAATTGATGTCACTCTTCACATAGCTCATGGGCATCATTAATGTCACTTCAAATATATTTTTTATATGAATATTTGTTGATAGAATGTTGTGCCAAGGCCTCCAAGTTCATTTTCAGATGGTCGACTGACATTTCTATCAAATCCTGTTATGATTCATTGAACGAAAACTATTTTGTTATATTTTCTGTTCAAAAATAGTGTCATAACAGGAGGACACACTCTGAATTAATAATGAAATCTCTGATAATAATTAATAGACACATGATATATGTCATGAGAATATTTGTTGACATTAATATCTTGACGTATAGTGAGCAAGATGTTAAATGTTGGTGAGAAGCAACGAAACATACCACAATGCGGTTGCACTAAGGGCATGACACAACTCGAGCTCGTTTGCTATAGGTGAGTTCGTATATATCAATACGATTCTGCTTCTCAGACGTGTCTACATACTTGAACAAATGTGTAATATTTCATGCCACTTGTCTGTTATGGTTATGGTTATGATTAAATAGAAAAAAATATTTTTAATGTAGAAGAAAAACATTTGCGGTTGTTCTACTGTTCATGTAAGATATAAATATCTACTTTGTATTTTACTTTTTGGTTGTAAAAGATGCAAGAAGAAGAGTCTCAAAAACTTTTCCCCAAGACCATTCTACCGGGTTCGTGTCATTATGGTAGAGAGTTCCATCTCATTTTTTCTTTACATTATGTGTGTGAAAGCTCGGATGTACTTCAGGTACATTGAAAAATGATGGCTATCGCAGCATCGTCAGAGACGGAGTCTATAAGTCTCGACACACAAGTCCAACTGGAATGCGAACAATAACAAAAAAATAGTAAAAAGAAAAGTGGAAGAAATCCTATTGACACTGATCGATCAATGAATTGACATCCCCTCGGCTGCAATATTCTCTCGAGCTATGCAGGATTACTCATTCATTCTTCGAGACTGTAAAATCCCTAAGAATATCTGAAAAATAATATGCGATGTTTTTTTTTCGCCATTAAAATGGTATCTCTATAATCCTGATCGAAAGCATCAATTTGTTCCCCGCGTTCCGCTTTTTTTTTCAATTTCATTTCAGAATATCTATTTCAAAGAGTTCCGTCGAAAAGTTACGGAGAAAAATAGATTACCTCGTTTTGTTCAACTCCAACCTATCTCGTCCCAACTACCTGATGTATCCAAAACATATAATTTTTCAGATGGTTTCAAATAAAAAATTGATTCAGTAAATTGATATTTCCTATTCCCATTTCATTTGCGCTCCCCTTCATGAAAATCGTTGTAATTTGTTTCTGGAATATTGCGTGGGAAGTATAATCATGTCAATCAATCATCTTGATCACAATTTTATCTTCGTTTAAATTACCAATGAAATAACAACAGGAAGCTCTAGATAAAAATACTCCACCAAATTCAATGAAAACGAAAATGAAAGTTACAGCGGTTGTTGATGAGTTGTTTAAGATGTTGAAACTCACACAGATACGCGGTATTTCTCAGTTCAGGAAATGCTTCTTGACATATCAGTCTCGATATAGACGACATTTCTATCTTATTGCAACACAACCACATCGACACTTTGCCCTGCAACACTTTGCGGTATTCATCAGAGTATGAATAATGTGTCAGGATCATATATACTATGTATGCATTTTATTCATCGTCTCTCCGCCCTTTACCACATCCTCCATGTATTCATACATATATATGCTATATATAAATATACAATTATGTCACGATGTGACGTTTCACTGCATTTCATAGTCTTGAAATATTTATTACACTGAAACGAATTTATATTCCCATCAAATGGTATGAACGTTCGCGCCAACGCACAGGAGGAATGCGCAAATACACTAAACTAACACATCTACCACAAACACACATACACTCGCACAATTTTACAATGATAACTTCAATTTGTCACGTGTAACTAGGACTTTATATAAAATATCGGAAATATAAATACTTATTATTTTACAAGTTAAATTAGTTTAATTAATCAACACAAGCTTGACGAGATGCATTTTCATAACCGTTGCTCGAGGTAATTATTTAACGACGATGATACAGCGAAGCAGTGTCGGGATTTTACTGGGTAAACTTTGAGACCTCAGATAAGCGTTTGCTGCCATGCACAAACTCTGTGTATATTTTTTCTCGAATGAAAATCCCTCCCGTAATTTTCTCTCACCTCAAAGTCGTTGAGCGAGCGATGAAAATTTTGTGTACGGCAGTAACTATCTATAAAAAGTATTATGAGGAAAAAGAAAATTTAATTCTTCTATTGCTCAATGAATAGTTGAATTGTAAACAGGTTTAATACACTTCGAAAACGTATTATCGATCTTGAGAAGGGCAAATATTTCCTGGATAATTCCTTCATCTCGTCAACCATTTGACGATGTTCAATAAAATAAAACTCATTTTCGAAAACTGGAATAAATTATTTTGTTTATGTTTGTATCACAAGCCATGGTTTCACTTAATCCGGCCATATGGAAAATCGTCATGTTATTTCATGAGCTATTGCGAATAAAAACTATTATACTGACAAATATAAATTTATTCAATGCTTGAGAGTAACATTTCATCCCGAATGTGACCACATTGTGAATTAGCATTAGTATTTAACAGTAAACACCCGAATTTATATCACTTGAAATGCAGCAATTGACGCAATATTTGATCATTCTGTCGACATTCTGTATTATATTCGTGTTGAGATTGCATATCATACATTCGAATTTTGTTGATCAGCGCTCATCAAGAATTGTCCTTTCACTTTCATACCAAATATTAATTAAAACTTCAGCTCAATTCACAATATTCTCGTTAAAAAAATTCATTTATAATACTCTATAATTGAACCGGCAAATAAGAAAAATCCTTTCAAAGTATTTCCTCTCTACTTCTCTATTCAACGATATGATGAAAATGCATTACATAAGCTCCTTATACTATTATTAGCACAAAAAAGTACCTACAATATTCAGATTACCCTGTGAGAATTATGCATATGCTGCAACTGCAGCATCTCTAACTGATGCCACGACTGTGTGAATGTAGCACGTACGGTAGATCATTTCACGATGGCACCATTACTGTTCCATCCTCGAATGAAATTTTCCCTCGCGTAGGACTCAATACTACATTTACCATCCTATCACACATTCTATACTAACCAATCCTGCGATATTTTTATGAGACTGATAACTTACCAAATCCTTTCAACTAACAGTCAGCGACACGCCACAAAAATATTGACCAGTACATAAACAGTAAATACGCAAAGAATTCGAGATGTATTATTTATACGATGCCTTGTGCGTGATCAATATAGAGTCGATAACCATCGTTGAAGGTTTCTCATGTCATTGGTGGTCTAGGGAGAGAAAAAAAAAAAGGAGAGAAAAACATTTATATGAACTAGGCCAAACATGGGAATAGAACCATTTTAGTTTTGTCTCTCTATTCTTCATGCAGGCATAATACCTATTTATGTGCGTATATGACGTACAGACCTGCAGTAGTCTACACCTTTATTTTATTCATAACCCAGAATTTTTATCACCACGCCCTTGGTCGTAACAATAGTCATTCTGAAGTCTCAGGAGCATACTCGTGATATTCATGAGGACACGAATAATAAGGTCTCTGCGTCTACTCGCTCTGTTTCTCTCCTAAATTACGAAGGAAATTTTTCATCTGAGAGACGATCGATAATTTTCCTTGTATTCGGCACTATTTTGCTTATATTTATATTCAAATTCGTAGCTTACATTCATATTGTGGAGACGAAGGTGCACCTTGGAATTATAAACGGTACTGTATTTCAAATTATCATCTCTTCATTTTCACTTATTTGTTTGAGCAGTACCCTCCATATTATAGCTCCACAGAGACCTACAATTATTGATCAGCTCTCGAATTGTAGATGACTTCAATTTATTCATATTCTTCACCCTCATTTTTATTCACCATTATATCTACGTTTTCAAAAATTCAATATTCAGCTTTATACTGTGAAAATGATTATTTATAAACATACTCTAGTCAGTTCCAACCTGTTTGCATATTCTGAAAATATGTTATTTTCTGTATTTGGATATTGCGAATCTTCTACTATTTTGTTTCGATATAATAACTGAATTGAATGAGAATCCTTCAGTCATGTCTATTCTGGTAGGTGTCACAAAGGGAAACCGTTGGCACACGTCAAGTCTGTAACGCTTCACGCCTAAAAGGAGTTGTCCAAGTGCCAAACCGGGATGGGCATACATTGGATGGTTAGATAGAGAGAGTTTGTTATATGCATTCAACTCAACTCAACAGGTAGCCTAAAGCATTGGCACTAACTCGCATATACAAGTATCAGCTGTGTAGTTTAATGTCGATAGTTTGCATGTACTTAGAATTAATGAGTATGTAACAGGTCATTGTTCTGAGCAATCAACAGATGCGACATTGAAAAGTTCATTCTTGAAGGAACCAGTGCCATTTATACAATCGCATGAATTCAACCAGTGTAATTTTTCTTCGCCAAAGTCCATCATGAATTTCGAGAGAAAGTTTGATTAATAAAGTGCCAAAACTTTTCATATTTCTTTTTGTTCGTTTATGTTTCTGTATAGATTGTGAAAAGACAGTTGTTTGTCAAGTCAGCTATTACAACCACAACATAAATATAATAATTGAGGAGGAAACTGATTCAACAACAAGAAAGTTTCATTTTTCATTGCTCGTAATTACAAAACACAAAAAATTTCCTCATGAATAACTAGTTATATTTTACAACCGCACAAGAAAATACTGGGATCAACAGAAAAACTCTTTCAGTTTGTATAAAATGAAAATATGTAAAAAATTTATTCATTTTCATATACGGATCTGTTTAATTTAAATGATACTTCGTTCAAGTCCATCATTGTACAAAGTAAATTGAATGAATTAATTTGGAAAGTTCTAGGGATTAAATTCACCTCGTAAGGTTCCAGAAAGCATTGAAAATTCGTCGAAGGTAAAATATTTATCGAATGTTAGATGTGCATTATGGATTGTTCCGGAATTAATGTCGATGAGGAGGATAACTGCGAGCGATACCATATGTTTTACCGGTGGGAATGGTCGGAGCAGACGACAACGCACATGAGGAAAACTTGGTACCTCGCTCGAATTGATGTTGGCCCATTTTCCCAACAGACTCTTGGGACATTTTTTTCCAATCATTTCCAATGTAACATTTTGTCGAACATAACTTCTTCGATTTTACTGTCCCATGTGTCCATTTACTTTTTCGTGAGGTATCACCGACTGAACGAAGTATTCGCGGTGTTGCTGACATATTTCCACTCAATGTTATCATGTCATTCGATGGTGCATCCGCCAAATCAAATTTACTCTGTGCATAATGATTTCCATTACAAAAAGCTTCTTTCCATTTATCTATCACACGGCAGGATTTCACTTTCGACTTTTCATTATTCGAAATCGAGTCGCTCGTAACATTACGAGTGATGCTTGAGTGATTCTCCTGTTTTTCGCCGTACAAAGACAATACTTTGGAAGACATATCAATGTACTTCTGTTTCATTACATTTCTATTCGATCTTTCAGATTTTCTATTGTGACCTTCTGAAGACGCTGAATTGTATCCATCTGAAATATTGTTCTGAATATTCATACCAGAATTTTTTCGTAAAACTTCAGCAACATTGTTGATCAAATCCTCAACGTAATTCAACATTGTCAAATCAACAATTTGGTTTTTCGCTGTTTCAGCAACAAATTTCAGCGCTTCCAGAGCTTCAGACAAACGACCAAGCTCAATAAGTGATTGGCCATTAAGAAGCTTTCCATAACTCATCCATTTTATTGACTTTGCGACATTGCTCGATTCAATGCAACGTCGCGACATTTTCAATGCCTTTGAATAGTCTGACATCTCAAAGTAGCATCTTCCTATCTCGTGCTGTAACCATGCTTTCAATATCGGCCCATTGACGTCATTTGAGAGCCATTGCCAAGCTTTTGCCGCTGCATCCAAGTGTGCAAACTTCAAATGAACTCTCCCAAGTACAGCAAAAGATCGTGATATTAGTTTTTCATCTCCAGATTTTTTCGCCGCTTGTATCATTCGGCTAACTTCACTCACAGCACGATCATGTCGTCCCAAATACAAATGTGATAATGCCATATAACGATAAACTGCTACTCGATAACAATAATTGTCCTCTTGTGCTTTGAGCTCAATTGAGAATTCATCCCCAAGATTTAGTGTTGATTTCCAATCGCCAGCCATAAAGTATCTCTTCATTTCGTACAATTTTCTAGTAATATCATTCGCTATTGGCCCCAACATCATTTTGGATTTTGTGGCGTCCTTCAAACCACGTTTATTCGGATAAATTTTACTCCTGACAACACGACGAGAGTCGATATACCTGACGGACGCGATTTAATATTGGCCCACACGTTCGTTTTCTCTATTACAAATATATTTGTGTGTGCGTGTATCCTTGCCAATTTGACAATAAATTATTTTATGTTTGTGTATTCACATATCGCATGACTAAAATCAGAAGATTCAGAATGTTAGAAGAGCACACGAAACTCCTCTGTTGTTATACAAAATCTTTTCCAATATTTATTGCATGATGTAAAAAGTACCAGTAATCAAGCTATATCGAGTATGTTTTGGAGAAGAAAATATCTCGTGGACATCAGTTGGATTCATTCCATTAATGGTGAATGCCAGAATGTGAACTCCCCCTTGTTCCAAAATTTCCCATTTCTCATTTGCCGTTTATTTATTCGTATACAAACGAATATGAACAAGATGAAATGAGAAGAAAACAAGAAGTATACCTTTTGGTTTTAGTCACGCGATACGTGAGGTATAAATATAATATGAAGCATAAAGGAACATACTGAAGAATTTTTTTCATATCTTCATAGGGCTGTCCTGAATAATGTAGTGTACGTTCAGCTTGACGAGCTGTTGTTTCCGAAGATAAAGTAGGCATCAGCAAAATAGAGTTCTTCGCCTCTTGCATGAGCTCACGCAGAATTCCCCGAGGATTAGTTGCCGAACATAGAGCCGTAGACGTGTTACGCACCGCTATGTTGTGACTGATGTCTCTCGGATAGATGGTGGCCGCACGATGATACACGATCAAAGCCGTTTCGTAATCTCCTCTGAGTATATATGAAGAGAGTTTTGAAACTTTTACACAACTTTGTATCACGTGAAACAAAAGTTTTAATACTCTGCAATATATATTGTATTTTCATTTACTTGAGTTGTAACGAGTCTGCTTGTTGATGTAATATTTGTGCCAACTGTCTTCGCCCCAAATGCTTTTCTTCCTTCTTTGTTAAATTTTTAATGCATTCCAAAATACAATGTGGTTCGAATGTGTCATCTCTTTGATCAGCTGTCAAGATGTTCTTCGAAAGATCGATACACGATGAATTATTCCTTCTTTTATACAGCGACATTGTATAAAAATATATTGTGTGTGACTGACGTCACTATTTTAACGCAGTTCTTTTGTTAGCATAACAAGGCTGACAATAAATATGTATATATGTAGAAACATGAGAATCATCTCTTTACCATTGGAATTAACTCCTCCGTTTAAATACAATCATATGAAAATTATACAATGATTTGTTCTGAAACTGATGAATAAATTTCTCTAAATCATAATAAAGGAAATAGCGTTGTAGAAAGTAGAGTACCATGTACTTGTATAATAATAAAGGAAACGTTAGTTGTATTCATTTTGGGGTCTATATGTAGATATGTATATGAAAGTATATACCCAATGGTCGAATGAGCTTGAATGCGAAATTATTGATAATCCTCAAAATCCATCCAACCGGGTATTTTCCTTGGTGGCGCGCGGCGTTGCATCAAATCGAATTTATCATCCTTGGTTGCATTACCATCGCAGGGATTCTCTCGAATTGTATTTCTCCTGCATGGCATATCAAACTGATAATCAATCGGCTTACATCCAGGCATCAGCGACAATCTCCGTTTGGCCGGTATAAAATTCATTCGTTGTAACATTAGATCCATTTCTCGTTTCAATTCACTTGGCATCATGTTCGATATTAACTGTTCACGCGCAGCGATTCCACTGAGCCCAACAACTCTATCTACATCAATTATATCAATTAATTTTACTATTCGTTTGTAAAAATCAATAAGATAATCAATGCCAATTCTTTTTGATCCCAAATATGCCAAAAGCGCTACATCACGCGCTTCATTTCGCAAATGCTGTTTCATTTCGATTCGAATCAATATATGATTTGCATTCAACATCCAACGATCATCTGCCGCTTCCAAACTCGCATCACGCGATTTTTTAGCGTAAAAACGCGCTGCGTCTATGCGTCCCATATCAACATGAAGCTTTGCGAATTCATGATAGAGCCATGCAAGCTCGAGTGGCTGTGATGCGAGCGCTAACCGCTTTCGGAATGTTTCAAAAGCTTTTTTTCGACTCGGAAGAGCGCACGGCACCCAACCCAAATCACTGTCACGCGGAAATGTCATCGCAGCTCTCCAGCCAATATGATGTTTTAAATGTTGTATTTTTGTATTTTCATCTGGAATTTTTGTCACGTTTCGTGGATCTAAATACGCACGTGCAACCATCTTATATAGTTCATTCAAGCACTCCTGCTTCATAGGGAACATGCGGTCTGAGTATGAATCGAATTTATTCTTCACTCTGTCAACATACCTTGAAAAATAATTTGGATGTTATTGATGCAGGTTGATATCGTATGAAAATCGAATTAAATAGATTCGGCTGCTAGCAAGAATACCGAAAGCAAAAACTGGAATTCAGAATTATTCATCCCCCATATAATAAATCCAATCATAATATGCTTTTCTAGGTACTGAGTAATTTTTTTCGGTGGACAGCAGCAAAACCTCTTTAATTGTCGACATGATATTAAATAATAAAAGTTTTTACATGAAAAAACTCGGATAATCTTTTGCTATCCGTGCTTTGTGCAAACGTAGTAGTAATGAATTCGCTTCAACAATTATATTGTATTTACGCAATTGTACTTCGCTTTCATTTGCGCGTTTTATCGATAATGGTATGACTCGACGTCTGAAGTGATACACATAAAGTGGCTTCCTAATACGATGAAGTTCAGCCGATTCCAATGATTTTTTCAAAAATTCTTGTGCGATTTCTATAAGCTTTTGACTACTTTGATCGTTCGCTGACACCACAGCAGGATTTTTCAGAAAATTTTCAATAAAGAATGTATCGATCGTCAAAGAATCTATATATCTCTCGACCAACATTCGTTGAAATTTTTTTGTTTGATGTTCATGCTGATAATCCTGGTCGTTCACTCGAAACTTTGAATGATCCTCGTCAATACCTGGTAGTAATTTACGTTAATGAATGAATTCTACCATGTACTATTGGTATATAACAATTTTCTATTTTGAATTGTTCCATTTAATTCAATGAACAATTCTATAGATTCAACACAGTCGCACTCCTGACCTCCATTTCATTTGTAGCAGAAGAGCTAATTTGTTGATTTAAAAACCGATTTTAGTACCACATATCCACAAATAAATGTGAAGTGCTCAAATTGAGGATAAATCACGTACTCTAAACCATACCTTCCGCTGAATTTGCTGTGCTACTCTGAGCATTCACCATAAAATCCAATTCCAATATTGACATAATATCAATCGATACATAAATATTTGAATGCAAATTACAGAAAATACTCGAGAAATTCATTCTTGTATCCCACCGTGTTGTTGAAAAATTGAGCACAAATTAGATTCGCTATTAAGATCGAATGTACGTCGAAGATTTATGCATTTAAATACTCAATATTATGTATTATACCTTCAAATTCATCGCCCTCCACAGACAAGTTGGCTATCAGTCCTTCACGTTGTTCCTTCAACTTTCTCATCCACGGAAGCAATGCGATTAATATATCGGGTAACATATTATAACCAATACAATCCTCAATTGTCTCATTAGCTCGATGAATAGCGTTCATGAATGGATAACGACATTGCTGGTTGCCACGATGGGCGTGCACCAAACTACTTTCGAATTCCCCGACGTTGTACAGTGTCTCAACTCTCAACCATTTGGCCAATAAATTGGTTTGATCTTTGGTTCCAATTCAAATCAATCAAATAAAAAGCGAGCACCAGAATGACCATGATAATGATTAAACAGAGTAATTATTTTTATTAATTTCTAGTACTGGAAGTTTCAATAGCCTCTTATGAACAAAAAATGATAACAAACTTACCAATCTCAAGACATCTTGATGAGATCTTGTCGGCTTCATTGTATTGCGTATAATTAATTAATGTTTCACACAAACTGGTCAAAGTTTTGAAATCCTCTTGTTCACCTAGTTGCAAAGATTGCTTAAACGCGTCGATTGCTGATTGGAAACGGCGTATTCGGTTGAAATGCCGACCCCATTGACAATTTAATCGTGATATGAGTCGCAACTCCTCCGTATTTTTTCGCGTCAACATGTTTTTTTTTCGTTTTATTTATTCAATACAACTCTACTAACCAATAATTTCTCTTCTAACCCAATTCTTTCTAGACGATTGATTTTACACAATCAACTGATATATTCCGTGTTACATATTTGATAACATACTCTATTATTTAGAGTCTGAACTCTTTTTATATTTATATGTTATTCCACACTTTTCCATTTTTATCATAACTTTCTTATCCGTGGACACTAGAAGACAGAATTATGAGCCCATATCTTAACACTCTGAAGTTATAATATTTCAAAATAAGAATTTTCATGTTCGGAAGAAAATTTAATGAAAGTTCTCTTCAGGAATAATGAATGTGAACGACATCATGGGGTACAAAACTCAGACTCAGAAAAAATGTTTTCTATAATTTTAGATACTTTCAAATGAGAATAAATTCGTATTTTATTTTCTCTATCTAAATTGAATGAAATAATTATAAGCCTTTTTCCAGACAGAATAGAGTTTAGATATTTTGGTAGTGAAATTCTTCTCCCTCTAACCATAATATTGAATTGCTAATGCCAGTCGCTGTATTCTCAACTGTCAGATACAATACAAATAGAATTGTTGAATATATAAATCACCAGGGACAATTGTATTTGTCAGTTGGTGGTATAAATTAGTTGCGAAACGGTAATCGATAAAAATATATACATATATTCTGGATCGGACTCTCTTGCGTTTAACCAACATCTCACTGTACACGTTTTTGTATTTCCTGTACGTAATGTTCGCAGGTGTGTACGTGACAGCAGCAGAAGACTATTTCAAAGGGTGTGGCACACGTATAACTCCATAAAGTAGCTGAGGAAGTTGGTACCAAGGCGTAGTTAATCCTCGTGATGCGGTGATGGCGTTGTTATACAGATTCGCGCAGCTGCCGGATCGCGGCGGCACGCGAGTCTTCTCATTCGTTGTAACCAGAAGTGTCGTCCGTGATCCTGAACGAGATGTAACCAGCAAAGAATTAGTTTGCGGCTTCCAGAGATGGGCAGTTGCTTTCTCACGTGGCGACAAGGTGTGTTCATTGGATATAATAAAAGTCTAGGGAGAAAAATATTCAAATTATATAAATAATATATTGTCGACGATTTTTTTTTGGTACAAAACAGAACATATCACACCGAATTGTCTCTTCCTTCTATAATCCACTCCGATATAATCAATCAATTCGTAATCGTGCCCAAATATTCTATTTCTTCAGTTCACTTCGAACTTCCATATTTTGACTAACTCTGTTTTTCATTTTGAATCTCCAGGTTCTTGGAGTTTATCTGGTGTGGCGTGGTGCAGCACCAGGACTTCGGGTTTACGTTGACTTCACATTCACTTTACTTAATCGTGAACATTTCTCGGTGAACGAGGGCTTTTCTGGTAAACGAGTCAAATTTACGTACGACGCACCGGCACAAGGGAACAGGAATTATATACCTGTATCAGATCTATACAGTCGAAATTTTGCTGATCCCAATGGCGAATTTCAGTTGGAATTGTCAATGGCAAACGTCAGAACAGTATTCACCGCTGACGTACGAATACCGACTGGGGTATTCAACACAGCCCAACCAAAATCAAACAAATTGGAAACAGGATATTTCACATTTGGTGGATTCGACTGGAATTTGGCTATTTATCCACATGGTAATAAAGAGGGTGAGGCACGTCAGGAAGGACGATTGAGCGTATATCTCGTGAGATTGACAGGTTTTGATCATCAATGTCGAGTACGTTATAGTGTCGCATTGGGTGAAGGTGAACGAAGAATTGATTCTGGACAGATCGAAGATTTATCAGATGCTGATGGTCGTGGATTTGGGTGGCACCCACGCGTTCGCTACTCAGATATTGCGCATAAGGGAAGTTTACGTGTTTCATTGGAAATGGTCGAAGCGAGAACAATATCAGAGGTAGCGGTGCAAGCATTAGGTTCAACAATGCTGCCAGCTGCACCATGTTACGATCGTGACAAGCAAGCATGGGCCATTAGAGCTGATCTACATTCAGACTCTGTACGACTGCAACTGGTTTACAAAGACATCCACAATGTTCCCCGTAACCATTTAAGGTATATCAGCTGGTCTGCATTCTTAATGCGCAGTGATGAACCTGATGCTGAAACAATATTGTTGCCTGGGGCACCATTCAGTCGTTACTATGCCCAGGAACCAGCTGATGAAGGAATTATTATGGAAACAAGTTTGGGGGTCAATGAAGTTAACGATGATAATTGTCCGTTCTTAACTGACAAAGGACAATTAAGAGTACGATTAGAGTGGAATGAATGTCATTTGTTATTCCAGGCTACTTATCATAAATATGATGATGTTTGTCGTATTCACAATCAACAAATGCGACGTGAGATAGCAGCTCTACAAGCCGAGAACTATAGTCTTGAAAGACAATTGTTCAGTTATCAGAAGAGTTTGGCATTCGCGCAAGCCCAACAGCAACAGGGCCAAACTGGTGGGCCACCAGCTGGTGGTGGTCAGCAACAACATTCAGGTCATGGTGGTACATTAGAAAGATCTGCCTCGACTGATACTGAATATGCCTGACAAAATATCGAAAAATTGTCAATGTCAAGGCGTGCGAGTCCATTCAAAATTATACAAGACAATGACCGTCGATTACATCAAAATTTGGTCATGATTATGGATCGTCGCTTGAGCAATGTTCAACAGGCGCAAATGCGTTATGAAGCTGAGGTACGTAGATCGCAAGATGGTGGACAGCCACCACGAACACAAATAGAAGCCAAACAGAATCGAGGTGTGGTGAAACATCAACCAAAGTCACGATCAAGCGCTGACGGATCAACTGATAATAGTAGCAGAGGAAATCCACGGAAGTTTTCAGGCTATCCGGAATCGTATGGGTACGATGAATATGGTCATAAACGTCGTAGATCGACATTGTGGGAAACCCTGGCTGGTCTTGTTTGTTCACTCGGTGCACTCGCATCAAGAGCTGCAAAAATGGCTGCACGTCGTAGCGATATAATTTGAGAATTCATGTCGTTGGTAATGATAATGATGATTTGAAAACGATGGCCCATCCGGTCACTCTATTGACAATTATCAAACATTGCTGAATGATGTTTGCCGGCCCGAAGATACTAATTTATTTTTTGAAACTTGTGGCAATCCTATCACACTGCACTGTGTATAGCAAACGTATGAAAGGGGCAACATCGACTTGATCAAGATGAATATTTAATTGTCCATAGTTAAAAATGTATCGACGGGAGTGGAGCGGCACATCACTTACACTTCATCATTAATTAGCATTCGATGTTTATATAGTTTCAGACGACTATTGTACAATTGCAATTATAATGCAACAGCACTTCGATCACAAATAGATGAGAATCTTCACCCAGAAGTACAGTTATTCGTTATGCATCGTCACTAAGAAGGATGTTTTTAATTGAATTCATCAACCATGAAACATCATTGACCTATTTCCAAAGTTTCTCTGATGAATAAAATTCAGTTCGAAGAATATCACATGCAGAACTGATAATCGCTCCCAAACCTTCTGTCTGGTAAGAGAAGTGTTCTCCTCCAAATTGATATGAAGACGAAAATGTACTATCAGTTGCCACATTCACATGTGTGAAATTTTTATTTCGAATACAGAATACTCCAAATGACCAGTGTGAGATTCTCCGAGTTTATATCCAATATATTTGTGTATATATGTATTGATCTATGTGTGTGTGTGCGTATGCGTGAATGTGAATGTTTCATTTCAAGTACAATTCTTCATTAAAAATTATGGGAATAACGATTTACGTACAGAATTGTTTTTCAAAATGATTTATTGTTACACTTGCTCTGACATGATTCACAATACCATTTTGGAGTTCTCGACTGTCTCTTTGCCTCTCTGTCTCTAACTCTCTTTCCGTACTCATCCCCTATATTTTCGTCGAGAGTTTTATCGGACATTTGTGTAGATTGACAATTTGCAAGCCGAACAATCGTTTAGATGAACCGTGCATGTATGTATTTGACAGTACACATGAATCTAGGAAAATTCAATGCTTTTTATTGCTCGTTTTTTTTATTCAATATTTCATTCGCCCTTCCTCTTCTCATCAATACCTTCATTGGTTATTACTCTCTATACATCGTTGAATATTGGGAATACCCCGCATGACGAAAATTGACAGTAAACTTCATGTTGTTTCACTGTCTTCATAATAATCTATCAACAGTGGTTGCATGAAAAATTGTTTTCATTTTCTCATTAAAATTGCGCTTCACGCCACGATCCGCTCCATTTTATTTCGTCAGTCAATTTCCTCCGCGCTATATTAATCGATCATTGAAGATCTCATCAAAATATTTGTATCAACAGACGAGCAGTAAAAATGATTTCACTCATCGAGAGATTTTATTTCCACATTTTTTTTATCTTCCATGCCATCGTTTCACTAGGCTTTATACAATATAGATGCACACTCTGAATTCACAATAACACGCATAAGCACAAATATTCATGCATATATATCTACCGATAGTGAGATTATCATGCATACTCATATGAAATGGGAAGAAAAATTTACATATACATATGTTCCATGAAAAAGGAATAAAAATGAACACTCAATATCGTGTTTGCGAGTAGATCTCTGATTTCCAGCAGGGATTTTTGTGTATACTTTGTACATATCCATACTGAATAATTGGAATAAATACATATAAATATATATACTATAAACATACACAATAACTGATAAGTATGTAGGCGTCACGGGAATTTTCACAGACAATGGACATGGCCAGACAACTATCATGAATTGATGGAATTAATTTATCAGCATTAAAATCGCTCTGAGCACATTCAATTCATACCAACAAAAATTTTATCATCAAAACAATATTAATTAAAATACAAACAATTGCGTCACGCTGAAAAATTTCAATGCGTTGACTCAAAAAAATTAAATTTGAAAATATCATTACCTACCATAATTATAAATAATATTGCAACTTTTATCAACACTAGACAAAAGTTTAAATCACAAAACGACACGTGTGCGCACAAATACACCACCATGTAGTTTCATCATACACCCACATAATATAATCTGTATGTGAAATTAATTAGTCAATTGATTATGTGTATATATCTACATAATGACAGAATAATGTCAGAAGCTTGTCGATAACGTTTGGATGATGTATCGCCAAAGGGGAATATATACACACATACACAACATGAAAAATATCATTTGCCACATTGTGACAAAGAAGAAAACAATAATTAATTACTGAAAACGTCATATGAATAACAATAATAGAAGAGTAAAAAAAAAAACTTAATGAAATAGAAAACATAGTGGATGCAAAGAGGAAATCGCGACGATATATATTGTGCTCCCCGATGTTAATTACTATCACTCTTATCTAATAAAATAGAAATAAAACAAAGAAAATATCATTATAGCGTTAAATGTTGAGCAAAGGAAAATACAAGATGAGAAATACAGATGGGAATTACAGGAAAAGCACATTCCATGTGAGAATATTTAGCACGAACTCTTAATTAGAATTATGATATAGAATTGAGAGGAATGAAATACAAACCGTGCAAAAAACATATACATAGATATCAATCGCGTCACCAAAATCGAACGGGCGTACGAGATATATTTTTTTTTTGAATTTACAGTGCAGTGAAGTGAATTTATTTATTAGACCATGAATAAATAATTGTGATTCCATCAACAACCGGCCGCGTTTCATCTGTAATTAAAACCGTAACCATCTGTGGCATTTCTAATGCCTTATTTTTTGTTTCATCGGATTTTACACCGAAAAAATAAACTCCAATTGTGAAATCCTTTTAAAACCATAAGGGATTTTAATGTCCTATCAATATTGTACGTGATAATACTCTGAAAATCATAACTTATCCTCATGTGCGCCCCTTTGGTTTCCGTCACGCGATATATAATGATCGGCCAAAAAAAAAAATTTTTTGCAGTCTGACAATCGCACATTTCCATATTATGTACATCTTCATTTTTATTGAAAGAAAAATATACATCTACACCTCACAGCCAAAGCGCATTGTGCTATGTGGGAACCCATATGAATTAATACTGTCCGGCTCTGAGGCACAAATATACAAATATAATCGCAAACACGTGAACAACACGAGCGGTATATAAAACTGGTAAAATTGATAAATATATATATGCGCGCGATTGTACATATATGACATGTGCAATATTTTTCATCATATGCCTGTATATATCATTCTCTGACGAGCTGACTTTTTCGGCACATTTATACGCTACAATTGTTTCTCACCAATCCACATAATCTTGAATGTTATTTGTCACTGATTCACTAGATCCAGTGATAGGAAATATTCAAGCATGTCTCGTTCGGACAATTTCCCACTGCACTCCCACTAATGCCCAATAATCTCTTCATTTACATATATAACAGCACAGAAATTCATTAATTTATACTAGTGGAAAGTAAAATTTATTCATAATACGATCTCCTACTCTAAGTCAAATATTTCCATCGCTATGGAATAAAGAACAAAACCTGATTAAGTGTTAAGAACATCCTAAGAGAAAGCTCTTGGTGCTCCTTCGTCACCTCTCAATTCATCTCTCTCATAGACATCCACTCAATCACCGGATAAGATTATCATAAAGGGAAAATACTCCGTTTCTGAATTCCAATATTGCAATTTGTCACTCCAACCCCGATCCTCCCCCCGATCCTCTTTTCTGTCTATTCGTTCCTGGATTTCAATCTGACCTTTTTCCATGAATATCACTCGATTACAGTATCGCCACTCTTCTCCATTTCTCCCGATCTCTGTAATTAATTCTCATTCAATGTATAGGAAATATTCTGCCGATCATGGAACTGGTCGAACAGAACGAGGGAGAACGAAATTGCTGTAGAAAGGCGCGAAACTATTTTTCCATTATCAACTTTAGAATGATAAAAGAGAATTGAAAGAAAAAGAAAGGAAGGACAGTGGAATAATTCTGTTCTATCGACCCAACCTTAATTTTAATGGTTCTAAATGTTTATTCATTCAAGCTTAAATTTTCCCAAAATTCGCATTCATCAAATTTGATTCAAACTTCTTTTCAAAACAGAGTCTTATCAATTGACAAACACCGATAAAGACATCCATATCCCTCCGTATTGTGCGCGAGTTTGTACGACGATTATACTATCATTAATGATACTAAGAATAATAATCATAAATATACCTAAGATACTTTGAATAATAATATTAATAATAATAATAACAATAATAATAACAATAATAATAATGATAAGATATGAAAAATTGGATTTTCGGACATATCTTTTGTAAGTGTCAAAGATAAATGTCTTACTCCATTTCATAATTCTTTTCATTGTTACGATAATACCAACTTTCCTTTCTCTTTTCATTTCGCAAACAGTCAATGTAATTCAAATAAATGAAAAAAGAACGAAAACACAGGCCAAATGCCAGTACGGAATTGTTATGAATCAGAAAAGACAAAAAAGTACAAGAATTTGAACGGATTATAATGAACAATTATTAATTAAGTCTTTTATGCGTCTACTCCTAACACTACTACTAAAACTAGTCGTTTATGACACAGGGTATATAAATATAATTTTAGTTTCATCATGGAAAATATGCGACCAGCATTCTAAGTAATGTGTAAACTTCATATGCGTTGAAGCAGCGAAAAGTACAATGAAGGGCGAGAGAGAAAGAGAGAGAAAGAGAGAGAAAGAGAGAGAAAGAGGAAAAGAGAAGGAGAGAGAGAGAAAGAGGGTAGAACGAGGGAGAAAGAGCGACCCCATCTCGTTAGTGGATACAGACGAGTACCGTCAGCCAAACGGTCGATATAAAACTGATGTATGTAGTTAAAACAAGAAGTATGAAAAAAATGCTTTAAATTCATAATTAATTTACTTTCGTTATAAACTGTAAATTTTCAAACCGCACAACCATTTATACTATGAAATTATTTTTAAAATCCATCAAATGTCGAGATTTTATCGTCAATTATTTTACTAACGAATAATGTATTTGTGCTGTTTATCATGAATATTGTCGTGAACATAATATGAGCACAATGACTGAATGATATTTATGGTTTCACGAGCAAGATATCCATGTACTATTCTATTGTTTCTCTTATCTATTGTTTTTGTTGTCTTTAAAATTAGTTACTTATATACTCCTCGGGCATTTAATCTTCATTTCTATACGAATACCATTGATATATATTCAATGTCTGATATTTTTGTCAGTGCCACTTGAGTAAATAAATCATAAATATATAATATTTTTGAAGACGACGAGATATGAAAAGAAAAAGAGAAATATTAAAATATATGTGTTTATGTCCGCACATTTGAATCTTAGGTAACATTGTGAAAGGATTGAAAAGTCAGAGGTATAAGAATTAATCTCTAAAATGAATATTGATGAGTGTGAATAAGGAAATATAAATAAAATAATAATTATACATAATATTTTCCGTTATAATTTTCTTCATTTTGTTTCATTCTTAATGCAGATGAAGCTATAAAATTATATGTAGGATTATATTCTCTGATTGATTAGTATTTATGTGTGCTATAATTACTCAGAGGCTTCAATATAATCGCATTATCACTATATTTCTCATTCCCATATGACTTTCCAGAGACACAAATTTAGTTAAAGGTTCGCATGTGAACATGAACCCGATGCAAGGGAGAACTATCGCAAAAAACACTTGATATTTTCTTTTTCAAATCATACACATACCGATATATACTTACTATAAATGGTGTACTATTGAACCATCTGTGAGTCTGCCTCGTCTTTTATAAAGTTCTTGCTATATTCACGAAATGACTTGGGTATTCTTCTTGTGTAATAACTTATATTCCTTATGATCATTTTATCTCATTGTCCTATCCGTTACAATCCTTATCCAATTCGTCAACTACAACAGGAGATCCACTTCGAACCAGCAAGTGGAATCCAGAGATAAATAGGATACTCCTGAACACGACAGCAATAATGAATGTTAAGTACATTTCATAATGATGAATTCTACACCCCAACCACTGATTATATATTCTGATGGCAGGGTATGAACTTTATTTTCATAGGCACAATGAAATGAATACTGACATTTCATGAATTGTTTCAATGTGAGAGGAACATTCAGAAGGATCATGCTAAGAAATAAAGCTATACCAAAATACCCAGAAGATTTACCTCGTTTTCGGAATAGAATTTATTGTTTTCCTTGCGGAATCTGATTGCTCTATCAACAAAGGCGTTCCTCTTTGCACGCTGGAATAAAATCATTAATAAAAAAATTTCCTGCCTCATTATCATTACCACCTGTTGTTGAAGAATAATAACGTTGAAATAATCTGCACCCATTGACATTTGTGACATAAATCCACAACTAAAGTATTGTCAACCATATTATCCTGCTGCTCAGAAATAATGAGTTCCAATTCGAATACAGTCATCTACCTTATTAGTCATATCACCTTATTACCATAGTGCACATTAGTGATTGATATTCACTATATTAATTAAGTCTGTTCCCCACTCGAACGATTCCATCCCCACGCCGATCGCGCAATGCTTACTACATTCTCGTAGTATTTGAGGCTAACTTTTATAGTTTTATCTCAGTACGATTATACCGACTACGGGCTGTGTTGCATGTCTCACTAGAACAGAAAATATTTTTTGATCACATCATTTGTTACTCAACGCAATTTTCTGAAAAATAATATGTGATAGTTATCAGTTAAATAAATTATATCAAGATAACGCGAGGAGCCGGGATGATTAGTAAAATATATTCATTTCTAATTCTTCGCAATTGAACTGGCACATCTTTTCCATTCTTCGCTTTGAAATGGCAAGATTCATATTCAATCGAGGATTATTCTTTTGAAACTCAATTATTGTGATTAATTTATCATATTCTTCTTTACTTCTTCTTTTACGTTGTCATTCCGCAATTATATGTGATTAAAAATTGGCATTACGCAATATCTAGACACGTCTCATAAGCCCATATGATTTAGAGGTTAGGTTTCATATTCGAATTATTGTCGACCCCTTTCAAATTCCATCAACATATTCTAACCTCAACCATGGCTCCACATAGAAGAAAACAATAGGAATTTTTGATAAAAACTCAATTTCGACATATACTAATTATATTTATTAATATTGTTACGAGTGCGGGATAAGTATAATTGGAAGCAACATGTGCAATACAATTGCACAACGATTGAGCAATCGTAAATTAATTGTGGATGTGCTGGCGGTTATGTTTGGTATTGCTACATGGATTGGTGTTAATGGTATTTATATGCAATTACCATTGTTGATTAATTCGGCACCTGAACAATGGAGTTTACCTGGGCATATGGTGATCCTAGTGCAAGTAGCCAATTTAGGGCCCATTCTGTATACCCTGTATGCAAAGTAAGTTAGTTTGAAAATAATAAATGAAGAGCTTCCATTCAAAACTTTTTTATTATTACTGTCGTTCAATTGAAATTATTTCCATTGATTAGCTCTATGGAAAAGATAATCATAATTACTCTTGCATCTTGAAGAATGAATCAATAGGAAAGAAGTTCTTTGAATTTTGATTGGAAACTTTTCGGGTAATGAAAAAAATTCAGAGGATATGAACTCAACTGATACCGTTCATTTCAGATATTCTGCGTGGACTCGCGACACTTACATAATCTATGGTTTACTGGGATCTGCCACCTTCGCGCTATTTTTAATGGCCTTTACTCATCGAAAAACATCCTATATTTTCGGTGATTATCATTCAACAGCGCTCCTTGGCCTGATGTATATAACTGCCGCGGTTGGATGTACCAGTTCTGTATTATTTACTCCATACATGCGAAATTATCGCGAGATTTATTTAGTATCTTATCTGGTGGGTGAAGGCCTGAGTGGATTTATTCCAAGCATAGTAACACTGATTCAAGGCGTTGGTGGTAATCCAAGCTGCAACAATGTGACAAAGCCTGGTGATACGACAGTTACTTTGGAGCCATTCTTTCCAGAGCCGAGATTTTCGTCTGAAACATTTTTTCTTTTTCTTGGAACACTATTATTAATGGGTGTCATATCATTCATTGCCTTGAATAAGCTTCAAGTGGCACGTGGCGAACGTGTTAAACCACCTGGATGTACAGAAACACTGCCGACTGATACCAACGCACCGCCGAGCTACAAAACAAACTCTGGATGGGCGATGTCAAAACAGATGTACTTATATTTATTAATAATGATTGGTATAATTGGTTTCCTAGGTCACAGTACTTTACCAAGCATACAACCATATTCCTGTATGCCATATGGCAATGTTGCTTATCACTTAACGTTGACATTAGGGTCCATGGCTACCCCTCTAACAATGTCTTTAGGTTTTTTACAAAAAACACCAAAGTCTGTGAATTTTTTAAGTTTCCTTACAGGTTTAATTATAATACTGTCTGGTATTGTTTCATATTTAGCAGTACAATCACCTACGCCACCACTTAGCGGCACGTGGTATGGTGAATTGTTCGTTGTGAGTGTGTGGATTGTGTTAAATGGGTTAATAGGATTTGTTAAAATGGGTATTACCACGATATTTAGACCCGATCCTGGGCGAGGTCTGTATTATGCTGGAGTGGCCACGCAAATAGGATCATTGGCTGGTGCAATCATAATTTTTGTTCTACTTAAACAACCAGGAATATTCAACAATTATTCTCCATGTGATGCGTTACTAGGAAAATATTGAATAACTTCAGTATTTATAAACACACACATTTGATATCATCCAGCTGACTTGATAAAAACACAAAGATGTACCACGCATCCAAAAATAATAGAATCATTGTGACCCTCGGAGACAATTTGAGTCCAATTGGTCTCATACTGTTAATAAAAGCCAATTAATTTCTCTACGAACAAATATTAGCGGAAATTTCCACGGTCCATTGACAGCAGTTATTGTCTTTTGTTGTTGATGTATTTGCAAATTTACCATTGAAACTGTAACCAGGCCATAAAGATATTTGACATGTGAATCACGTACTTTATATTTTTATCTTTGCTCAGTATTTGTTGGATTATATGCAAAATGTAGGGCATAAATCTTAGTTTAGAGACAACAGAGTCATTGCCATGTGATTATAATTATAGATGAGGACAATTCTAATAGAATATCGATGCAAAGATGATTCTTTAAACAAAGTTTATACAATGTTATGTGAATAAATATTTAATATTTTCAATAAGATGACTCTGACCGGCATTTCATATAGAAATTAGAATCAATACCATTCAAACAATAATCAATAAAAAAATTACGTTTTTTGATGTCGCTGCTTGTGTTGCGATGTCTACAAAGTAGCGCGATAATTTCAAACCGTAATACATAGTATCACGCAGGCGCAATTCATCTTCCCCCTTCCTCCAAAATTCCTCGCAATCTAGAAAGGATCGTTGCACCAATTTTACACATACAAAATAACCCCAATTGTATGTGTTTGTTGGTGAATGTGTTCCATTTAAATGTGAATATAATCACTCCAATTCAAGCACAAAAACTGCTTGCACTGAAATAATTCAAAAATGTTGCAAGTATAAGCTTTATTGCTACAAGTTTTCAATGTGTTAAATCCCAAGAGAAGAAGAGAGAGCAAGAGAGACAAATAAAGTTGTGGCGACGATAAAATATAAATAAAAATGCCCCAAGAAATGGAAAATGAAGATAACGACTTTTCATCGGATGAAAGTTATGATGAAATGGATTCAGTATTGGAATTATCTCTCAATACATTGCCAGTAGAGGTGTGTTTTGTTCATTTAATTGTTATTGTTCAATACAAGGTAATGGCGTCATGTAAATGCTTTGTGTAAATTCAAAAAATCTTGCGCACAGACAAATATTGATAAAAATGTAAACATACACAGCTGTTGGACGCCATTTTCCAATTCACATTTCATAATATGCTCCAGAGAGATCACATATGAATAGATTATTCTTTTCCTATTATTTCAGATATTTCTCCACATATGTTCATTTCTGGATTCATCAACACTTGTACATCGTCTAGGATTAGTTTGCAAACAATTCTACAATATATTGAGAGATGACTCATTGTGGAAAGGAAGAATTAATAAATTGTGGCCAAATTCACGTTATCCAATTTTACCATCTGGTTAGCTCATATTGGTACTATGCTAGGCCGCCTACTTGCACACAACACAATGAAAATTCAGTAAATAAATAATATTACTGATGATACTGACTGTATTATACACTTCTCTTTGGTTTGGCTTTAAGAATGCAATCTATAACTGTTTTATTGTCCATGTTGAAAGGTCACTCCGTACATTTTTGCACTGGTTGGGAGGAAAAATTCTAATACTTTCATTGCATCAATCCGATACTCAGTAGTATGATGTTCTATGTTAATTCCGTAATATATTTAATGCTTTTTGAATACTCTCTCTTTTCTCCTAAAAATTCTGTAATTTGCAATCTTTAAATCGGTGTAGTTAACACAGAGATGCATATAATCGAAGCAGCGTTATTCAATTATGATACAGGGTGACCTTGAGCAAATGGTATAGCGTTTTTAAACAAGTACTCCAAGAAAGAAAGGCCATTTTTTAAGCGATTTCTCAAAATATTAACTTTCTTCATGATTCACAACTGACATTATTGACAAAAATACAAACTTGAACGTTAATATCATGCAATGATTCCATTTAGAAGCTTGATAAATTAAATAAGCTCACCTAACAAATGGCCTTCTTTTGGTGAATTGATCATCCCTCTTAACGAGTATGTCATTGTTCCTTCCATAATTTTCAGCGGAAGGCGATAGACTTTTCTGGCGATTATCGTGTGTTGCAGCTGAACGGCAAATTTCATTATGGAATGATTTTCATGCGGTCGAGATTTCGTTTCTGAAAGATGCACACGAAGCCTGTGTTGATGGCCTCTTTCTCATGGATGTATATATTTTATGAATGAAAATATGAGTTATCTCCAGAAACAAAAGCATATTATACATAACTATATATACACATGGTTCCTGATAAAACCACATGAATATTGCAGGAAGGTAGAATTTGTGTATCTGGTGGTCGCGATAGAGTATTAGCATTGTGGCATTTACTTGAAACCGATGATGAAAATAAAGTTCAAATGCATCTTGGTTATGGACATGATGGATGGATCTGGGATATCACATCATTACAAAATAAAATCTACAGCTGCAGCTGGGATAAGCAGATCCTCGAATGGGATTATAGTACTTCGAAGATCCAACTCGTACAAAAGTTTTCTCTGTAATTATAATATTTTTTATTTTTCATTTGGATGTTGAAATGCCACAGAGGGTTCCTTTCACAGTAACGATTATTTTCCTTCTTTGCAGAAATGTCTCGGCTGCTTTGCTGTGCATTGCCTCCTGTCCAGAACGGAATTTAATTGCAGCCGGGTCAGCACGTAACTCAATAAGTATTCTCGACCCCCGTGATCGTGGTAACATCGTTGAACAATATCAACCACACCGAGGTTCTATTTTGAATATTAAGATGGATTCACGGTATATAATTTCAACTAGTAATGATAGAACGGTATCTGTTTGGGACTTGCGCCGGAAGGAAACAATAAAATCGCATACAGTAATGGAACATTCAAATTGATCATTCGATTTCTAGTGTGCATTAACAGAGGAATATTTATGATGATTGAAATTCCACAGCTTTCCAAAGACTCGTATGGGAAATGTATATTCATGCAGAAAGATATCGTTTATATAGGTGACACTGATGGCTACATCCACATTCTGGATACGTGCAATGATTTCGAACCTGCTAAATGTTTCAAGACTGAACATATTCAAGGAATAACAGGGATCCACGCAGATGCTGGGTGTTTAATAACAAGTTCACTGGACTCAACCGTAAAAATTTCGAGTCCAACGGACCCTCCTAATACTATAGCCACATTATCTTGCCGATATGGCAAAATAGTAAAAGTAGGTATCAAATTCCAAAATCAACGAAAACGACTCATCGGATTGTAAATTTATTTTTATGCATTAGATGTCTTACCTGAATGAGGTGCTAGCTGTTTGTGGTGACAACTCAATACAAATTTGGCGACCCCATGTATGGAATTTTTGTTAAGATGTTCATTATCTATTAACTATATTTATATTAATCCAATAAATATTTACGAATCTATCTAATATCTTAAACTGTTAAATCTTACATGACATTACAATTCATTGCAATACAAGCATTGTCAATAAAACAATGCCCGATAAACATTTCTTTATTTTTGTTTCCAATCATTACAGAAATTCTGTTATGACCACATCATATAAACATGTATCATTTACACTACATCCACTTACAACCTCTCCACAGCGAGTACTGGAATTTCTAATCAACAAACATCATCAATTTTCAATGGCTCGCAATCGCATTTCAATGCCATCAAAACCTCCATTCAAATTCTCGCGCGTAAAGTGGCGCTACAGTCTTTGCCAGATACAGCAAGCCTAATACATATATACATACCCCATCCAACAATGCTTACTCTGCATTCAATTGCTCATCTAAATACTCTAAAAGCAAAATGAATTTTTCAGCGAATTCAAATTTCGAACTTCACTACAACGATGTGTTGAGAATTTGGTCCATAAATTTTCTATTTTCGAGCTAGAGGTAAATTTCAACACAAAACTAGCGTCATTATTAAATGCTATGTTGGATAGGAAGTGGCAGTAGCGTGGGGGGACTTCCGTTTCTCTGTGAGGTCAGAGAAGCTGGCTGCGTTCAGTGGTGCTATTGAAAAACACGATGAAAATGGCGTGGCAACCACAAGAAGAAGGACTAAGACAAATTTTGACGCTCCTTCAGGAGTCGCAGAGCCCGGATACAGCCACACAACGTGCTGTCCAACAAGTATCCTTTTTCAATTGAGCTTTATTTATTATATTGAATGGTAAGTGTACGATGTAATTATTGATGGATCCATACGCAGCCAAGGGCGTGCGTTTATTGACAATTTTTCGGAACCCTAGGATACGGCCTGCCGGGCGGTCTAATAATTATTGTTACCCATTATCATTATTATTATTGATAGAATATTATCATGCACGTCTCCTCTCGTTATTTACATATTTCACAATGATAGAAGAAAATGTAATAATATTTGAAATTTATTTGGAAACTTAGTAGTCATCTATGAGACGATGAATTTTTTCTCTGACCTCATCACTTCTAGAGTGAGCAATTAATGCCCATTGTGCATCCCAGCATTTGATTGCAGTATATAATCACATAACTTCTATTCTTCAAAAAGAGAGAGACCGAAGCAGAGGCGTACATATATACAAAGTTTCGACACAGGAATCGATTCATGTGCTTGAAACATAGTAATGTATATCGATCTTATTCACACATTAATTTGTGAGTTTATTCCTTTATATTGATTAATAAATAGCATTGTAATATTTTGAGTTTTTCATAATAACTCGTAGCGAACAAAATGAGTTGCGATTGGTGTAATTTTTGGATTGAGTTATTATTTTTTTAAATTGTAACTATGAGAAATGTTCCTTAACAAATGTGTGTACTAGAAATTGGAAGAATTGAACAAGTTTCCAGACTTCAATAACTATCTTATCTTTGTGTTGACCAAGCTGACGACAGAAGGTATTTTTTTTTTCTTTTTCTTACGATGATGTTGATATAAATGATCATTTCTTCATCAACAAACATATGTATACATGTTGCAAAAAAAGATAAACATAAATGTTCATATTATTTGGAATTGAAGCGGATGTACCAACCAGATCACTCAGTGGACTTATTCTCAAGAATAACGTGAAAGCTCACTTTCACAAATTCGTGCCAGAGGTAACAAATTTCATTAAACAAGAATGTTTATCAGCTGTGGGCGATCCCGAACCGATGATTCGGGCAACTGTTGGGATTTTAATAACAACTATCGCATCAAAAGGTAAATAAATAATGGACAAATCAATTGGAATTGGTGAATGTGTGATGCGGAATTTATTTTCATTTGTACAAACACATTTCATTTTTTTTTTTTAGGTGAACTCACCGCGTGGCCAGAATTATTGCCAGCATTATGTCAGATGTTGGATTCGCAGGATTACAATGTGTGTGAGGGCGCGTTCGGTGCATTACAAAAAATTTGCGAAGATTCAGCTGAATTGTTGGATTCTGATACACTGAATCGGCCACTAAATGTTTTTATTCCGAAATTTCTTCAATTCTTCAGGCATACAAGTTCAAAAATACGTTCACATGCTATCGCGTGCGTGAATCAATTCATTATAAGTCGTACACAAGTTCTTATGCTTCACATAGATAGCTTTCTTGAAAATCTCTTCCATTTAGCGAGTGATGAGGATTCCGAAGTTCGAAAGAATGTTTGCAGGTATGTATCTAACCTAAATGAATTCCATTTGTTGAACCATTCTTATTCCCACTTGATTTTCTAGAGCTATTGTAATGCTGTTGGAAGTCCGAATCGATAGATTATTTCCCCACATGCACAACATAATTGAATATATGCTGTTGCGGACGCAAGATCAAAATCCAGCAGTTGCACTTGAAGCCTGTGAGTTTTGGTTATCATTAGCAGAACAGGATATTTGTACGCAGGCTCTGGCACCACATTTACCACGATTGGTTCCAATATTGGTACGAAATCCAACATACATGAATAAGTATAATGTCAGTGGAATCAAAGGGTTGTTCGTTCTACGGAAACTTGAATGTTCCGGACGTTAAAGTGTTCTCTGAATTTCCAGTCTGTTCGAATTACGCTTAGGGTAACATCTCATACTCTCATACAACCCTTTGGTTAAAATCACGCAATACTTGGAAATGAAATGTTTCCGGTTTGTGGTTAACAAAGCCAAATTAATAATTCAATTAACTAGGTCAGCGGAATGAAATACTCGGACATGGATATTATACTGTTGAAAGGTAATGTCGAAGAAGATGAGATGATTCCAGACAGAGAAGAAGATATTAGACCACGATTTCACAAGTCAAAAACTCATCACACGCTTCATCCATCGATGAATAAACATAGTGAAGAGAATGGTGGATGTGGTGATGATGATATTGATGATGATGGTTGTGATGATGATTCTACTGTGAGCGATTGGAACTTGCGGAAATGCTCTGCCGCCGCATTGGACATGCTCGCTGGAGTATTCAAGGACGACCTTTTGCCCGTTTTAGTCCCTATTCTCAAAGAAACACTGTTTCATCAAAATTGGGAAATAAAAGAATCTGGAATACTCGCCCTTGGAGCAATAGCAGAAGGTAATAAAATGTTTATTAACATATAATTTGCTACAGAGAAAGGTATTTTTTTCTTTCTAATATTAATGAACTTTATATATTAGGCTGTATGGAGGGTATGATACCACATTTATCAGAGCTCATTCCCTATTTAATTGGTTGTTTGAGTGATAAAAAAGCATTAGTACGTGCCATAACATGCTGGACATTGAGCCGATATTCACATTGGGTTTGTGGACAGCCTCATGAAACATATTTGAAACCATTAATGACAGAACTGTTGAAGCGAGTGTTGGATGGAAATAAACGAGTACAAGAAGCTGCATGTTCGGCATTTGCAACACTCGAAGAAGAGGCGTGTACTGAGTTGGTTCCATATCTCGGGTTTATTCTCGAAACTTTAGTATTTGCATTTGGTAAATATCAGCATAAAAATTTGCTGATATTATATGACGCTATTGGCACACTTGCTGAATCAGTTGGACATCATTTGAATAAGCCCGATTATATAAATATTTTAATGCCACCTCTGATAAGTAAATGGAATGTTTTGAAAGATGAGGACAAGGATCTTTTTCCATTACTCGAATGTCTTTCTTCAGTTGCTACAGCTCTACAATCTGGTTTCTTGCCTTATTGTGAGCCTGTATACAGGTACAATCTACTTCTCTAAGTATTAAGATAGATACTCAGCTTTCGTTAAATTGTCAGAATGAAAAATCTCAATTAATTATTTATTTATTTATTTATTTATTTATTTTCACAGGCGATGTGTTTCATTAGTAGAACAGACGTTGAATCAACATATGGCGAGTATACAAAACCCAGATCAGTTTGAAGCACCAGATAAAGATTTTATGATTGTTGCGCTTGATTTGCTGAGTGGTCTCGCTGAGGGATTAGAAGGTCATATGGAACGTCTTGTAATGAATAGCAACGTTATGCAATTACTATATCAATGTATGCAAGATCCCATGCCTGAAGTTAGACAAAGTAGCTTTGCTCTCCTTGGTGATCTGACAAAAGGGTGCTTTCAACACGTACTTCCATGCATACGTAAGTTTCGTTGTTTCTATTCTACTTACCCTTCAAATGGCTGATTAAAATTGAAGAAAGGGAGACTATAAAACTCAAATTATCTCCTTTTTTTCTATCAAACTATTATGAAACAATGTTAGATATTGAATCATATATAGGGATTATTATTTGAATCACATTTCTGTGCAAGTGTTTATACTAGAGTGTCAGTCTGACGTCGATTAAATCGAAAACTGACCGATAATCTAGTAGACTAAATACTAACGAAAAATGAAACACGGTCAATATTATTGTGATCATGTTCAAGGAAGTCGATTGTTGCAGTGTAATTCCGTTCTCTGAATTTAACCCAATATCAATCGTATTCCTTCATTCATTGCAGCGGATTTCATGCCAATTCTGAGTGAAAACTTGAATCCTTCATTTATATCGGTATGTAATAATGCGTCATGGGCTATTGGTGAGATATCAATAAAATTAGGTGAGAATAGTTTTCTGTTTATAAATGATTAAAGTTAAAATACCATATTTAAGTTATTGATATCGAAATTTCGTGCTTCCACAGGACAAGACACGAGTGCATATATACCATTGATCATAACACAATTGATTGACATCATTAATCGACCCAATACACCCAAAACACTTTTAGAGAATACTGGTGAGTTAATAATGCTTTTAAACTAATTATAAATCTCGACTTTCATGCCGCAACTCGTGCGAATTCAACCACTTGAATGAGCAATTAACTTGTTTATCTTATATTCGGAGTATATTGCAATGGATCTATCTTCTAACTGAAAAATAGTCCTTTGATGCCAATGCAGTTCA
Source organism: Meteorus cinctellus (assembly GCA_030523045.1). NCBI lineage: Eukaryota > Metazoa > Arthropoda > Insecta > Hymenoptera > Braconidae > Meteorus > Meteorus cinctellus. Next base: position 608,549 of record JAPYZF010000011.1, on the reverse strand, counting down.
ATATGTGGATTCAATATATCTATGGAACAACAAGAGAATTTTGATCATTCTTCATAATCATCCGTAATGAATAGGATGAATTCCCCGAACATATATATATATCTTCCATTTCTTTTCCCTTGCCATTCATTTCCTATTCGAGTCATGCTGCGGATTCAGCAGTCTAATAATAATACATATATCGTTAATATGGTGTAGAGGAGAACAAACTCGACTTACCGCAGTGATAGAAACGTCGTTCGCTTTTTCAATCTCCAATCGCTATCGTTTGTGTACGCCTCCATAAAAATATTCTCCTCATTTATTGATACATTCCTTTTCCATTAGTGGTGTGAACACACCTCCAGTATAACCATTCATAGATTAAAGAAAATATGTTTTAAAATAATGCCCACTCTTGACAACAGAGAAAATAACATAACGAACGATAAGAAATGAATCATCTCCTTTTTTTCATGGTATTGACTTTTTTCTCTTTTTTTAAAGTAGGCTCGCACGCTGCTACTTAATTTCCAATATTGTTTCAGCAGCTACGATAGCACAGATTGCCTATGTTTAGTGTCCCATGATTAATCCATGAATTATTTAACCTATGTTACTTCTCACTTTGTCTTATTAATTTCAAAAATTTGTTATCATCGTTATTGTTATTATTAATAGATATAATAATTTACAATATTTTATTTGAAAAAAAAATATTTGTTTAAGCAGCATATATAATTCACCTAAGTTAAGTTGTTGGTTCGCTATCAGTTTTGTCTTATTGTTTGTGTTTCCGGTCACTTCACTACACTTCACTTGTCTACTTACCGATACCGAAAAAAAATCGATATCGTAGCCATTACGATCGGTCGACTAGGTTTTGTGTGTCCCCAAGACGTCGCCCCCATGTTACAGCAGTTTGTACGACAGTGGTGTGTAAATTTCTTTATTATTCTTATTAATTATTATAATTATATTTCTATTTTTAATTAGCACTTTATCCATCACACAATTATTTACAAGTATTGAGTCAGTTATAATTCAAGATTTGGAACATTAAGTGTGCAAGTGAAAATATTTGTTTGTTTCGCTCTTTTTCTTGATATAGTTCAGAAAAAAAGTAGTTCCTCCATTTGGTTCGTCTCTTCTGCTCTTTTTTCAAAATGAATTTGTGGTATTTCGCAGAAATTCCTCGCACATTTGATGTCAACTGAATTACGTTCAATCATATCACTCATTATTCAATTGATTTTATCTTTCATGCATCAGGGTTGAATGTATTTATTTATTGGGAAAAAAATATTTTTTTATGGACAATTTTCAAACGTCAAGAAATGCATGTGTTGTTGTCTGTATATGTTGATTTCATTTACAACCAAAACTGATTGACAGATACCAATCACCATCTCCATACACTACTACCATTGGTGTGTGTGCGTGTATGTCTGCCTATATAATAACGTGAGAAAAACAGCAACGATGTGTGAATGTTACTATAATATAATTATTTTCTCTTCCGTGAAGGGAAATAATATGTTTGTATTTGTGTGATCGTGGTGCTGATAATTGTGAAAAACTTAAATTTCCCTCTCTATCACACCTATTCAAACTTACGAACATAAAAAAACCTAACAAGACCGCAAAAAAAAAAAATCTTTCGCGTCAGATGTCAACAAAAATTAGCTTATATCAAATATACATTACTAATGAATTGTTCAAGTGTATGCCACAAGAATAGTTTAAAATTGGAGTATTTTCTTCTCAATAGGTGTATATCATTGAGAAATATCCGCGATAATGAGGAAAAAGACTCAGCATTCAGGGGTATGTGTCAAATGATTACTGTGAATCCTGCTGGTGTTGTACCCGATTTTGTTTTCTTCTGTGACGCCGTTGCGTCTTGGACAAGGCCCAAAGATGACCTCAAAGATATGTTCCAAAAGGTATTAAACCAATACAGTGAACGGAGTGGAATCCGTCGTTCTCATTTCCGTTTTATGTGATATGAATTTCATTCCTGTTGTATTTCAGATATTACATGGATTCAAAAATCAAGTTGGGCCAGAAAATTGGAAACGGTTTTCTGACCAATTTCCACAACAGCTCGGCGAGCGGCTGCACAATATGTACGGTGTCTGAACGGCCCCGCCTACTTTATGTGAGTCAAATATATTTGAAGTAATGGTTTTTCAATTCGTCTAATATAAACGATATAATATTCATTTTTTTATATCTGCAAAAACAGACGGCCACTTTATGGGGAAGGCCGATCGGGGATGGGCGGGGAATAATAAAACGGGTGAACAGGGTGGGTGGGTGAAACCACGGCCTCTTCTCATCAACATCGTCGAATTCGTCGTATTGATCATATTATCATTATGGTCATCAGCGAATCAACGTCCTATCCGTGAGGGATTAATGGACAACGGGATAGTCCAATGTGCGACTATGACAACGATGTCGGGGTGAGAAATGGATGAGAACATAAAATAACAGTGGAATGACTAAATGAATACAAACAAAACAAATTCTCAACACAATGAAAAAGCAAGACGTTATTAAAGAAATAGAACAAATAAAAATGGCCGAATTATCCTGTGGGTGGGTTAATGGGGTGGGTCGGGAGGGATGGGTGGGTGGGCAGAGTAGACGGGAACGAGATGTTTACCAACAGCATTCAGTTTATATGTATAAAAAAAAAGGTGTCAAAAATCATATTGCAATCGTTTGTTGTCCTGTATATGATACCTTCTGCTACGCTGTAGATGTTGTATTTTACTTTCGTTTGCATCAATTCATACACAATACTATTTATGGTGGTATTATATGTATCCTTACGTTGCATGTGAAAAAAAAAACATCGATTTAATGGGATAAAATAAAAGAATATGCAGCTAGCACTCGATCAGCGTAGCGACAATTTCCAAGTGATGAAAATAAGAATGAATTAACAAACGCTTCTAGGTCATTAGTGGAACATAAAAATTCAATGCAAACATAGATATCACGTTATAGAGTTTGATAGATACACTGTGAAATGCAAATACTTGCAATGTTGCCGCGTTTTATTTCTATTTGTTTCTTTTCCTTTCTAACGAATGAGTTCTCTTGATGGTTCTCTCTCGAATTTTCTCCCAATAATTAAAAATATTATTAGTGATATATAGATACAGAAATGGCGCGTAAGGCAATTCTTATTTTCCTCATGTGACACACGAGTGATCAAGTTTAAAAGATACCATAGCTTACTTAGTTCAATAGCAACAAGAGGGAATGAATGAATCAATAACTACATAAATGAATGAATAAATGAATAAAACAAAAGAAAAGAATAAAACGTAAAATTCCATATTTTTGCACGAATAGACTGGACACGTCCATACAGTGCCATTCCGTTCTGAAATTGAAAACTTTACATGTTGTGATACTAGGTTACTTGATATTCCATTGCGTATGAAAAGTCAAATAAGTGTGAATTTTTTTATGCAAGCAAACAAATTTTTTCTCATCATTCTTGGTATATCATAATTATATTTCAATAAGATATGTATGTGAATATTCATTATCTTTTCACAATGTCGTAACTTCATATATGTATGTATATACATGCAGTTTCTTTATTATAGTTTGTTTTCCAGTTCATTCATTCTTTTTTTAGACATGGTTCACAGATGTTTTCTTGGTTCTATGACGTGAAATCTATAACGTGAATTTAAATGATTATAATCGCGCAACAGCGATTTAACTTCTGAATCATGAAAAAAAAAAAATTATTATCGATTGTCATTTGAAAGCCATTCATGATTCACATGCCTATGTGACTTTCTTATTAAGTTGATTTATGAGCGATGACTAAATTCCACAAAATCAATTTCTTCGTAATATTCTTGTGACTATATATGTATAAATATATACGAAAAAATATAAGGCGTGAAAGGCTAGCAAATGAAAAAAGAAGCCTTAGGTAAAAATGATTTTTAGCAATTTTATTATAAACGAAATATTTTCTATTTTATTTATTTATTTTTTTTTCGTTTCCTTCTCATCTTTTCATTGACAAATTATACACAAGCCCAAGTGTGACGTGTAGTTAATTTGAAGCGCGAATTTCTGAAAATGAAAATCACGTAACTATAAAAATATATTGAATAAGCAAAGTGAACCAACAGAAATTGGATAAAAACCAACTGAAGGGAATAAATATATAGAAATTACGCCATTAATTATATGATACGAATTTTGTTCATGTTCCCAGAGAAAAAAGGAAATCTTTAAATGAAGAAAGGAATGCGAGCAAGTGAAAAAGAGATGTCGAAAAAGAAAGAATAGAGGAACAGAATTTCATATTATTCTTGACCGCTCCTATACTTACTCCATGTCAGCTGGCAATTATTACATATTGTCGTGACGAAAATCCTGAATACTTTCTTAGCCCTTTCCTTACGCTGCCTACATAATATTTGTGATATTTCTATTTTTTATAATCCTTAAAGGCTTGAGGGCCTCGAAGACTACCAGATAGCAATATGCCACTTGTTTTCATTTTCGTGTAACTGAGTTCATCGTCGCAAAACGATTTTTCTCGAAAGTAAATTCATACAATATGAGGATTTTGCGTATCGAAAACTCATGACGAGTCCCCGATTCCATGATTCAACACAATCTACTATTGCAGTACAACATGAACCAACCAATCTGTGGTGTTTACAATGGAAGAGTTCCCCACAACAATTAATCATTTGATTGAAAACAATCGAGAGATTGAGTAACGGATTTCTCATAAATTTTTCATCGAATTTCAAATATTTCAAGACATGGGCCATATTTTTTGAGGGCAATGTTGCGGATAATTGAAAATTGCACAAGCACTATGATCTTATATCTCTTATAGCTCAAATATTACATGGGACGAGAATCCGCCGAAAACATTTGATTCATGGTTCCGTCATTCTTGCAAGACGTGAATAGTCAGGAAGGTAAAATAGCAATTTAGTAGTTGGGAATAAAAAGCGATATGACCTGGTCTATTGACATGAAAAAAAAAGAAATCGTAACTAATTATATCTTCTGGACACTCAGTTTCAGAAGATTTGGGAAGATATTCAGTGCGAGAATTGTACGGGGGTAAAGGAACAAAATTTCAACGTTTGTTTTTCTGTTATTTTTTTGGTCAAAGCCTGAGAGTTTAACGTATACATAAAGTATGTATGAGATTTGATTGAAAATATACGGGCAGTGATGCATTAGTTAATCAATCAATGCATCCTATATTCAATCAATGTAATTAATACGCTGGAATACTTGAGTAAATATATTGTTGTATTTTTATTGTTGATGTTTGCACGAGACTAGCGTAACAGACTGAGCCATAAACGTGGTTAAATTACTATTAACTTAATTTTTCTTAATTAATGCTATGTTATTCGTAATAATTACTATTTACGGTACGTATTATATTCAGTGGTGATGTTTTGTGTAGGCAGTGTTCGGAATGGGGGTTCCAAACCATTTGAGGAAATTTTAATAGTTTCAAATATTACATCAGTTCAACGAACGAGAAATTATTGCTCACATACATATAATTTTCATGAAATGGTCTTCGTTTTTTTTTTTTACATAAATAAATTCGTCAACTCTTACCAGTCGATCATACAGAATTAGTATTTACATCTTTATTTACAAAATTATCTCAAATGGTTAGTAATCTTTGTAAGGGCTGTTCCTAGTACCTGATTGTCCCAATCCCTGCGGCTTGAATTAAATCCTGTATGAAATTTTTTTAAAAGGAAGGAAAACAGAATATTGAGTCCGTTTACATTATTACTATCTCAGTCGATATCACACCCACTCACATGGTCTTGTACCAACTTTGTCGAGGCGTTATCGCTCATATCTCCGTTTCGCTTTCATATATCTGTTCCATGTGAGCGAAAAATTGTCCTCATATCATTTGAATATGCTAGAATACTACAGTATCACTAATCCAAGAAGAAAAAAGAATAAACAAACAAATTCAAAGAAATAAAACACCTAAAACAAAAGAAATAGAACTTGCCGCAAAAGACAAATGAACTATCGTTTCCATACTGTGATTCACATCATCAATTCACTATTGGATAGAGATATGCTACGTCATATGGAAATGAACAAATAAATTGCGGTCGTTTTCTTTTTCTTTCCTGCCGCGTTCTTCTCTATTTGTTCGCCTGAATATGCTATCAGTGTTTCCTCTCTTTCACTTGTTCCAACAATACATTAATTTTTGTCTTATCTTTTTCAACCATCTTCATAATTGTTACATTCGTGAAAAGAAAACTTCATAAAACGCAAATTCATATTTATTGCACATCGATAATAATTCGAATATAATTTCACCTTCCGAATATTTGAGGAGGCAAGAAAAACGAGAGAAATCATTCATAAAAAAAAAATAGAATTGATGGTTGAGAATGACTAGAAATTGTGGATAGTCGAATTAATGCAAAAAACAAAGGGGAAGAACAAATATATTAGCTCTAAATAATTATTGTATAAATTCTTTTGTTCTATTCCTATTCCATCAATTTCCCCCACATCGCAAAATATCTTAATTAATATATGGAGAAATAAAGTGTCTCTATATAAAGAGATGCACACAATACATAGACATATAAGAAAATACGTTCAGAGGGATAAAACGTATTTCCTCATGATATAGATTGGCGAAAACGACTTGGCTTTAAGTGATTGCTTCTCTTCATTAGAGTATATCTCTATACACAGTTGTGCTCATGGGACAGGTGCGGTAATGATCCGTATCTGAGAAAGAAAACTCAGTGAGAAGGGACGAGTAGAGAATCATCCTCCTATAAATATATATGCAGTGTATCCTTTTCTTGTTTCTTTTCTCTCGTTCTTCTCTTACTGGCAATTGTCGTTTTAACCCCCACGACCTAACCTCGACACTATCACATGAATTGATTCACCATCGTGTATCTGATGCCCACGGGCGAAGAACATCGCTTTGCTCCCCTCTTTTTTTTTCTCTTGCCCATCTCCTCGTCGCTTTCTGACATCCCCCTATCTTTACTACAAGTACCATGTAGTCACCCTCAGATTCTTCCACGTGGATACACATGACCACCTTTACAAAGTGCTCTTGCAATTCATTCTTTATATTGCATCGTTACACTTCGAAAAAAGTCGATATTTCTCAATAAATGGTGTGACCAATTTGTGACTGATCAACACAAACCCATTACATGGAAAACCGGGGAAAAAATATTTGTGATTTGAATAATCGCAGAGATATTTTGGTAATTCTTCATTTTGGCTAATTTTTTTTTTGCAATCAAAATAGAAAAAGAGAATGAAATACAAAAAGTGAGAGGTCGGGAAATTGAATCAGTTTCAATTGCATGGAATTTAGTTAATGATTTCATTTCACTCATCCCGATTCTCCTTCTATTTCCCTTCGGATTTGTAAAGAAATATCAGATTGATATTTCTCATTCTTATACATTAAAACACGGAGAATATTTTTTTCACGTCTACATTTCGTTTTGTACCTTTTTCATAGATTAAGTACACTGGAACTTTTAATTTCAGTCATGCGTTATAAATGTTGAGGATAATGAATAAAAAATACGTAAGTTTGGTATTATGAAAGGCTTACTATTTCACTTCTCATATTCGTATATGAAGCAGCTGGAAAAGCGAAACATTGCCGCCCTTAATCTAATCTGAGGATAATCTAAAATTCATGACACACATAACTGCCAGCCGATGATATATCTGGTTGGGATATGAAGGCTCCGTTTTACCCGGACTGCCCCTTTAGCCGCCACACGAGGAGTTGGTGGCTATATCCTCTATATCGTTTCTCTCGATGCAAGCAACAGCATACGCGATATTATTATTTCATATAATATAAATTCACGGCATTTACTTCCCATAAATCAAAACATACCTTTCGCTAAACTCAATTCATTTAAAACTATTGAGGTTCTCAATTTAATCTCGAATAAATCAGAAATTCAATTGGAATAAAATGATTCGCTAGTTTTCATCCATCAGTGTACAATGATTTTCCCTATTCATATACATCCAACGAAATGCGCGCATTGTGTAATTAATAACCAACGTTGCGGACAGACTATGGGGAAACCCCTACAGCGAAAGAGGAGAGCTAAATTATACACTGGATCGTTGACACACTCGTCGACAATATAATTGATAGTCATAGCAGATGCAGTGTTCTGCGGGCTCAATCATATTGCCGCTACAACCGCATCGTGCTGTAAGAGATCTACCCCATAGAGTCAACCCCCTACTGACAAACCATTTCCATATGAAATCATTTCCAACCTCGCAAACAACTCCGTAATATTTAGTGCATAAGAAAATAATTTAGAGGGAGAAATAACGCAAGATAAAATGAAATAAAATGGAGCATTGGTTGTTCTTCGCCCTTCCTTGGGTTTCCCGTGGGGAAGTCGCCAAACGATGGCTAATTTAGAGAACGTTCTTGTACTATGGGGAAAAAAACTTCTTAAAACTCGGATTAAAATAAGCGAGAGACTTTTTTT